>CM023451.1:158948878-159075894 GCA_013339765.2 Haemaphysalis longicornis | reverse complement strand
TCGTGTCTCGGTCCTCGTCACGTATCCAACATCAACTTTATGTCATGGTGACTCCTCGAACCGCTGCTCGCTGCACCTTCAACAACCTCTTCCTAGTTTTAGTGGGCGAGTGAATAAACTTCAAACGCGACCCTCAGGAACTCTCCCGGTGGGAGGTGTCCTCGGGCCAGGATACCTTGGTGTTTGAATCGTTGCACTTGTCATGGGCCTTGGCGCGCTTTTCGATTGTCACGGCGCTCTCCACAATGTCCTGTTTGTCGCAAATATGCGATTCCTTTTTCAAACTTCTAGCACTTTTCACTTTCACAGCTCCGAAGCACATGAATTGTTCGGTATGGCTGCTTCCATGATAAGGCATGTTTTTTTCCCTTTAGTTGAATGCCCACGGAAAGCGGCAGTCCCAAAGACACTGCAAGGGCACCTTTGTGCACTAAAACGAGCACATTCACAGACAGGTGCTGGAGGTTTTCTCGCACATCGCAGTGTCGGCAGAGTGGTGATGTAGCGCGTTTCACCTTAAAGAGGAAGTTGCGCGTGTATGGGACATTCAACCGCATGCGATGTAGAATTGCTTCTATCCGCTTGGAGAGCCCGGTGGCATTTTTTAATTTCCTGTTTAAATCAATAGAAGGCAGCGGCGCGCGATAATGTCGTGATGCGTCATCCCAGGTTGCTCGCTGCATGTTTCGCCACGCTAGATGCAAGGACATAGGGATGTTTTCTGAAGAATGGTATCGATATTCAGATGCACGATGGTTATGCGAAAGGATGCAGCAATGTCCGCCTTCACATTGCCAGTTATCTCACAATGGGCGGATCAATTGGACTGCTATGTGATGGTGCGCTTGTAGAGCTTGGAGATGTAGGGCATGTATGTCAACACAAGCTAGTTTTTTGTAAGATGCTAGACATTGAAGTGCAGCCCTGAACTCTGTGAAGAAGCCCACTCTCGTATGGGCTACTGATGATGTGACGAAAGCCACCCGCAGAGCTGCAAGTTCTGTAGCCTTAGTTGACTTTTTGTGCACTGACGGTTGTGCGTGGACGGTATCCGCACCCCGATAGTGGATGATTATGGATGACACCGATCCATCAGTGTACAGATGAGTGTGGTTTTTCTATTTCCGTGATATACAGCATAGTAAAGAACATCAGGGCGGGGGGCCGGAACATGCTCCTTTGTCGTGATATCGAGCACAGTGTTGACTAGTATGGGCAGGAACGTCCAGCGCGGGTGCTCAGGAGGAGCAGGCTCTAGGACTTCGCCGAAATTCACGCACTTCTTTGGCCCAGCTTGTCGCTAAAGAATGTCCCCCGCTGCCTTGCCACAATCTGCAGACGGGCACGCAGTAATTTCTGCTTGCTTTGAGCGAATGTGAGAGCCGCCTACATTCTGTCAGTGTTCCGGTGGCAGAGGTTGTTCTTTGGAACGCCAGTGCAAACCCGCAGGATTTGTGCTTGCCTGATCTCTAGCGCTTTGAAAGTCCCTTTGATACAGGGACCAAAGCACGGATGCTGTAGCGCATCAGGCAACGGAAAACGCTTCGTATAGCCGAAGAGAGTTGACTGAACAATTGCCGTGGTTGTGGAGACCATACGGAATATGCGCCGAAATGAAGTAATCTTGTGATGGGGGTGGGTGAGGTGCGAACATTAGACAACCAGGTGATATTACTTTCAAATCTTACTCGGTCGGGAAGTATGGATTTGTGGTCCCTCCAAAGTGAGGCCGTAGCGCTTAAGGTCACGCTTCGTAAAGGCTATCGCAACACATTTGTTCCTTGAGATTTCTAAACGCTGTGTTGCCAGAAATGCCGTAACAGAGTCGGTTGCCCGGTGAAGTCTTGACCGTAACACTCGCCTAGAACTCCATATGCAGATGTCGGCATACAGAGAAATTTCTACCAACTGTGGCACGCATTCTCCAGGCCAACTATGGCAATGTTGAAGAGTGCAGGGCTCAGCACCCCACCTTGGCGAGCACTTCGGTCACCTTGTGTAGCGAACAGTCGCCGCTGTCCGTATACATGTATACACATACCTATTGGAGAGATAGTCGATAGCCATGCTTACATGCGGCCTCTATGCCCAAAGACTTCAGCGCCGAGCGATCACATTCATATTCTACGCAGTCGTACGCTGACGTCATGTCCGAAACACGGCAACAGTAATGTTCCGCCGACACTTTGCTTGTCAATGCATTCGCGAGGGCGATGGCGTTGTCCAGGCTGCTATGACCCTTGCGGAAGCCACATCTGTGACGGGTATATATATCGGATGGTCAAATTCCAGTTCAAGCGGTACAGCACCATCTTCTCCATCAGCTTCTCGACACAGCTCAGAGTGCTTGTAGGTCGATGAGGCTCGATGGTGGTGGGAACTTTGCTTCGGACTGGGACAAGGCGAACCCGTCTCGACCGTGACTCTCGACGGCTACTTTCCCACGAACGATTGAAGGCATGTAGGACGCACCTTTTCCCTTTTCACCTAAATGCGAGAGGGTTGTGTAGGTGATGTCATCCGGGCCTGGGCAGCTAGATTTCTTGACGGAAGCTTATAGCCGGAACCTCTTCTTCCTCTACTTCCAGCGGCCCCTCAAAACCCAAGCGTGCGCAGTGTCTTCTTTTTAGCTAAGCCCACATGTTCACAATGCTTGGGGATATGTTACTATCTTCTTCTTCGCCGCCTGAGCCCCCTGTGAGGAATACGTGTTTTCAGTTGTAGATGCGAAGCATCTCATGGTCGGGGCTATGTCCTCCCTCCGCCGTCGGCCGTCCACACCCCAACTGTGCATGCTCGGCTTGCTGAACAACCCGGCTTGTCTTCCCTTTAAGGCTCCTGGAGCGACAGTGTTTGCCGGTGTATTCCTGGGCCGGCAGACACGAGCACGCTTCACGCGCCTTCGAAGTTTCAATCGTCGTCGGTGGCGGCGTTCGCCGGCGAGTCTCGGCGGGCCATGATTACAAGCAGCCCACAACCATCTGGGGAACGTGAATCGACATCATCTTCAGCAACGTTAGGTGTTCATCCCCTACAACAGCTCTTGACTTTTCATTTCACAGACCATAAGGCGGTCATAATCAAAGCGGAGCGGCCAACCACAGCTCGACGTCACCTACGTTGACATGATGACGATATTGCTTAAATAAAGATAAACGCATACCCGTACAACATTCTCTCTCTTTCTCTCTTAATGCCTCTCCACTCTAACACCCCCCCCCCCGTCCAATAGAATTACACCAATTCCCGTGGGGGAATCCTGAGTAGTATATGAAGCAGCCATGGGGTCAACGCAATTTCCCATTTCGTAGTTCCGGTAAGTGAAAAGTTTGGTAGTTACCATGAAAACCAAACGGTAAATATAACGGTAGCTACGTACCTCAACCTAACGGAAACGACGAACTGAAAACTAATGGGCACTTGAATCAAACCCATGGCTGCTTCGCCTACACTCAGGGTTCCCCTATGGGCAGATGGTGTAATTTTTTTCACTTAGAAATTAGTTGTCTAGAAAGATCTGTAAGTTGGCTATACTCTTTTAGGGTATGTTCTGCGTTATCTAAATTCCACGCCTAAAAGTGTATACGCAGTGCAGGCTGCTGATACGGGACAACTTGTGTAATCCCTTTGTGACCCCTTTATTGCTCGAATGTACCCCAAGCATGACCATATCTCGACGTTTACTTTCAGGGCTGGGTGGACAACTACAATGGTTGCACCGGTATTATAGTGTCGGTAAGTTTTCCCACATGCTTCTTGCAGACCAACACGAGAAAATTTTGGAAAGTGATAAATCCAAAGTACTCATCATCATCGTCCATATCATTGTCTAAAAATGGTACAGACCTTTCCTCATCAGAGGCTGCAGAGGAATTCAATTCTGTTTTTTGTTCTGTGTTCAAATGAAAGCCCATTACCAGCCACTCTTACTTTACAGTCATTAGATTCAGCAATGGATGACTTGCTTATCACTCAGGAGGGTATTGCTGCAGCCATTGATAGACTCCCGACCAACTCTGCACCAGGCCCCGATGAAATATGCACCAAACTACTAAAAATGACTAAAGTGGTCATATCCCCGATCTTAGCTTCTTTATTTCAGCAATCGATATACACAGGATGCGTACCGTTTGCTTGGAGAATTGCCCGTGTTATCCCATCTTCAAGTCAGGCGAACCCATCTGTGCCTCTTAACTACAGACCGATTTCCTTAACCAGCATAGTTTGCAAACTTCTAGAACACATATATCATCTGCCGTAATGAGCTACCTAACAAAGCAGAGCTTCTTTTTTTCTAACCACATGGTTTTTTGAGAGGCCGTTCTTGTGAACTCAGTTATTCGAATTAATGACTGATCTCCATAATGCAGTACATTCGTCCTCACAAATAGATGCTATATTCATAGATTTCGCCAAGGCCTTCGACAAGCCCCTCACATCCGTCTAATCGAAAACATTTCTGCTCTTAATATCAACCTAAGATTAACAGGTGATTAAGAACTTCCTACCTGCGTTGCGTCGGCGCGTTAAACCCCTACAATCAATCAAATATGAACTTCCTAACCAGTCGGTTTCAGTCAGTAACCATTAATGATCATTCCTCCTCTTAGCTCAAGTAACTTCCGGTGTTCCACAGGGCTCAGCCTTGGGTCCTATCTTATTTTTAATATATACCAATGACATTAACACTAATATCTCTTTCTACTATCCGATTTTTGCGGATGACTGCGTCATGTATAAGCAAATTAAAAAACCCCCAAGATTTCTTTCCTTGCAAGCAGACCTTATCCCTTGACGAATGGTGTAGGGTTTGGCAGATGGAATAAATGTGCACAAAACTAACGCCCATAACATTTACCAAAACTAGCGCGTCTGACCCCGTCACTATTTTTCAATAGTTTGCCTGTACAAACGGGGTAACCATGTTAAAATACTTGGGGGTCCACATAACGTCTGATCTAACCTGGAATCACCATATCGATACAATACCAGCAAAGCTTCTAAATCACTCGGATTCATTAGGCGCAACCTGCATTCAGCTAACACATCCACAAAGCTTCTGGCCTACCAAACACTTGTTCGATCCAAGATTGAATATGCAGCGCTAATCTGGAACCCCCATCAGTCTTATCTCGAAATAAACTTGAGGCACTCCAAAATAACTGCCCGATTCATTCTCAGGAACTACTCACGAACATCAAGTATAACAGAAATGAAACAATCCCTGAACGTACCACCTCTACAACAACGCCGGCTTTATAGTCTTGATCGTTTTTTCATAGGCTATACCACAGCCAGTCTTCTTTCGCTGCCTCGCACATAAGACCCGCTTTTCGCGTTTTTCTTTTTCCCGTTTAGATCAATGCATTCAAAGTTCAACCAATATTCGCGCGTACCAGCCTATTTTTCTTTTCGCCCCTCTTACTTGCTATTCGTCACTGGAATCAGCTCCCAGGTAACATCGTCACCCTCAGTAATCACGACTCATTTATCAAAGAGTTGCAGTCATTCCTCAATGTATAAATCATTTTTCAGTTTTGTGTCATTTTTGAACCTCTTAGATTTGTTCAATGTTCATTGTTTGTGTTATTTTGAACCTGGGTCATTTTTTAACCCTCGCATTTTAGGAATTGGATACGTTGTGCGCCTTTTGTGTAACCCTGTTTTTGAACTATGCATTTCGACATGAATGTATTTGTAATTCGCTTTGTTGGGTGTTTGTTTTGTAATTATGATACTATGTTTATTTTTTTCATTGCGCCCCTATGTAACGCCCGTAAGGGCCTTTAGGTTAAATGAATAATTTGAGTACATGGTAATTTTTTTAACCACAAAACATAACTTTCAAGTTTTTGTAGAAGGCCTTGCCGAGCGCGCGCTAACTCGATGCCTTGTTTGACAGTGTGGCAAAGGCTGGCTAAAATCAGTGCTTGCAAAGAAATGCAGTGCCGACCTCATTCCTGTGGACATAGTCGCTAATACACTCATCTCTGTTGCCTGGCACACCGCAACTACAAGGTACGTTGTTACACTGCTTTCGTTATTACACTACCTTCTTTAGAGAATGCCACCCTAACAGATCCTTAAGGATCCGATCACGATCGAATAATTAAAATACGCCTACTCCATAGGAAGTGCGCCTATGGCCGTGGCAATGAAAAATGTTAAAAAACGAAGAGAGGAAAAAAAAAAGCAGAGGTTAAAAGAGGTGATGGTTGTTCATGAACTATTCGAGGGGGTGTCCTTTGGGTAAATTTTCTAGGAAGCAATTTATCTGGCCCATCGGGTGACTCAAGAAGGTTACAAAAGAAGGCATCCCTCGCGCAGCTGCTTTGTAATGTTTGGGTCGATCCAGTTCTTGTATCACTTTGGCCGAAGGGGACCAAGTTCTTTCAGATGCCGTCCTCGTAAGGCTTTTTAGTGAACGAGTTGGGGGCGTCGGCGGGGGTCTTGAACAGATGTCTAACAGAGTTGGAGAGTTGGCCTTCCACTGGGCTCGTCTTACGAGGCCTTAATTGCGTCGCGGGAGTAAGTGAGCCGGTATTCTTTGAGTGTTGCCAGGGTCGACGAGGATATGAAGGAGTGACTTAAGGTGTTATTTGGTGCGGGCGCGGAGTTCATGCGCTTCTAAGTTAAGACGAGATGGTTAAGATTGTGGCGGCTTGGTAAGAGGTGCACCTGGCGCCGCTGTGTGGGGTTTCCGGCTGCCTGGGATGACTCTGTTGCAAAATCCATTCGGCTCTTTTATTACTTGGTTTGAATGCCGCTATTTCTTGTGGTTCAATGGTGAACTTTCAAGAAGCAATCAGGTATGACCCTATTTTCAAAAATCGTTTGGGGCCGATGAATCTATACAATCATTTTTGGTTGGTATTGAGGGAGCTTAACTGCAAAACCCAACGCGTCCGGTGTCATTTATCCTGGGACCATTGTGCCTACGCCCGTCCTTAAATAGACCTGCTCTTCTTGAGCTACCTGCTCACGATAGTTGAGTGCACGTGCTGAAAGGAGGCAGAATTATACCTCCACGTTTTGTATGCCACTTTTCCTTTCCTGGAGGTCGGGAATTGCATATATTGCTATTATTTTGGTGCACGGATAGTAAACTGAATAACGCGGTAAAGACAGGAGTGGTGTGCACAGCGTCGTGTTGCAGTGCTTGAGCCAGTTTTTTAGAGCAGCGCAACAAAGACGATCTTTGTTAGCTCGTCAAAAAGAAAGATGCTTGCCAATTCTCGCCGGTTTTATTTATGCCCCCCATTGTATCGGACGTTTGTAGCGTCCGCTAAAGGGTGCCGCCTTTTTGTAACAACCCTGTTCTACTGAAGTTCACTGCAACCGAACAGACCATGTGTGTAAACTTTTTAACCGACCACAATAGATTGTGGGGTCACAATTCACGAGAGAATTTTATGTATGAACTAGCCGCATCATGCCTGGTGCTTTGGTCTGGACTGCAACGCCAGTTGTGTTGCGCAGTTGTGTATGCTGATGCATGCTCTGGCGCTAGGTGCGCATGAACATGTCTAGTCCGGTTCTCCACTTAAAATGAAATCATGTGCGTTTGCTTGTGTGCGCGCAGGTCAGAGCAGGTAAAGGTCTACCACTGCACCAGTGGCACCTTGCAGCCACAAACGTGGACTGAAGTGTCGACGAGGATTCAAGAAATTATCGTGCGATACCCACTGCCTGATGCGAGGAGCTTACCCAAGTTTTGCCAAACCAGTAACCCCCTGCGGCACGAGTTCAACCTCTTCTGCCTGAGTTACGTGCCCGCGTTCTGTGGAGACCTGTGCCTGCTGCTAACATGCCGAAAGGCCAGGTTTGTCCCCGCATTCTTCAGTGCAGCAAGGAACATGTTTAAGAGTGACAGTGTCCTTGAGGGATTTGAATGGCTGGACATGCATTTAGAAGGACAAAAATTAATCTTGCTAGTGCCAGAGTCCTTCAATGCCTTTCTGTTCATGAAACTTTGCCGTCACGCTATGGGAGAGCTTCGTAGGCTGCCGCACCGCGGCGCTGGTGTTGATCGGAGGGCAGCCGGGGCGTGGTCAGAGGCGCGTTTGGCAGGGAACGGACCACGGAGTAAGATAAAACGGACGCTCGCCGCCTTATCAGCTGTGCGCTTTCGCTTTAACGTGTCGTGGGCCGCTCAAATGGACTTATCATTTTGTGAGTGGCGAAAAAATTGGTGCGAACGGGTATGCTGCTACTGCGGTCCTGCCTGCCGGCCCTGGCTACAGAGCAGCGGCGGCCGTCCGATGCCCTCCGATCTGCGGCTGCGCCACTCGCGGTAGCCTTTGTCCCCGTACGAAACTTGGCCGGGAGTTTCATGACCAGAAAAGCATTGAAGGACTCTGCTAGTTCTATCGGTTTGCTACGTTATAGTGTCAGGGAAGTCCTCGGCTCCTCACAGGAACGTCCCTCAGTACCTCATCGCGTTAAAGAACTCACGTTAGACGGATTTGTTGCTGCGAACTTTTGTTCAGGAAAGTTCACTGTGGCAGCACGCTGGGGAAGTAAATTTGCCGTTCGCCTATCAGCATTAAATGCACAATTATGCGAAAATGCGTCGTCCGGAGTTACCTACAGAGGGTAAAAAATGGGTGATAGTGCGGATAGAATAAAGGAAAATGAAATAAAATTTGGTGATTCTCGGATTCGAACCCGGCATTACAGAATATGAGTCCAGCACCACCATAATTTAGTGTTGTCGCCAGCCAACAAAAGCTGTCCCTTGTAAATGCGTTGTGGTATTCGACATAGAAAAGTTTGTTACAAACATGTAGTGAGGCCTACGGGAGTAAATTGAGCATGCTCTTTGCAGAACTAGCAAAACACTAGAACTAGCAAAACTACCGAAATAAGTGCGGCTTACAATGGTGAAGTAAAGGGAAACAAAAGAGAAGGAGACAATTCCTTTCCGTCGTACGCGCCCATGGCCTAAAGGGGAAGAAAAACCAAAGAGCAAATCGCCAGCTGTAGGTCTACATGCGTATTTCAAAGTGGCAAAGCGTGTTTAGGGTAAGTGAGCACATATGAGGCTAACCAAGGTGATTGGCCAAGCCTCTTAGTCGTGGTAACAAAGAGAAGAAGGAAGCAACACAATCTAAAAAGGAAAATGACGATCGAAATAAAGAGGCAACCGCACCACTGCACTGGATACGTTTCTGCGTGTCTGTCCTGTCTCTACTACAATGAACTCAGAAACATCTGCCTAAGCGGCAGCTGTCAACCGCGGTCGCCCACGGAAGTACGCCTCAGTAAAATACGCAAGGGAACACAAAAGTGCCGCATTGCGAGCAAAGAGGCTGCAGCTAAAACGACGACAACGGCGCAGCTAAGCCACCTGAAACCCGCAAAAGCAAATTCATCTCGCTGCAGTTAAAAACCATCACCAGCCGACACAACCGCATCCGTTACGACAAGAAAATTACTTGTCAGACATACAGGCATTTTGTTGATGAAGACATTGTCGCAGGAGAAGACGACATAATCACGACAGGCCTACCATTAGACACTGAGGATCGAGCAGCTTGATATAAAATGTAATGCTTTGGCAATCCCTAAAGCAAGAAGCCTTAAGTGTCTCCCTGAAATTTTCACAATAACAGTGCTTCGGCGTCCCCACGTGGGAGACCTAAGGCCCGGTCGGCGAAGGCTATGCAGTGCTATCAATAAAGTTTTCACCAACCAACAGGGGCCCCAGAAGTTCCATTTTCTTTTACAATCCTCGTAAAGGATTTGCAGAGGTCTGTAGTCACGACGCACTTCCAAGTCTTCATTGATTGTAAGAAACTCAAGATTGTGAAGTGAGCTCCAAAAACCGCACGGTATTGCCTTTTAACATAACAGCGGAGCTTTTCTTGCCGAGAGTTGTCGTTTGTCCGGCGGTGTCACGCCGTGGCCTTCGCGATCGGCTTCCGGCGGCGCGGTCACGCATAGGTAGGTCCCGAACCCACCGACAGGGGGCGGCATAGTCTCAGCGCGCGCCAGAGGAGGAGAGGGTCCTTTCGCTGGAGCGCGCCATTTCACCCCACGCATTCATCACGGGGCGGGACGCAGCGAAAGCTCTCCAGAGAACGGCTGCGCTGACGACATGCGAATGGTTCGAATACGACAGCTGTAGACTTTATCTTACTCCATCCACGCTATCGACCAGTTACAGCGACCAGTTAGGCCCGCCTTAGCCCGATTGCGCCAGCGTCCCCACTACTGGCCTTTTCCAGTTTCGGTATCACCGTAGGCTCCTGTTGTCCGCTCGAAGTGCGTCGTTACCAAAATGGGTTAGACACAAAGAAAAGTCCTGATTTAATATTGTGGACGCAGTTGGAGCTGATGTTGGTCGTCCCGAAATGGAACAGAACGTTCGCACAAACGCTCCAATGTACGGAAACATGAGACGTCTCCGGCACGGTGCCAGCAAGCGTGATTAGTCTCTGAACGTTAGCCCACCCTACCTAGTTGGACAACAAACCCCCATTCGTAGCATCACTGCGAAAAATTTGTAAAATTCGCCCATCAATCCGCGCAGGCGCTCGCCGATGGTCACCGGCACCAACGAAGGCCACGGCGACAAACGCTTTCTAAAACGCCAACCATGCCGAATGACGCCACGCCGGCCAACATGGCCGCACCCAGGGTGCCGCGCTGTAAACCGTCTATAGCAACAGACGTTCTTCGTGCTAGCAGGTGATTTCAACTTGGACGTAATTAAGGAATCGTGGTTGGATCAATTCCTTCTAAGCCGGTATGGTCTACGGCGCTTCTATAAAGAATGGAACTTGCCCACGACATTGAGAGGCACTTGCATTGGCCTGATCTTTGCAAACGTCGACGTGATAATTATCTGTCCCCCCCCCCCCCTCCTCCCCCGTCGGTGTTTCACAGTGACCACAAGAAGACGGTGCTTGTGAAAGGCAAGAAACATCCCACGAAGGACGTAATATTAATCAACAGCGAAATCAATGTGCAACGCACGCACTGTTGTCATTCACATTTTTCCCTGTCGGTTCGCACGATGTTTATGACGACTCCGTACGAACTATTGGAGTTGTAAGTTTTAATAGAAGAACTGGTGAAGCTTTTAGTTCCGCCCTATAGCGTTGTCAGAAAAAAATGCCAAGAAAAAAGACCGAGCGCTCGTTAGCGTGCGCTTCGTGAGGAGCGCCCGGAGTTGGCCAGGCTTGCGCATGGGCTGGCGCCACGTGAAGAGCTCGCGAAAAATATCAAGAAAAATACCTAGCGCACGTGAGCCTGCGCTTCGAGAGCAGTGCCAGGCGTCGGCCAGCTCGACCTTCGAGAACACTCTGCCCAGAGTTCGTTACGTGATCTCTCATGTGCTGTTCTGGTCGTCAGTTCACGCGCGTTGGCGACTGAAGTAGGGAGAACAGACGGTGAGTTCGCGAAGCCGCTTCCGCGTGTTCTAGGGCGTGCTAACGCGCTCCACTTTCGGAGAGATGTGAACGGCTGCGGACAAAACGATCCGGGCCTGCCGCTCAGGGAAAACTTTCAGCGACAAGTTCGGAAATTCATGTGAGGTGCAGCAGCCGGGTCTCCGACGAAGGGAGAGGGGTCGCCAGCTCTGCTGTTTCTCAATCCTTCCACAACTAGTGCAAGTTGCGCCAATTTTTTTCTTTGACAAGCACAATTCACCTTCAAATAATATTTCGGCAAATTAACTTGAGCACGCCTCCTACGGAGGTACGATTAAATTTTGTGACATGTTGGTGCCTTCCAGGTATTTGCGACTCCATCGTAAAGTTCGCAAGGGCATGGATGTCGTCCAGTTCTTCACCACTCACGGCTGGCTGTTCCCAACGAACAACTTGGTGGCACTTGTGGATCGCCTCCCTCCTACAGACAAGGAGGTATACTCTCCGGCATGTCTTCTATAGCGACATATCATTTGTTCGAGGCAGTGCTATAGCTAGGGACCACAGCTATTCGCTTCTGTCTGGCGCTTGGAAGCGCGTTTGTCGAGTCACTTGCATCTCCATACATCTTGCAGCCCAGGATTAATATCTCGCTCGCATACCTGCGTGCACATGCACACGTACATTTTTGTGTAAAGCTCATGATAGGGCAGTGAGTGCGTATCAATTGCATGTTAAGCTTGTTACCTGTTAACGTGGGCATATTGTTATAAATGTTAATTTTTTGATGCGGAACCTGCGTCTGAGTGCCAACATTTGAAGGTTTGTGTTGCATGAACGTCTGCAGTTGTTCAACTGTGACGTCCGGAACCTGCAATGGCTTTTGTACTGGGACGAATACATGCTCGGCATTCACAAATACCTCTTCAAGACAAAAATGTCAAATCCCGCCGAGCCCCATATTACCAAGAAATGGTAAGCAAGCGATCAAAAATTTTAATTAAGACAGGGCACGTGGGGCAGTGGAAGTGAAGTATGGGTATGTGTGATTCGAAAGAAATGACCAGGATACATAGAAATGTTGTTAAACAAATGTTCAATAATGCACAAGATGCGCAAGCTCCCATTTTCAGGGGTGTCCTGCAATATTTTAGTATTGTGGCAACAATGTGTCGAATGGTCAACAGATCGTGAAGTAAACCCCACCATGCGCCATAATCTTTGGCGTCGGAGCAACTAAGTTTGCAAGCTTGGTTTTAGAATACCCATTGAGCCTACGTGTCTAGTGGACGCCTGATTAATCGAATCATCTATAACGCAGAGTTGTGATCCCAAACAATTCAGCTGATGAAGGTTTTTGAATTGTTTCCATTATTCAGCAAGGAAAGCTGCAAACAATTTGTGTACTACACACTAAACTTTTTTACACCCTTTTTGGTCGAAAACGGTGTAAACATCTTGTCCCATGGCTAACACCCTTAAAAGGTATTTTGGCAAAAAAAGGGTATACGAATGAAAAAAGGATGTTGAGCTCAACACCCTTAAAAATGGTGTTGAGGCTGCTTAACACCCTAAAAAAAGGGTGTGGAGCCTCACACCCTTTTTTATGGCGATGGCATACGCAGTGGCAATGTGAATCAGCGGAGCGCGCAGCATTCAACACAAACAGTCAATACGCACAAGTTACAGTTGCAAACACAAACGAATTGAGCAAGGGAACCAACGGGATGCAAGCGGTACAGGGAGTGCATACTTACTTAGTAATACATGTGATGTTCTTGCTTTTATATCCAGTAAAGGAAAGCCCCCCGATAGAGTTGGTGGGCTTGTCGCAAAAAACAGATATTTTAGCGCTAATTTTGAAACTATAGATTTTACTATGAGAATATACAAATCAACACGCGGATTTGCAAAATCTTTGTAATTACGAAGTAGTTGTTGTGTTCCATAACTTATAGAATTTTATAAATGCCAAACAAATTTTCCCCGCCACCTCAACACCCTTCAAAAAGGGTGTTCATTATTTCAACACTCTTTTTCCCAGAAGGGTGTAAAGCTACAAATTAGGGTGTTCGACACTAAGAAAAAGGGCGTAAAGAAAAAGAGTGTAAGAAAAGACCGCCAACTAAGAAAAAAGGTGGAGACCTCCAACTTTGGAGGCATTTTGAACCTGTTTACACGGGCGGAATGAAAATTTTCTATAAGCGGGGGGTGTTTTGAACCTTACGATGTTTAAAGCAATATGAATTGGCATAATTTATCACCAGTGAAGCTCTTTAAGCTTCAGGTTGTTTCGGTGGCGTTAGCAAAAAATACAAAGAAAAAGAACTGCGGCACCTGTAAAGGATGCACCACCGCAGATAGGGTATGGTAACAGTGAAGTCGGCTTTCCAGCTTGTTAGAGTGTGAGCACAAGGGGCGTATGCGTATGCGCACCTCTTACTGTACCCTTTCAAAGGTACTAGTCTCTTTTGGGTTCTAAAAGGCAAAAAAATTGCCGCAGCTTGCAATAGTGGTGCAAGGCTGGAGAAGGAGCATAGCTGGGGGTCGACCTAACTTGTTTCTCCCTTGGATCCCTTGGCAGTCAGGGGAGGGGGGGACACACTGGGACAGCCTTGTAAAATCTGGTTAAACTTGGCCTCACCCCTCAGCGGTCATTCTAGCTTAGCAAGAACATTGGGAAGTTAAGCAAACATAACAAAACTCAGTAACACCGGAAGAAACTAGGTCGACCCCCAGCTCCGCTGTTATTATTTTGCAACTGAACACTTATTTCAGACGTTTCAACAACCTGCAGAAAGCCACGCGTGTTGCAGTCGATAAACAGCCTTTTCGCAACACGACTGTAGTCTTTTTTAGTTTTGAAGGTTCAAATTGGCGTTTCACGAGCCAAAGCAACTTGGGGCATGAGGTGCACCGCATATGGAAACGAGCGATCATTGCATACGAGCAATTATTTTTTTGCGTTTGAAAATTTCTTGTGAGCAGAGGAGTATATGAGGGGATGTCTTGTTCTTTACAGTGCTATTATGCATCCAAACATGGCCTTATTCAATGAACATCTGAACACCTTTTTCACACCCTTTCAACACCCTAAGAAAAACCAAGGGTGTTGACGTTGATCAACACCCTTTTTTTCGCACAAGAAGGGTGTAGAGCTAGGAAAAGGGTGTTGAGATTCAAGAAAAAGGGTGTAAAGGCCTCCCAACAGCCTTTTTCCACTTATGCTACACCCTTTTCGGCTAAAAGGGTGTAAAAAAGTTTAGTGTGTATAAACACTATAAACAGTGGTGTGGCGGTAATGCATGCATCATACATTTAGAGAAAGAATTTGGGAACCAGAATAGGTCAGCACAGGACCGAAAAAATAAGAATGGGAATCTTGGTCATTTAATGTCTTCATACAGGTGGCAAAGACCCTTCGTTACGTAGAGCATGTGCAGAGCCGTAGGAAGTAGCTAAAAACATTGGTTAGGACGTTTTTTCTGTGACACTCATTGCAATTCAGCCCAGCGTATATATATCTTTCCTCAAAAACTTCCACTGCGATTTTTTTTCAGATGGTAATTTATAACCCATTAGACCACCAAGGAAACAAACTGGCCTCCACAAATTTCATCGCCAGAAAATTCACAACAGCAGAAGAAATCGCCACAGTGGTCTCGGACTACAACTCGAATTTACCACAATTGTCGCATACTCTCAAACTGCCTGTTGGCATTTGGCCTCGTCCTCATCGCTTTTTCATTGTCGACATCTTACTATCAATACCCAACCATCTATTGGCGTCCTGGCCATACTTCCTGTCCCACGAGCTCTTCCTTCCCATCCATCCCTCATTCTTGTTGGTAATGCGCACCACCATTCCTTGTCCCATCCATTGCTTCCATCACTTCCTGGGAGCTATGGCTGTCTCCTCCGCCGACAGCGAACATCCAGACTGCCCAGTAAGCTCTGTCAAAATGTGCTCTGGATTCGCATGAACATTCTTCAGCACTACGTGGACCCGGTGAACTGAAGACTGAAATAAGGTCCTGGACCTAGGTCCGGCGGACAGTAAAGTTTGTTCTCTCTCTCTTTCTCTCTCTCTCTCTCTCTCATCTTTAAGTTCTTTGGAGCTCAACAAATGAGTGTTTGGAGGAGAATGAGGCGGTCCATGCCGCTTCCCGCGTGCTATCTACCGGGAATTGCGGCCCAGCTTTTCACTTTCACCCTAGGAAGAAGACAATGCAATTCATCATATATTTAAAGATCTACTTGCCAGAGGCATCGTCGAATGACGCACTGTACCACAAACCCACGAAATGTCGACCAAATTAACCACCATACCAACCACCGCCCTCAGACGAACACGTATTCACCATGCCATTTATTGTTTCCTGGGATGACTGACTGAACCCAGGTCATGGCGTAGACGTCGAGTTCACGCAAGACCTCCTTGGGACCACTGCTTTCGGTTCAATGATGGACTCGGGAGGAGATACGGAACGGATGTCTACCATACTGAAGAGACTGTGACACAATGACGCGGACTACGCGTGCTGAACAATAAAGCTTTCTCTCCCTTTCTCTTGCATTCTGCCCCCTCCCCCCCCCCTACCATGTGCGCACTTTACCGCATGACCGGGGAGTGCACACACAGCCCTTCTCTCACCCCACTCTCTGCCCCAGCAACGAGCAGTGGAAAGGCATGCAAGCCAGCCCAAATTCCGGAGATCAGCCTCAACTTGTCAGATTGCCGTTCAAGCTGGGGTGTGGAGAGACATTTCGAATGAGACTTCCCGTCACTGTGTATCGAGAAATTAGGTAAATTTTCGTTTAAATAAAGTTTATTCCAGAAGGGGAAGAAGACGCACCGCTCTGCGACCCTCCGGTCCTGCATCCCCTCCCTCAAACATACATGGACATCCTCTACCATTACAGGGCCTCCCGGCTTACCTTTCCCGCTACTCACCCTTCCCTTTTCACGGCGGACGCATACGTCTGGCGCCGACTGCATACCCACACCTACTACCATCACCCTCAACTCCATAGAATCTCACCAGCTAGCTACCCCTACGACTGCCCTCACTGCCCCGTACTCCTAACACAACGTCCCACCTCGTACTACTCTGTCCCACCAACTCCCCACACCCCTTTCCCCCCTCCCTCGAGCAGTGGGAGAGCTTGCTGGGCATCAGGCGGCTTGAAGACCAGGAGTTCCTGACGGCTGCGAAGGCACGCAGCCTACCGGACTAGAATGGCCACCCACATCTCATTCTCTTTTCTCCCTCCTTCCCCAGCCCCTGTATTTCAATAAACGTTTTAATCTATAAATCAATCTCCTCCTGTCCGCAAGCTCTAGATCATTCACAAATTCTTAAACTTGCTGCCTTAACGGCTTCTGGTCTGAGTGGATATGGCATGGTCGCAGGTGATGTGGAACCTCTGCTTCTTTATGCTGACTTTTGGCTAGAGTATGTGCAAAGTGGGAATTGCTGCAGCCTCTGTGAGGCTAACTTTCATGTAGGCAGTGATGACTAGAGACAGGAACTTAAGGCAAAATGCCTATTTTGCTTTTGAGTCCGTATCAAGTCTATTTAACATATAAGCATGAAGTAAGGGAAGTGAAGCATGTCAAGAAATCATTTATTGGGTCCATTAGTGCCTATTTTGACTATATGGGATTTTTAGTGCATATTATTGCAATATTAGTTTACATGGGCTTTTTAGCGCCCAAAAAAGGCCTTTTTTGTGTTACATATGCTCTTTTTTTTTCTTCCAGACGATGGTATGCAAAGACTGCTCTTTACAATTAAAGTCCGCAACTTGGTTTTGGCGCATTCGTCATGTGCAGTGATAGGGGATGTACACCACTACGTAATGTGTTGCCCAGAGCATGATGTCGAGCGGACTGCAATGTTCTCATCGTCTTTCCAAGGGGACATTGGATGTTGCGCAGAGGCGTGTCGCGCCTTCTACTAAGCTTCCTTCAGGAGAGGAAACGGGCAAACTCGTAGTGAAAGGACACTACCATTAACTAATTAGGAGGAGCTTGGGCGGAGTGATTGCCGGCATATCCAGCCAGGCTAACCCCGCCTGATCCCACACAACAACCGCCACTACCACCACCACCACCACCACCACCCCCATTGCAAAAAATAAAAAAATAACAAAAATAACCGCCAGCTGTGCCAAACCAGCCGAGAAACGCGAAGCGTGCACGAGCCGCCTCCACCTCGACCTTGCCACATTCGCCGAGCCGCCAGAGGCACGTACGCAGTGACACCACAGCCAACCTCACCGATGTCACTCACTCCTGCCCAAACGACCTGTCTTGTTCTATGTCCTTCTGACGCGCTGTGTCCGCGGACAAACTGCGAAAACTTTTGCCCATGTGCCCTAGCCACTGCTAACGCATTAAAAAAAATAAAATTAGGGGAAAACCACGTGTAAATCTGACACAACAAAGTTTTGCCACGAACACGTGCACAGTCATCCGCTGATCACGGGAGCAGCGCCGGACGGCAAAGATGCAGCGCGTGTATAGGACGAAGAAGGAACGAGAAATGGAGCGCATATAAATGAGCATCTTGGCACTTTTGATGTACTCTGGACGTTATAGCTGCTGTCATTTGCCGTGTCGGGTAACCTCCAAGGGCATCTGTAAACCTAGCAGTAACAGAATTGGTCGCAAGAACATTGAGTGCTGTCTAGTATTGATAATCGGTATATAGTGCATAGTTCATGGATGGCGTTATTCCCGCAGCTTCACTAGTCATCTGATTCAGCAGCACATTGTATCTCAGTAATTTATACGGAATTATTGCACTTCCTTGTACTCTCTATAGGATTCATCGGTGCTGTGAGGAGCATAGGAGGTCGTTCTGCTCTGTAAACGAATTAATACATGCAGTTAAGTTCTTCCTTCGTTATGCAGTTGTGTTTTCAAGCTGCAGTTACCGATTGTGTCTCTTCCATCAGAGCCCGTTGTCCCCCTTAAAGAACTCGGCTAAGGGCGGAAAAATACAACAACTATATTCGCCGGTGGTACTCATAGCATTGCAGACGACAAAAGCATCGCAGTTGAAATTATTTACACCCCGCTACGCTTGATCGTGAATTGACACATTCGCGCGCTTATTTCACTCTTAGCAGAAAGCATTTCCGCAGATTAGAGCTTGGGCGCCACTCCAAGAATGCTGAGTTCCCTTAGAAGGTACGGGAAAGATCCCCCGCCAACCCCAAAGGGCCGCGGTTGCTGATAGAGCCATTCCTATCTTACAATCTGCCATTCTGTTTGACATAAAATTCCTGGATTTCCAGTGCCAAAAGAACTGCCGAAGGTTCTGAGGAGCAAACATTCCGATATTCCAGATGGAATCAGGTCGTGGAGCGTCCCGAAGTACAAGCACGCCCCTCCCCGCCCCCCAACTTCCGTGAACGTTGAGTGTTGTTTTTTCGCACACAATTATCGACTGAAATAAGGTACTACTTCAAGCCGCACATCGTTGCGACGGATCTGGCTTGTCGTGGCTTTTAAACTTTTTTTGTTATCGAATCACCCTGCATTTCACGTAAATCTGTTAAAACAGCAACTATTGTGTGGCTAATTTTCACGAAGAAAATGAAATTAATTTCCCACAGCACAAGACGAGTGCGCTGCTTTTACAGGAAGTAAAATATATGTCGTAAAATATGCTGCTGAAGTAAATAGAAATTGAGCTTATATGTGCCTAAACTACAGTAATTGGTGCCTATAAGCGGCTGAATGGCCCTTTTAAGTGCCCATTATAGGAGCCTAAAACGTAGATTTTTCGTGCTTACGTTCCGGTCTCTAATGATGACAAGAAAAGCAGCTTGCGCCCGCACCCGATCGTCGACACCATGGACGCGAGTATCGTTCATGTCAGCTGGCTGAAACAGCACTACGATCCTTTGGTCTCCTCGTCACCCTGAGTCACCAGGATGGCTCCTTTTCCCCCGGAGGAGATTATTGCACCGTAGATTATGGAAGCGACTGCCGTTCGCGTGAGGGCAATTTCCCCGGTGAGGATGTTGCTCGTGTGTGCACGCCAGACGACGACAAGGAAGAAGCAACGCTTGGCGCGCGAGTCCACAGAGCGCACTGTCTGACAGAGCTGTTTTCACGACAAACCCAGGTTTCTGCGCAGCTCTTACTGCTAGCTGGTGGTCTAATAAACCTGCCTTCAGCTTGGTGGCTACGAAGCCGGTTCTGTTCGAGGGGACGTTTGCCAAAGAGGATCGGGTGCATGGATAAACTGCCCACCTGCACAGTATAGTCAAACCAGAGACAGACAGCACGCTCCCAGTCTCTTTAAATGGCTTCGGCCTCTTGTCTCGCCATTCATTCAGTTTGAGCCACCTCGCTACATGCACTTCAGCGCCTTACGGGGTATAATTACGCTTACGTTTGAAATAAATATCGATGTGCGGAAATGAAGCAATGGAACACAGTTTGTGGTAAGCTCAACCAGGGAGAGAGAGCAATATATATATTATATATAGTATATATATATATATATATATAGTATATAATATATATAGATATATATATATATATATATATATATAGAGAGAGAGAGAGAGGAGAGAGAGATAAGACAATATATTGTTCAAGAAAACAGGAACGACGACTGGCTACAAAATATAGTGGGTGGTGAAGTGTTCCTGGAGGAGATGCACGAGGGATGATGAGAAAAAAAGACAAAAAAATTCACGCCCCGTAACCCCGAAGTATTACGGTATATAGAGCGATAGGTGTTCACTTACAGCTGTGTTATTACCATCATTTTCCAAGCGGAATACTTCATGCGGTACGTTTTAAGATGGTATGAATAAACCTTAAAATGTGTTTAGATGGGCATGTGTGTTGTGTCCATAATAGGCAGCGTTCGTGGGTAGATGACCCCCCCACTCCCCCACCCTCCAGGGATACGATCAAGTTATCGACATTTTTGGGGAAGTGTAGTGGGGATAATAAATTATTAATGCTGTAATTTCACTCTATTGTCTCCGTCCCGGTATGAATTGATACTTTAATGCTCCTTACAGCGACCAGGGATACCTGGACTCCTCAAAGTCGTCAAACGAGCGTGGTGCCGTGGTACTGGAATACTTCAGCAATGCCCTTTTCCCGCTTTTGAATGACATCTTTTGTCCGACACGCCGTTGTATTCACGTCCGGATGCTCCCATATTAACCTGATTTGTCGCGGTGCTTGGGTGCACAAACGGCCGTGTCCTGATAACGAGTAGCTGACCGCTGCAGCAACAACCACCACCCATTCATCTCGTCCTCATACCGACGCCGACAGGTCGCCCTCGTCACCAGCGCACACTAGTGAAATAAGGCAGCTTCTATTCACTGTAAATGCGGCTTTCTTGATCATGATCGTTGGCTGCCGGCACCGGTAGCGCTCCCACCCGGGGGACATTGAGTTCAACCATCCCATACACTTCACCTTCGCGCTCTGTCTTATGGCGGAATTTTTTGGGAACGGTGTGTGGTTCCACGGGAGCTCAAAATGGTGTCATCAAAGACGCCAAAAAAGGGACGCCAACAGTTTACCAGGGTTCACCAAGCATATGCTTCATTTCTAAAAGAAAAGCGTAAGGCTACGGAAAGACAAAAAAAAAAGTACTCCAAGCACATGAATTGGGAATAAGAAATAAAGAACGTCTAATTCATCCCCTAAGATTCTGTTTCCGCTTCGTGTTGGTGATGGGCTTTGCATTATTGCCGCTAAAGACGACACCTTGCTCCTAGATCGCACTTGACGCTTTAGAATGGCTTCCGATCTGCTTCCTGCGCGTTGCGCCGTTTCTCGTTAATGGTAAAGTTGACGACGATGGTGCATTTCGCGGCATGTCTATTCAATCGTTTGGATGCGTTCTTCCGCGCCCATTCTACATCTGCAATCTACTGCTACGGAAGCGCTCGTTATGGAACGCCTGCCGCTGTGAAACATTTTCGAAGAGCCGTTTCGTGCTGCCTGACGCTAACGCATATATAGGCCGACGCCTGTGTTTACACCAGGGCTATTTAATGTGGAAGGAAGGAAAATTTGGATAGTTGACGCCGATTCGTCATCTAGAAACCAGCGCGATATAGATAGCCGAACAAAAAACGGAAAGAGAGCGCTCAATTACTTTATGCTTTTGCATTAAATGCTTTCCGATTTCACGCTCTGGTATTAAAAAAAAATCACGCGTCTCCACGAAGTGAATCATGACGAGTGGGCGAAGCACTAGGGATCGCTCTTACCGTAAGTCACCCGTGACATTGCCCACTCGCGCATGTAAATGAGTGACAACGCGTGTGTACAGTATATATAATTCCAATCCAATCCAATCCGATACAATTCAATTTAATCTAATCCAATCCAATCCAATCCATTTAAATTTAATCCAATTCAATCAAAATCCAACCCAACCCAACCCAATACAATCCAATCCAATCCAAATACAATCCAATGCTCCTCGCGCATGCGCAACACTGTGTACACGGACGCCTTGCCCCGGACAAAGCGAGGTCCTAAGGTGCTTCGCTCCTAAAATTACCGTCCAATTAGTTTACTCCGCCTCCCCAACAAGGTCCCGGAGCTCCGTGTTGCTAGTCAAAGATGGAGTCCGTCGGCATGAAAGCACCGATAGCGACCGATTGCAGCTTCTTTGTCTTACCTTACAACCATGCCTCAAGGTAGGTAAACAGCTATCTGTTTACCGGCCCTCGCCGTCACCAGAATCGCTTCCAGAAGAGCCTCCACGCGGGGAAAAACAGCTCTGACCGGCCATATATTACGTTCCGCAACGCTGGATGACGACAAGGGCCAGGCTGTCCCGTAAAACCTACTCTTCGCCACACAAATCGCTACCGAGAGATCAGGAAAGATTATGGCGTGCCCTGCAGGTCAACACCTTCCCGCATCCCACCAGACTACACCTCTTTGACCGGACACACGTTTCTCCCCTTTGCCGCTTCTGTGGAGAGCCCGGAACTCTCAGACACATAGTGGGTGGCTGCGACAAGTCCACCTTAGACCCCCCTAACATCCACCTTCCCACAGAGCTTTGGGAGAGAGCCTTGGCCAGCTCCGGCCTCGAAGATCAGCTGCGTCTGATCGAAAGGGCTGTCGACGCGGCCCGAGCTCAAGACATCCTGGAATGAGGACGCCTCTCTCAAGCAGTTTCTTGATTAATTAAAGTTTATTCTCTCTCTCTCGCAGTTGTCAATGCCGCTCGGGTATTCGGAGGAATTGGGAACGCCGCCAAGCGTACGAAGAGGAGCTGTCACCCTTGAAGGCTAACCCCAAGGGGGTAGCTCACCGTTGTTATTAAACCCGCAATATTCCGAAACCCGGAATATTCCGGACATAGTAGTTGAAATTAAAAAGAAATGGGCGTGGGCAGGACATGTAATGCGATGGCAAGATAACCGTTGGCCATTAAGGGTAACAGAGTGGATGCCTAGAGGAGGCAAGTGTGGCAGTGGGCGGCAGAAAGTTAGATGGGCAGATGAGATCAAGAAGTTCGCGGGGATAAATTGGTCGCAGTTAGCACAGGACCGGGAGTAGTAGTAGTAGTAAACTTTATTTGGTGAAACGGGGGAGGGAAAAGGGGGAGAGATCAAGGGTGGGATCCAAATTCCAGGACCCCAGAAGCTATTTGGCCATCCCTGACCCTACTAAGCAGCGCAAGCTGCTGTGCAGGGTCCGAGCTGGACAGGGCTTCCTCCCAGGACTCTAATGAGGTTTCGGGGCTATTTTTGTCCCAAGTAATTGGGCAATTCCAGACTGTATGGAATAAATCGGCCTTCTGGTGATACTGCTTACAGTCCTCATTATACTTTTCTGGGAACAGAAGTGATAGTCTGGACTTATGCAAGTAGGAGTTCGTCTGTATTTTTCTAAGATTTCTCGCTTGTTCAGCAGTTAGGCTGGGGTATGGCGTAGGCATTGATCTTCGGTGAAGCCTATAGGAGGTTAATTTGTCTGTGCCTTGACAGTAAGCAGGGAGGGCGTACGAATGTTCCGGGTCTCTGCGGTGTATGGTAGTCCTCGCAAGAGAATCGGCCGCCTCGTTACCCTCTAGCCCCTCATGGGCGGGAGTCCAGACAAGTGTGTGGTTCTGTTTTAGAATTTTTGGGAGAAGTCTTTCAGCATTCCTTGGGACGATGCCGCAGATGAAGTTTCTTATGGCCCTGGTCGAGTCAGTGATAATTATTGAGTCGTTATTCTTGAATTCAGCCCATCTGATTGCTAGTATGACGGCAGCAGTTTCTGCTTCTTGAATATTTAGTTGTTTGGTAATGATGATATCCAGCATCTTCCCATGTTCGTTGGTAGCTACGGCTGATGCCTTGCTTGTTTACGGCCGCATCACTACACCCGAAAAACATATCAGGACAATCCAAACACAGGACCGGGATAATTGGAGATCCATGGGAGGGGCATTTCCCCTGCAGTGGGCTTAGATAGGCTGCTGCTGCTTGTGATGATGATTCCGAAAACATCTTCCGAACATATTTGAACCCACGAAATGGCTCACTTTCTTGGCGTTTCACCCATGCGTGGTTTGAGCATGGTACCCCCCAAAAAAGGAAACAGGTGACGCTTGCTCCGTGTCGCGCAAGGCTTGAACTACAGCGAAGCTGCAGGATTTCTTTCTACATGAGCCACGAAGGACACATCAACACGCACTTGTAAAAGTTCAAAATTGTTTATTTACATGTACCATCGTCGCTTTGCACTGTGCTAGTAGTAGTCATCGCCATATGTATCGATGTCGTCGTGTTCCTCATGCCAAGCATCACATGCGCGGTAGCGCTTGATTACAGCTGGGGCGCAGCGGTGGCGCGTACGTGCATGACGCATGCGCGGTGTTCCTGGAGTCGCGTTGAGGTTTCATGGCGCCAGCTGTGGCGTTGTTAGTCGCTAGGCAACGCATGGCGAGCGTCGAAATTTTCGCCATTTTTTTTTTTGCTAAAGCCACTCCGCGATACCGGGACGCTCGAGCGGTCCCTGCGAGGCACGCGCTCCCGAGCGCTGGGAATTTTCTTGGCATTTTTAAGGCGTTACGCGGTAACGCGCCACACATTACGACCAGCAACAACAGCTCCGTTGTTAAAAATATTTAAGGGGTCGGGCACCTCCGGTACGCATACCCACGACAGGAAGCCTGTAAATAGGCGGACCTGCCGAAAAAAGAAAGATTGTAATATAGAACTACCTGTTTCTAGTGAATTAACTCCTTCCGGCCTTTAAATTTAGTAGAAAACCGAGTTTCTTGGAATTTATGCCGGAAGCAGAGAGAATTCGGGGAAAACTCAAATTGCTAACTTTTTTTGTTAGGCTATTTTCGAATCGCTATAATGTCCAGGATATTCTATGAAAATAACATAATTTTCAAAACTCTAAAATGTAGTTAGGCTTACTTTGTCATCAGTCACCGTTACGTGAATGGACCGCCGTTCGAAAAATCTAGGAAGTTTTTTAAACAAACCATATCTCATTCAGGATACTAAATGGTAACAATAAGAAGAAGCGGGAAGATCGGTGGATAGTTTTCGCAAAAAAAGCAGTGTAAGGCATAGCGGTATGTGTTGTGAGTTAACACCGGCTGCTCTTCCCTATACCTTTTTAGTTAAAATACTGACTAATTTGGTAATCGCGTCGTTTTTTGCGTCCGCAACAATGTCCAGGAGCTCCCTGCTGCTTGTCAAAATGCGAGTCCACCAGTCTGTGCTTAACGAAAGCACCGACAGTCACAGCTTGCGGGATTTCTACCTTTAACCTTGCAACTCAGCATCAGAGTACAGCAAAAATCTATCCGAAACAGTGGCGTAGCCAAGAAGGGGGGGGGGGGGGGCTGACCGGGCTTCAGCCCCTCCTCCCCCTGAAATTTTTCCGGCCGTCGCCCTGCTGCCTGTATGCCTGGTACGTCACCTGTGAACACAGCTGGATATTCTTCGAAAGTGCCACTAATGGCACTTTCCACGAAATGCTACGAAAATGCCACGAAAGTGCATGTCTGCCCTTCGCATGGGTGTTTACACAAAAGCACAGCCGGACTCGACTCTTTTTCCGCGCTGCGGAAAGGGAGCCGAGTCCGGCCGTGACAAAATGAAGCGCCTGAGGGGTGCGAACAGCTGAGGGATGATTTAGGAGGGGTGCAGCCCCAAAAGCGACGGCGCCTTCGGGTAAGCTCAGCGCACGGGACGCCAAAGGCATGCCTTGTATCCCTTTGTGCGAGACACGCGGCAAGACAGAGAATAATTGGCCGGCTGACTCGTTCTCAGCAGAGGAGATTGACTCGGCCGGGGAAGCAAGGAGTGGACCGCACTAACTCGCGGAGGAAAAAAAAGAGGGACCGCCGGCCATTGATGGTTGAAGACTGGTACAATGCAGGCCCGAAAGGGAAGAGGCGATATTTGTATGTAAAGCAGAACAACGTGCAAGCGGCGGTGGCTGACCACGGCTGCTCCATCTCCTAGAAAGGGGGAGATCAAGCGGCCGTGGGCACACATTCAAGACTCCTGCAAGGTAACTGAACAATGCGATGGCGCTACGTAATGGGTGAAACGTGCAGTTTAGCTGGATGAATGCCGTGCGCGGGCAGAGGGTCTTCGCGAATGAGACACACATCAAGGTACGCCCCTATTCCTCGCGCCAGACCTTCATTCTTCATTTTTCACGTTTCTGTCGAACGCGGGAGGGTTTTGTTGGAGTGGGCTCAGATTGCGCGCACTGAGTGTTGTCCCCTTCCGACGGCGATGTTGCGACAGTCAATTTCACCCCCGCGATTAGGCAGATTTGTTCGGCGGTATTCTCCCCTAACCTAGGAAACTGGAGAATAGCGGGTCGACAAAAAGCGCGCGCTGCGGCTCCCCGAGCCAGTCCCAGACTTTATCCTAAATGTGAAGGCACGACGGTCACCAGACCTGCCACAGGCAGACGGCGTCGCGACAGTAACAACGATCAGATGGACATATTCGACCTCTATCACAACTAAAGCCCCTCCGTTGCGTCCACGACCGCTTTTTCCCTGGACGGCGGCTGCCCAGAGCAGTGTATATTCAGGGGCCGGAGTCACAACGGCGATATCGAATTGTAAGTCATTTTCTTCTAGTGACTAATCCTTACATGATCACTGATGTCTTTTGACGATATAGGTTGCATTGTACGTTAAGTTGTGCGGTGCAGATCAATTATGCATTCTTTGATATTTAAATATTCACTTCCTAATATTTACACGATACCACAGTACCTTGTGTCTGCGAGCTAAAAAAGGTCTATCTCGTTTCATTTCGAATGCAGTATTTGCGTTTGAATTGGTAATTGAAAGCGCCCACGGTGGAGCGGATAGGCGACTTGTAATGAGGGAAAACGTAAATTCAACTCCTGTAAACGCCCAAATATTTTATTATGCCCGAAGTTGGAGAGGATTACTCAGAGTGTATCGGGACAGCGTTATTATCAGTACATGAAGAGTGAAAAATATATTTGTTCTGGCTGCAGTTTTAATAGTTTGCTTTTACTGGGACGAAACTCCATGTGAGGTAGCCGCTGTCGCATGGTGTGCCTGTTATCGTGACTTTTGTTACCGCGTTTCATATCGACGCGTGCATCCACTGCTACACCCAATTTTAAAACCATAGCAGCGTGCGAAGCGCAAGTAAAAACCTTCGTACTGGTGGCGAAGAAACGAACGTGCCTTTCTAGTAGAATTTTCCTTTAACTCTTCCTGGCCTTCTTTGAAGTTCTGTGGGCGCAGGAGTATCGTTCTTTCGAGGCTCAATCGGTCGTGCATGACAAAAGAATTTTCTAATTAAATAAACGAGCCACATACAACAGACCCTCTCAAGAGCACCAGCACACCTCCACCCGCCTTCTCCCCTCTACCCCCCCCCCCTCACACACACACACACGCTTACATACGGGTGCGCGCTGATGTGATTGTTCCTGGATCCACGGAACTGCTACGTATACATTCTAAAATGTTGCATGAAGGACATTTTGAGCAATCGTCAGCATTTCTTAAGTAACTGAAATAGCCGAGGAATTATCACGGTAAACAACTTTGCAATTTTTAGCCAATCTATCCTGTCGTAGCCTGAAACCATGCTTTAGTTTGATGATGATGATGATGATGGTTGGTGTTTAATGGCGCAAGGCCGACGAGGGCAAAGAGCGCCAGAGAAGTTATTTAATGAAAAGAAGTGATTACCACAAAAGGTAGGTATAAAACGTGTAAACTGGACATAGAAGATCAATAAAGATCATGTGATGGCGTGTGTATAGGGCCAGATTTGATTATGCATGATAGGAAATGAGGTTTAAAAAAACTTAACATCTGACAAATACTTACACCGCGTTCCACAGAAACAATGGCAATCGTCACCCAGGAACAACGATGGGGTGTAGGGAATATGTTGTCTGTAGAGCTCTCTGAAGTGTTTGTGTCGTGTTGTTGTCAAGTGCCCTTGCATTGTAATGAGTATGCATGGTAGGCATTGTAGAGTATGCGTGAGTATGCATTGTATGAGCTTTAGTTTGAACATCACGGTCGCTGTCAACCAGGAAATAGTTAACTGTGTCATTACTGTCCGCTTCATGCTAAAGCATGGTAGTCTTTGGTCTTTTCTGTATTCGGGGCCATGCCAATAGGCATGCTTTCTTGGTGCACCCCGGGAAACAAAATGCTGACTTATTTCGGGCATCACACCATGCCCGAAGTTCATGCTGGCTCTGCACAGTGCACAATCCTCCATTTCTGGTGGACCAAGGAGATTTCAAACATAATTTCCATTTCCCGCGTCTGCAACGAAAACTACAAAACTTCTGTGCGCCCTATACATTCCAGAGCCGCCCATTCTCATGAACTGCAAATACTTTTTTATCGTTTAGCTTTAAAACCGGCAGTGTGTATTCGGCTGAAAAATGGCAGCGCACGCGTCAGCTAAAAAAGTATGCCTTTTCATTGAAGTTTGAAACCAGAATGGTAGGACCGCATTATAACTCTTTCCTCAGATCTCACGGCAAAATTCAAAACGCAGCAATATTTTGCTCAACTTGCACAGAAGATGCCTAACCGCAAGAGTATGGTCAGACATCGCCGTATTTGCGTTATTATTTTTTCTTGCTAAATATAAAGTTCGATACAGCATTAAATGGCGAACTTTGCAGTGACTTGCTCTACCTCATCTTGGAGAGGTAACTAAAGGTGGTGGCTGCTCCAGAAAAGGTATAACTTGATAGTACACGCATTCAGGCAGATTATAGGGCATTTATGCAAGAAGCATTGAAAACTTGACCGGTAGTAATGCAACTATTTGAGAACACCAAGCTCATTACAGCAGACTCTACATTTGGGCTGTGCAGAAATGTCAACCAGATTCATTATGTTACAAAGCACAAGCTTCTCATGTCCGTCCCGAGTCCTGATAGAAGCTATAGTATACGAAATGGACTGCGTTGACACTCAAAACAGAAGCACAAATTTAAACTGGCATGACTTCACAAATGCAGATGGCTGAATTATTCCGCTTTGCGTGTGGACTAATACTGTCAGGTTCGTGTAATTTCGCCCTTAACAGCGCTGTTCTTGCGAGTGATGTCTGTTGATATTTGTTGAAATTATTGTTAGTGATATAACGCTTCTTGCATGCATAATTCAAAGCATCTCGTTTTTTGTAGACAAGACCTGCGCTACACATAACGCAAGTGCAAACATTCCAGGTATACTGCACAGAATGAGCTCCATTGGCTTTACACTGGCAGCTAATGTACGGACGTTGAATGCAAAAACATTTTACTGTGCATTTTGGGCAAGAACAACTAAATAAATAATCTAATTCTTACGGCCTACGTCATTTTATCGCGGTTATCACACTCATCATACTCCACACGTTGAAATAAAGCAAGTAATTGCATGAAACTATCGCCGTTTAAAATGCAATGCCTGCACAAGGTTCCCGTGCGTGCAGTGTACGTCCTGTATCGCGGGCATAGATTTGTACCACGTGGTCTGCGGAATTTCACGCAGTTTACAACTTAACCTGGCACAAATACAATCATAATCAACATCAATATCATGAGAGAACCTTAAAGGGCCTATTTGAAGACAAAACACAACCTTGTTCAATTTAATAGCACTAGCCTTTGGTAACTCGCACAGCTCCATTCCAATTACAGACGTTTCTTCAACCGAAGCAATGCAACAAATATCATAAATTTTCTAATTTAGCGCTGCAGTGAAGTAACATCGGCAGGAGTGGTATATATATATAGGCTAGCACTAAAACGTAGTTGTGAGTGTGTTAACTGCACGTTGGAATTCAAATGATAAGATCAATGGAGGCCCCCATACAATCGAGCAATCATGTTCCTTGGCGGTGACTTAGGTCGTTGGGCACCAATCGTCCAACAAGATCCTGTGCTGTCATAGTGAAATTGCCTACGGAAAGTGGGCGGGGATTCACCATTGCTTCAAATGTTTAATTTAATATATCGATAATTCCTTTGAAGTTTGCTGTAATACTGATATCATTGTTATCGGGACAAGGCAGTCTTTTTAATGAACCAAACATGTATTTTATGTTCATAGCCTTAAGGGCGCTTGCAAACTACAGCGCTTTCTTTTCTTTCGGGGGGTGGGGGGTGGGGGTGGGCGCGCATGGGAGGGGGGGGGGGAATAACCTTAGCCCCCCCCCCCCGAACAAAAATCCTGGCTACGCGCCTGATCCGAAACATCCTTACTCGCTGCTGAGAGGCTCCGGTAAGAGATATGCCGCTCTGGCTGGCCATGTAAATTATGTGGCAGAAGGTTAAACGAAAACACGTGCCTGCGTACTCCCGAATGGTCAACTCTGTTTACTTGCTCACGACGACAATGCCGTCCGGGTATCTGGAGGTGTTGTGAACGCCGCCAAGGGCGCACCATGCTGCCGGCATGGTATAGAAGTGTTGTCGCCCTTGAACGCCTGTCATTCAGCGCATTTCAAGAGGTGATTTCCGTCTGCGTAATTGATGTCAGCCGGACGCACGGAGGAAAGAATATAATCTCCTTCGGGCCTGCTGCATAAACGCACACGGAGGTTCGCCGACAGAAGGAGGCATTCATTCAGGTGAGCTGAGCAAAAATATTCCTATTTTAAAAATACCAGTCTTAAACTTCCACTGAATTGATAAGGGTTAACTAAACAATCAAGCGGGGAGCATATGGGGCTAGCTCGGGGTAGTTATTAGCCCATTTAAGTTCGGAGAACATGATTTTAACCTATTTGAACTTCGGATAAGCTTACAATTTGCTATTTTACCCCAGCGTGGTTTGAGAGCGGTGTCGTTTAAAATTTATGCAGCCCGAAAAGAATATAGCGTATTGTCATGTCCTCATTGCCATTTATTTACCATTTCGATTCTGTTTACACGTCTACATGAAGCGGGAAGTGAGAATTCGGTGTGGTGCAAAACATGTCTCTGCGAAGTTAACTGTAGTGCTGCGATCGACCATGTTCATTCTAATTCTATTTTGTGAAAATGCGGCCTGACGCAGCGGGATCTTTTCAGGGTGGTAATTTATTTTCACGTTCCGAGTGGTATTTATGAAGAGCACCCTTTCAGGAGCACCGAGGGTTGGTTGCTAGCACCATAGGTTTCAAGTGGTGCCTGGTCCGGTAGAGAAAACGTTCTCGGGAAATGAAGTCTGCTTCCAAGCGTTGAGGGCTGAAGCCTGACAATTGTCACAGACTTCATTACTGCTGCATTGTATTTGCGTCTACTTCTTCGCTTTCATTTCATCGCTTTTTTTACGTGAATTACTCCTAGATAGAGGCAGACCGGCCGCAATTCACGCCGCAGCTTCTGCACAGTCATAGCTCTCCTTCGCGTGCTCATGTTCTACTCACGCGCCGCCTGAAACGTCACGCCATGACGTGAATGTGTTATTTTAAGTGGCACGCACATATGTCCACTGCAGTAGAAGAACATTTGAAGGCCTCCTACGCAACGATGTAGGAAGGGGATGGTGGTGTATTTTTGCGGCCCCCCGTAGTGCACGACACGCCGAACCAGCATTGCGCCTTTTCGCGGCGATTGGCACCTCTCACACTACGAAATTCACTGTCCAGCGCTATAGAAGACTGGTGTGGTTGTCATGCGTACGCACGCTGCTTGGCGCCGCCTGGATATAGCCATTCATCAACTGGGCTTTCTTGACAGGGAAGCGAGTGACGGCTCTCCTTTCCGCTGTTGCGCTCTGACATGCTTTCCACGGCTTAGAAGCGCAAAAACAAGGCATCAGCCGAAGTGCGCGGCTGCGGTGGGTCGTCAAGGCAATTACGTCGCTAAAGCTATAGCAGCGCCTGGATTCCAGACATCCTAAATGTACACTCAAGCCAATTGGATGAAGGCTTATTTGTGACTGCTTCATAGAGTTTAACAGATGTAATCTATTATAAGTCTATTTAGCGCAACTCTCGGCTGAGTCAGTATGTATAAGCTGCGCAAGAAGGAATGGCACCCGTCGTTCGTGGCCGTCACACAAACTACCGAATTGAGGTCACATGGTTTGGGATGTATTTTCGCGCTGTATGGGAGCTCTATTTCAAGCAGTTTCTTTATTGATATCTACCTTCTGTTTGTTCACGAACGAGCCTCACACAGCAAAGAGACTGGCAAGTAGCTCGCGACGCACTTCTAGAAATGCAATCTATGCTTTTGGCAATCCTGTCGTTATCATGCACATGCCGACGTCCACAGTTCGGCGAAGAGGAGGATGGAAGGAAAGCGGCGCTTTGAAACGTCCTCTTGCCTTTTGTAAAAAAATGTGCGAAAATCTGCGGCGAAAATTTATAACATGGCCTGCGAATGCTCATCTTTATTCTGCTAAAATAAATATACAAGGTTTACAGTTCACTTCAGTCTCCCTTTAGCAATAGCCAAACTCTCTCTGCAAATATGGCTGCGTTACTACCTTTTGCAGACGCCTCAAAACGTGCCCAATATTTCATTGCTAACGTAACACGGCCAGATGCTGTTGCAATGTCTTCATTGGTCAGACTGGTGACCTTTCGGCGTGCACGATAGCAATTTGTCATAGGTGCACATGTAGACTGCCACTGCACCTCCTTAGGGCCCCTACACTCCTCAATTTGTTCAAAGTGCTTTCCAGGGCAGTGCTAGACATTTTAACAGCGCTGGAATGGAAAGCGTTGTATGTCTATGAAATCTCTCAGCCAAATCGACAAGGTGCTTTTAGAAAAGAATGAACTGGATAAAAATGAATGGTACACAAAAATATTGTTCAGCCTACATTAAGTCGAAGCTCATTTATTCGAACTTGAATAATTCGAATTTGTGGATAATTCGAGCGGCGTGACTTGGTCTGGCCAATCTCAACGTCCATTTGTGTACAAAAATGCCTGTAAAACCGAACCTGAGTAGGTTCTTCCAAGGGAAATTTGAACTTCCCGCCCCCGCGCCGGCACCGTGGCACCTGACACACGGCCCGAGAAAAGCACGGGTGCCTACAGAAGAGGCTGCGTCGCCTCCGGAACGGCCAGAAAAACAATGACACGAGGGACAGTGCACATGGGTAAAAACCAATCCAAATCGACATGTGGACGCTTCCGAACACGTATTCTTTGCGGACTACATCGATGAGGACGCGTGTGCAGGGGTGTGTACACGTGGTGCACTGACAGGTAAGAACATCATTTCTCAGGTCAGAAGCGCAGGGCCTCTCACTGCCACCGCCGACAAGGAAGGGTGCGGAACAGCTGTGGTGCGGCCGTCCGCACGGAAGTGGTGCCCGTATTGAATTCCGCCCGTACCTTCTTCAGTCTTGAAGAAGGCGAAAAAGAGGCATTTTGCTACATTCCCTTTTTAGAGCAAAAACTCACCTTCAGCGCCAAAAGGTGAACTGCAATCGCGCAGTTTTGCAAGCAGGAAATTGTTGCAGTGCCCTACAGCTTCCCAATTGCAGTGTATGGTCGTTATTAACAGCGAAGATGTTCAGCAAATCGTAGTTTTTCGTGTCCGCAGTTAAACTACCGAGAAATTGCCGAGCGCGCGCGCGTGAGCATGGGCCTCGCGGCGACCGTCCGGCAGTTAACAAAACCAAGAAAATGCCTAGCGCTCGTGCGTGCGTGCCTCGCGACGACCACCCAGCGTCCCTTGCTCACGTTTGTCAAGCCAGGCATACCTACTAGGGAGATCGGACAAGGTTGCGGCAACTATCCGGCAGTTAAAAAAACCAAGAAACTGCTGACCGCTCGTGTTTGCGTGCCTCGCGGCGACCACCCAGCGTCCCCGGAGCACGTTTGTCAAGCCAGGGATACTCGCTTCGGGAGACTGGCGAAGAGTGGCCAAAAAAAAAAGAGAGAAAAAAAAAAACGTCCAGCTTTTGCCGTAATCGTGGCAACACTTGCTCGGAATGAGAAAGAGTCGATCGTTCGTTTTAATCGTTGCAACACTTGTCCGGAACGAGAAAGACACGTCATAGCGTACGGCCCTCCAAGGTGATGTCCGGTAATTATCCCTTCAAAAAGAAAAAAGAAAAGAAAGAATCTCGCACTTATAGAAACAATGACGGTGTAAAGGTCGCAGTGGCAGCGAAGAAGAAGGAAATCGGCTACAATCGTGGATATAAACCGTCGTGAAGGCCGGGAATATTGCGTACGGCTTCGCTACCTTTAAGTCTTGCGCGTTAGTGCGAGCTTCCTTCATTTTTTTAGATGCGACGGCATCTCATTCACTCGCCTTGTCCCTCCATACGGCGTTGTCGTTGTCGGTCCACACCCCTCCCCCATTCTCCTCGCCGCGCGAGCTGCGCTCTGCGCCGCTCACCCCCTCTCTTCTCCGATAGCGAACACTCTCTCGCGAAGGGCATTGGCTTGGCTTGGTTTGGATTGGATTTGGATTGGATTGGATTGGATTAAAGTGGATTGTGTTGGATTGTGTTGCGTCATAGCCGCGCCACGTTGCGCCATAGCCGCGGCAGGGGGTTCACGGCATGTTTCACGCGATGGGAGAATCAACCTAACGGAAACAACAACGGAACCCCCTATGCGTCGCATCTACACAGGGGTTCCCACGAGGGGAGGTGGGAGTAATTTTTCTGTCTAATTTTGCACGTCCATGCACCCCTTTCCGAATTTATATTGCTTCGACCATGTCCCAATGTCGCAATCAGGCAACGTAAGGGACCCAGGTTCGATTACGACCCCGCGAAGTGTTTTTCCTTCACTTCACCCACGCTCATCATCATCGCCAGAGAAAGCTAGCTTTCCTGCAGTGCGTTTTGGGGTGCGCACGGACGACATCAGTGGGACATGAGATCTTCGCTTTAATAACTGCCCCTTAACAAACGCAACATTGTCTATATGTGATTCTGAATGCCCACTGCCAACGCCCTAAATTAGTCAGTATGCAGCGAATGCAGTGTTTACAGCTGTGCAAATGTGAACATCTGGTTTTGTAACGTCGTTTTGAGTGGTTTACATCAGATTTAGAAACGATACTATATCATTATCAAGGCGATGGATGGTTAAAGATGCGCTGTCGGAACTAGTGACATTTAAAAGCGGAACGCGATAACTGGAGAGAGAGAGAGAGAGAGAGAGAGAGAGAGAGAGAGAGAGAGAGAGAGAGAGAGAGAGAGAGAGAGAGAGAGAGAGAGAGAAACTCTATTAGCGATACCGCCAGCTGCGTTGGGGTCCCTGCTCTCGTCATTACGTAGCGTATCACCTCGCGGCGATGCAGTGTCCTCCGCTAGGAGGCACAGTTCGTTTTGTAGTAAGGGATCCTGGTCAACGAGAGAGGCTTCCCGTGGAACTGGAGGGCTGTGGCCGAAATATACTAATTGGGTGACACTTTTGACAAGGACGATACCGTCTTGATGTGACAGGCAGTAGGAAGGCGCATGCCTCTAAGCTGCGGCCAATTGTCATCTGGCGTTTCAGATCACCCACATGTTTTTTTGTGGAACTGCGCTGAAAGCGAGGAATATGGATTAGATCTCGTGCGCACAATGTCGCGCGTCAGGTACACTATTCCGGGCAACGCTGGGAAACATACACCGTCCCAAATGGCCGCTTTGTGTAGCCTGGCACGCGAATAGATCATCGATCTTTTTCTCCATTTTATGACACGATTCTATGTAATCAGAACATCAGAGGCGTTCACTTAAAGGGACCATAAATGATATATACAATTTCGGTTCATTAGACATACCGACACGTGAGGATGACACTCAAACTAGATTTCTCTCAAAATTCACTGAAATAGGCTATATAAGGAGAAAAACACAGAACTGACAGGCGAATCATCAGCCATTTTTCTGCACAAGAAATATAACGAGGCTTGTCTGAGGCCTTCTAAATCAAACGAAATTACACAGATACTATGAGCCCGCGAAATGAGCGATTGTGGGCTGGAAATGTAATATAGTATACTTTTTAAAAGAATGGCATAATAAACAATAGGAGTACCGAACGAACACGTAAATATGTACGCAGTTGCAAAGAATACAGAACTATCACAGGCTTAGCTGCTAAACCCCGCGGAGTCGTGAATACGATTTTTCCGTGCGCGTGTCTTTGTCTTTGGTGCCAACGATCTATGCTTAAGCGTTTTAGCTCACGTGCGAGCTTGCGTGCTACGCTTACAAAATTACAACGCACCTTGCCAAGCAGCTGCATGTTGGCGGCCAGAATCCGTTCGTCATATTTTGTGTCTTGGAGACCGCTCGCGCCTGTCATGTCTGGCAAGTACGACACCTTTAAACTGGCATAAGCGATGCTACCATTTACATGACCCTGTTTTCGGGACATACCAATTTTTTTCAAGCAAGCATGGTGAACGGAAACGAAATATTGCACGTGCACGCTGATCATGACTATACGGAGCACAGGAGCGGTGGCCGAGAGGCATTGCTGATCCATCTGGAAAGGCTGACGCTAAGCAACAAGTAGGGTTGGTGGTTGCCCCCCGCTGCCTTACTCGAGGTGTCGGACTTAGTTTCAAAAGTAAAGCACTATACTACCCGTGCTGCCGTGCGCAACCACAGAGGGCGACCGAATCCACCCTTGAACAGCATACAGCTACACTGCAAGACGTTAGGAAGATGTCGTTAGGAATATCGTGAACGTCCTTATAAAACTGCCTTCCGTATAGAACAGCAACCTTTACAGTAGTAAGTACACGAAGAGCGCCACACAGAGCCAGATTTGAAAGACTGCCGACAAAGGAGCGGCCACCTGAGTCGTCCGACGTTTCAAATACAGTCAAACCCGGTTATAGCGAACTGTAGTATGTGCCGTGACTACTTCGATATATCCAATAGTTCGATATAGCAAAACCCGTCTATAACGAATTTTTTCGCTACGAGTTCGCAATACGCGGGACCCACCTCCACCTCCCCCTTGCCATTCCCACACAGAGAAACAAACACGTAAAGTATGCCATTGCCTTACACACAACAATTCATTTATTGCATGCAGTAAAGCTTCTTTCCGCCTCAGCTGCATATTTCCCAGAAAAGGCGTGATTTTTGTTTTCACTGTCGTTTTGGTGGCCCCAACTAGCACCGAATTCTCTACAAGATACATCGTTTGCATCAGTTCAAGTCCCTGCCCTTCAATACCGAAGCAATATTGGCGGAGCACATCGATTGGCAAAAGCGCTTCATAAAGCGTTGGACGGCTTTACGTTGTGACCAGTGGCGTTGCTGGGTAAGCTTGCACCCGGGGCCAAGAAAATTTTTCACCATCTCACATACACAGAACAATGAATAATAATAAAACTAGTATTACTTTTATTATTATTAATAATAATTAATCTTAATGTCTTCTATTGTTACCCTATTAAGGCTCGTTTACACTTGCGACTGGAGCTACCAATAGCGATTTCATTCGCTCTTGTCGCTCGGCATCACTCTCGTCGCGGGACAACTTGAGCGAACAGTGTCGACAAATCTTGTATCTGTCATTTAGGTACCAATGTACAAAAAAAAAAGCACAGATACTGAATGCGGGGGCTTCGAAGTGTCTATACATGCATGCATAATGTACAACATGCGATGCGAAATGAAGCCACAAGACAATTCATGATGTGTAGTTATTTATAAACAACCGGCAATGTATCAGGAAAGTAAGCAGCAAAATAAGAAGCCGTGTGGTATTTATGAAAACTAAACCACAATACCTAAACGAGTTGGGTTTGAAGAACCACAGACGACGACTGGGGTGTGAATCACGAATACACGAACACCGCCTTTTTCAGTGAATTCGGCATCGATAAAAATCCGAACAGTAAAGAGCACCGTGATGGGTCGCTCGTGAGCACGAAAACACCGCTAGCTGGCGAGAAAGAAGTGGCCAAGAGATACTTGGAGCAGAAGAGGCAGCGCCAAACCAGAGCAGGATAGGGGAAAAATAAAGGCTGATAGGCTTCAGCGAGAGCGTACCACATCGTACAGTCGTTACCAAGTGAATGGATGCTTGCAAGAGCACTGGAGCTGAGCGAGAGAGTCTCAGGCCTCGTCAAATAACGACACGACGACGCTAAGCTGGTCGCCAGAGGCATTCGGAGCTTAGGACAGCCAGAGTCATTCGGAAAGCTTTGCAGTCCGCTGTGCCGACTAAATCTTGCAAAAGTCACGCGGACTTGGAGGAGGGCAGCCAGTAACGATAGAGCTGTTCAAAGGCAACACATTCAAGGCAGCTAGTCGCTTCATTCAGGTACATTTTCGTGTGTCTAGGAACAAACCTTAAACAAATAGAGCTTGAAGGACCACAGGCGGAGCCTGGTGAAGAAGAAGAAGAAGCTTTTTATTTTTCAGAAATTTTAATATATACAAGTGCTGTGAGTAGCATCTGGATCCATATCCCCAAGGCTAGTTTTGGATCCATACAAAAAATTTCACATTTTGTTTTCATCCAAGTCAAGAACAAGGAACATATCAGGGGTACAATACATGTAACAAGAAAAATGCATTGATACAGTACGAAAATAAAAGCCAAACTTTGAACAAGAATAACGGTACATACACTTGGGAACTATACAAGGTATCAGGGAAAAATACGTATTATGTGCTGCAGAGCAAACTTTCAACTGGGTGAACTATATGTGTCAGACGTCATGTAGGTTTTTATTGACTGTTCGTTTTATGTCATACATTTTATGGTTGGTGGTGGGCTATTCCATATTTTTGTGTCAATGAAAGGAAGGCTTCGATACCCATAAACATTTGATATCTTCGGTAGGTTCAGGTTATTATTGTTAGCATGCCTAGTATTTCTACTAGGAAAGCTTAAGATAGATGAGTGGTTTGGAGTGTTAGTACTTATGACCCTCTTGATTAGTATTGCGGTTTTGTAATCGCGTGCTTTATTGAAGTGCATGATGTTCAGCTCTTTAAAATTTGGCGAAGATTTTGCAGTTCTCGCTGCTGATACTATTATACGCACGGGCCTTTTTTGTAAAATATTGATAGGTGTGCAGTACGATGTGTAAATGTAGCCCCATGACTCTACACAGTAGGTTAAATGTGAGTGAAAAATACTGAAGTAAATTTGGCGCAGTGTTGTCTCGGTAAAATGTTTCCGTGCTTGGATAAGTTCAAAGCATCCACAAGGTAGCTTTTGGCAAACAGTTTTTATGTGCTGTGCCCAGTGCATTGATGTGTCCAGTGTTACGCCTAAGTATTTATATACATCTACTTAGAAAAGTGCCTTTCCATCCACTTTAAGGTTACACAGGTGGGACAAGTGTTTTTGACGTGAAGAAAAGATAAGAAATTTTGTCTTTTTAATATATACTAATTTGTTTGTGTTGAACCACATTAATCTTCTCTCGAGATCTTCATTTGCCGGAGTTTCAGCTTCCGCCACAGAGTTACAGCTGATTAAAAGTGCTGTGTTATCAGCATACAGGATTTCTTTCGCGTAATCAAGGGAAGTAACATAGTCCATAACAAATAAAGAAAATAAAATAGGACCCAAAACCGAGCCTTGTGGTACTCCAGACTTGACGTCGTCTTTCAGTGTCGACTTTTCACCTAAAACACCCTAGACGTGAACTTTTCAGCTGAAGCGTTCTCTATATGAAGGAAGGTTGGGGTGAGTTAGAGGTCCGAGTAATTAAACAATATTTGGACTGGCGTTAAAAAAAAAGGCTATTTCCAATTATTGTGCAGCAGAGTGGTTTAAAATGTGAAAGAAAAGGACCGCCCCAGATATTCGGAAAGGACTTCTGCACCTACTTTTTGGTCCCTAAGGACAGCCTCTGTGGGAACCACTGCATGCTGGGAATTTCTCTAGATGAGCACTTCAGAAGCCAAGAAGCATTCACTTTGACTACGAGTTTTACTTTTAAAATATATACATTGATTCATTGTTGGGTTTAACGCACCGACGCTACTCAGGCGATGAGGCGCGCCGTAGTGGAGGGCTCCGAATTACTTTTGACCACCTTGGAGATGTTTAACGGGCGTCGAAATCTCGAACAGACGGGCGTTATTGCTTTTCGCTTCGATCAGAAAAGCTGCCGCCACGGCCGGCAATCGAATCCGCGTACTCGTTCTCAGCACCACAACGCCTTAGCCACCGCGGCGGCTTAGAATAGGTACGTTGTCAACTTTCTTCATTTCATTTGTTATCTGGTTGCTGAAAATGGGAGCAGATAGAGGACATGAAACGGGGAAACAGACGACTGGCCGTACACGAGTTGTCTACTGCCAGTGCAGGGCTGGTCGTGGGGATGTTTGTCTGCGACGATGTCGTTGTTTCGTTTCGTACGATATAACAAGTTCCATCACATATTTGCAACTAAGTTAATTGTCATTCGGGTATCGAAAAAATGAACACAGTATAAAATGTAAGGTTTGGGCTTACCAGTGAAGCAGCCGTCAGCCAATGGAGAAAATCCTAATTGAAAGAGGTTCCCAAGCGATAAAGAAGGAACTCTTTAGTAAAATATTCGTACAGGTCCGACTGTATCGGCGCCTCACGCCGCTCGGTCGCGCCTATCCCGCTATGTTGGTGACAACGATTTCATTCACGTCGTTGTGCAGTCGACTAGCTCAAGACGGCTCGCAGATGAATCACCATTTTCTTAGTAGCTGAGGAAATAAAATCACCCTCTCCAACCAAAAGTACTAACGAAGAACCAGACGTTTTGAAAACCAGGTCGGTTCCCTCCTCAGGGGTGACTAGGGTCACCTTGTAGCGCCGGCCACTCACAAAGCGCCTCGCTGTGGAGCGGAGCGCAGTGCCTGCGTTTACACAAGTGGGAGGTTTCGGAGGGAAGGATTTATGTTATTTGCTGCTCTCTAAATACAAGTAGCACTCTTGTTCTCCAGTTGGTCACGCTTTCGGAACGTTCCACCGAAGTTTCTTTTGCGGTCTGATGTTCCCCAGTATACTGGGCGACAGTTACCTAGCCGTTCGTTGTTGCGTCGTTCTTGCTCTAGACGTCATTCTTGCTCTGCCTGACTCGTTCCAGTACATTTTTCATCTCCCCAACGCACGATGAGGAGAATTCAGCTCGAAAACCTTGTATACGACACCGGAAATTCCCTTCTTCCCACAGTCTGACATTTTTTTTTCTAGTAACATTCAAAAAGCACTCGGCCGTACGCTTCGCCTGGCACAGAAACTGCCCCTCTCTCCCACCTTAGTTATCGTATGGTTCCCCTGCTTCGAAGATGGGCAACACTAAGCCGATCGAATTCCTAAAGATAGGAAGGGATTACGTACCAGGTGTTTTATCTTTTTGTTATGCGGTCAATTTTGTTGCCCTGTTCTTTTTTTACTCATCCTCTACCTGTAAAGATGCACCTACCAAAGCAAAATATTTAAATCATCAGCTTCAAATATTTCTTTTTTTTTAGAAGTTCGTGGGACGCCCATACCAAAACATTAATAAATAAAAAAAAAATAGCTCAAGGCTATCAGCTTTATTTATGTGCGCAACACCGAAAACACGCATACTGATTTATTTGCTTTTAACTGACAAAACCAATAAAACAAGAAACGTAGATTTACCTAATTAACAGTTACGCAAATAAAATAAATGCCTGCATAACTGCTCTAATTCTTGCATAATTTGTTCGACAAGCTACTCCTCCGTTGCTTTTTTTTTTTAGTTTACTTACACGTGACCGCATGGGATACGCCTCTTTTTATATCGCCATCTTCGTGCAATCCCCATGCAATGACTGCGTCGCAGGGCAGGATAAACGCAAGTCAAGGATTTAAAAAAAAATCAGCTATCAGCACCCGCTTTCAGATCCTTCGCGATTGCTTGGTAAGAGAAGCCGACGGAAATCGCGACGGCCCAACTGTCTCACCATTGTTGGACACCTGAGCTGCCCCCCTTTGGCTTGCGCCCCCTCCCAACGCGGACAATTCGCTCCTTCGCACCAACCTCCATTTCATCTCGTGTGAATTTTTCGTCCCAGCTTCCTCAAGATTCAATCTCCCCCTCTTACCCTACCCCCCCCCCCCCCCCCCCCATTTTTTTTTCAAGCCATTTTCACATTGGTTTACTTCTGAAAATCGGACAATCGGACCGGAGTACACGGTCTACGACGTGTCACTGCCAGACGCCAGAAACATGATGAGCGCGTACACAACATATCATGTGCGGAAAATAAAAAAGTCACGTGGAAAGCCGCCGAGGACACATGACCAGAGTCTCGTTGGCCATGATGCCTCCCCATCCCATACTGTTCTCGTCCGCCGCCACAAAAGTGGTCCTGGACGCGACGAAAGCGCTTTGTTCGCCTCATTGTCGTCCCCATTGAAAAACAAGCTCGCTCGCTACACCCCTCCGCGCGTCGCAGGCATACCGACGTCACCCCCCTTTCCAGGAATATTTCCTTCTTCGCCTCCGCTCACCTTGCCGCCTCAAGCCGCGCCTATCCGCGACTCCCGCGACATTCTTGGATGCCAGAATTCACCTCGCTTTCTTCCATTATACGAGGAAGTAAATTTGAATAGGCTGGTGGAGATGTAAACTGAACAGGCCAAAGCTGCGGTCTCATTACAGTCGTCTTCCAGTTTTCGACGTCCGCATTACACATTGCAGGAGAACAAGTGGCACCCCTTCCCCTTGCCGAGGGGCTGGTACCCAGGGCCCAGGCCCCCCCCCCCCCCCCCCCATTTTAGCGACGCCACTGGTTGGGACATCCTCAGTCTCTTCAATGCTTTCAGCAGCACCAGCTGCCATGACATCAACGACGCTGTCTGTGCCTGGGGGGCTCACAGTGGCGGCAAAGTCGTCATTGACACTCAGGAAATACTCGACACTCCTTTAGGGACAGCATCTGGAACGTTGGCGAGCTCGTCACGCAGTTTGCCGATCATGCCGTCTTGGTCGGGAGCCGCTGACTGGGCGGGTTCCATCGTGATTCCCGTGCACCGGAATCAGTTACGGAAGGTGTCGGGCATCACGTCGCTCCATGCGAGGCTCAACATCTCAACCGTGACAAATCAGCATCTCAGTCGGTGCTCCGAGACCATGCATTCCGGTGGCACTTGAAGGTGTGCCGAGTTCGATATATCCGAAGTGAACTTCGTTATAAGGAATATGTTTCGCATGCATTTTCGTAATGAATCTGCTTTTGTTCGATATATAGTATAATTCGCTCTATCTGGGTTCGTTATAATCGGGTTTGACAGTACACAGCCACGCCCCAATGTTACTGCTACAGAACATCGCCGCTCTTGAACGACGATTGATCGGGAAATGACCAGAGGCAATTTTGGAAGTCTTGTGTCAGGCGTCATTTCGCAAAACGGTACTGTGCGCACATTACAAACCATCAGAAAAAGAAAGAATAAGCGGCACAAAAAACGCGTAGACCTGCTTTAGAGAACGCGGATACGCAGCTAAAAGAAAACAAAACGATCATGACGCCACCTCCGCTACATGCTTGCTCTCACCTGTGAAAATAGTCGGTTAACTCCTCCAATGACCAGCACGTGTACGGGGGTGCTCGCTCAAATTAAGCACCATTGAAAGAGGTGCTACTAGCTTATTATGAGTGTTTCTAGTGGTTATCACGCTTTTTGTGCGTTGCAGTGATACGACGAGACTCAACTATGGAAGCAATCGGGCACCATTCACCTGAAGGCCCACCATTCAATGTTCTTGAAGAAGGACATAGCGACTCTCAGATCGCGCAGTTCTACCAGGATCAAGTGGTGTTTATCACTGGAGGAACCGGGTTCCTGGGAAAGGTATGTGGCCGTATTTATAGCCCAGATTACTGTGCAATGGTTCCGTAAATTTTTTTAGCACGGATGTGCTTTGCGTACCATCTACGACTTCCACCTCGATCTCGCCTTCGAACCCAAATTCCGAACGTTAACAAAGGACAATTCTCAATTACGCTGTTTCTATAGCAAACGCATTTGTTTAACGCTGTGCTCGTAGTTAGTCGGCCGCGTCTTCTTCATTAGCACATAGAAGCAATCGGTAAACGACGTTACCTAGCCTCTGAGGTTTTGTGCACCATTCGGTGAAGCTTTTCAGCTTCTGCCTGAGAAAAATCGGGGTCGACTACCGGCGCGAAGCCTGCTTACAATGGAGATGAAGGCGAGTGCGCGGAGACGGTGTCGGCGAAGGGGCGACATTACAAGACAGGCACTTCAAGGGCGATGCAGAAAGCAACTAACCCGCTGGGGTGGCTCAGTGGCTAAGGCGTTGCGCTGCTGAGCACGAGGAGTTCGATTTCCGGTCGCGGCAGCCGCTTTCTTGATGGAGGCGAAAAGCAAAAACTCCCGTGAGTACTAAGGCGCGCCTCATCACCTGCGTTGCGTCGGCGCGTTACTAACCCTTCAATCAATCAATCAATCAATCAATCAATCAATCAATCAATCAATCAATCAATCAATCAATCATCAATCATCAATCAATCATCATCAATCAATAATCATCAATCAATCAATCAATCAATCAATCAATCAAGTTAACTAAAAGACTTAACAGCCACCAAATCAATCTTATTCGCGAGAAGACTCTGTGGAATTGGGCCCCTTTCTTAAAGGTGTTGTGCCACCAAATTTTATGACTGTAAAAAGCCTGCTGTAGGCTTTCTCTGTATGCAAGGACCCTCAACACGAAGTTCTAGGAACAGCAAGCGCTTAATATATATTTTAATTCGCTTCTAAAAAGTACCTAAATGCTCTTCTGCAGATCGGGACCCATCGCTAGCGCCACTAACCATGGCGTCAGTGAATTGCCAGCATCACAAAGTTTGTGATGTCATACCACGTTAGCGACTTGAGCGACGTCAACGTGAACTCCAGTTACCACAGTTTGTTTGGTCGCTTGGTCGTATCAGGCACACTAGGCCGACACGACGGCGACGCCTACGGGTCGCCAAACCATCGGCCAACTGCCGAATTGCTAGACCGCGTTGTCACACTACGCCGACGGCGACACAAACACGTCGGCCGATTGAATTTCGCCGTAGTGTGACTGACTCGCCGACCGAGACGCCAACAAAACCGGTCGCCCGACGCGTCGTCGGGAATCGACCGAGAAGCGAAAACTGCGCCCCGACAACATTCGTGCCGCAATGAATGCAGCTCTATTTTGTTAGTTTCTGGAGTGTAATAAACTTAGTAAGGTCCATGGAGCCCATACAACTCAACACTAGGGCTAATGCGATCAGTATTTTGGCGTTCGACGCTTCGGCCATGCTCTTCGGCGACGCCGCTACCCCGGAGCTGCAAACTGCATATGCGTGTGCGATCGGCTCGCCCGTAGAAAATATAAGGTCAGTTTCGTGCAGAAGAAGAGTTACGTAGGGTAATAAGAGATAAATATCGGCCAAGGTTTTAAACGTAAAGCGTAAAACCAAAGTACGGCAAGCACTATCCCTACAGTGCAAAATCGCAGTCGCAGCGGGGCACACTTATTTTTGCGAGCGCTTTCGCAAAGGAGCAGAGTTGATGGCGATAAGCTATTGCGGGGGCTTCGCGGAACCTTGCTGCGCAACGCTATTTTTGAAATTTCAGTTTACCAGCCAGGAGTTCTGTAAACTAGCTAATAAACACCGACATACGACTCGAAGGATAGGCCTCCATCTAGTACACCGGCTATTTCGCGGCGGGACATCATTTTTGCGGTGGTGCAGTGGTCTCACGCGTCGCGCCCGCTCCGTCAACGTTGCGGGTTCAATTCGCGGCGGGGAAAGCTTTTTTTGAGCGGTTTTTAAGGGGCATGGTTTGCATATTCAATTGCATTTCTATGGCAGACAAAGAGTCCGTGTCGGAGCTGTCGTGGTGAAGCACGTGTGTGCGGGAGCAGACGCCGCAGTAAAGTCGCAGCGTACCGCAGCGCCGCATGGTAGACACACGTGGCAGAGCGTCCTCGAAACACTGTGACGTCACTGCTTGAATCGGCGCCCTGAAGCCGAAACCGAATCCTGTTCACATGAATCGTGCGGTAATAAATTTTTGACTCAGAATATGTGCATGTGAGAGCATGTACCATGCTTTCTAAAGAAATATAAAACGTTTGTAACAAAGAATGCACAAGCAACAAATTTGGTGGCACAACACTTTTAACGGAAAGATGGTTAAAAAGCGGTGCTTCCTTCATGCAAACTGAGTCACTCAAGAACCACAATTTGCTCTCCTAAAGTCCAAAATTCAAACTGCCAAACTCCACTTAAACTCAGCCAAAGCCCCAAGCCAACGACCGCGCCACGAACCCAAAGAAAAATGCTTAGCGCCCCCATTGCGACGATACTGCAATCACATGGACGCCGGATACAAAACGCGAGGGACCCTCGGTCCATTCCAAACATGGCAAGCGTTTTTTTCTTGAGGCGTGCACTCTCCACACGCGCTGGTCGCCTCTTTACATCCTCGCCACTTATCATCACTTTTTTTGGCCTAGCATTTTCCTCCTCTCCACTTTGCTGCGCCGAGTTTTAAGCGACGCCAGGAACAGAGATGGAACTCAAGCTTAACAGCTCCGCTGTTAAAATCCGAGCTCGAACACAGGCCGTTCCCACCAAAACCCAAGGTTCTACAAACTTCTGTATTGCGCGGAAGACTATCCGTGAAAGCTTTAGTACCACACCCCGCCTAGAATGACAGAACGTTCACGGACACATTTTAAAAGTGAAACAGACATACGCGCGCCTCAAGAAGATGCAACCAGACCAGAGAGAGAGAGAGAGAGAGAGAGAGTGAGAGAGAGAGAGAGAGAGAGAGAGAGAGAGAGAGAGAGAGAGAGAGAGAGAGAGAGAGAGAGAGAGAGAGAGAACATTAATCAGTTTCAGTGAGCATATTTGGGGTCAGGGGTATTCAGTCCAAGACTCCGTTGGTACGGCCGGCTGTCCTCGCCCTTCGCGCTATCAAAAGCTGCGTTTCAGGACACGAGCTGGCCAGCGTACTCTTCCACAGCTCGCGTGAGGTGTTGGGAATGGGGGGAAGGTCTGGGTTTAGTTGTTTAGTAGACATTCCCAGGCAACAAGGTGCAGTGTGGCTGGGCTTGGCAGTGAATACATAGGGCATCATAGAGAGTAGAATTGATGGCGTGTAGTCGGGTTAGGTGTGAGTAGGTATTGGTCTGTATAGGATGAGTTTCTGTTATTTCGTGACCTGATCGGTGACTGGCGGTTACAGTTGTCTCGTTAGTCGGAAGTGTTGAGTAATGTCGAGGTATGTGAGGAGTGGCTGCCCGATGTCCTCCGACTCTTCTTGCAACCAGTGAGGCGGCTGCGATTTCGCCGCATAACACAGACACTATACACAAGCGCAATTGTTTGCGAAAAATGAACTTAGTTCCCCAAGGCTCTTCCGCATTGCGATTAATCATGCGACACCTCCACAGGCTAAATAATCCCATGAGCACAAAAAGGTCGTAGAGCACATAAAAGTGTTTAGTCACTGGCAACAATAGAATATTATAGGAGGGTGATGTCTATGAACTTTTTAAGGATCTGCTGCAGAACATCACAAAAAGAAACAACGGAATTCCCCCACAATACAAAGCAGTGATTGCAGTGAACTAGATTTCTAGTTAACTGTAGCAGTGGTCAATTGTCTCCGATTGGTTACAGAAGTGACAGTTAACAGACCAAGGAACATATGCACCTTTACTATGGAGCCATGTTTTAACAGGCAACGCAGATGCGTGCCAATTAAAAAAAGAATGTTTTTGCAGGCGCCTGGATGCACATTCTGTTAACTCGCTGCAACACTCTGTTCCTAAAAATCTTAGATAGAGCTGGCGGTAAATGGGCACAAGAAATAAACTGCCAATTAAAGCACACGTCAATTCCTTCGGGGAAAGAACGTAGACGTACTCGAGGAAAAAACGCGCAGTAAGAAAACTTTGAGTGTTAGCAACCTCTTTAAGAAAGCCCCAATGTGGTTAAGTACGTTCGTGGTAGGTATTGAGAAATAAAAAAGCAAATGAGCACTGAATTTACGCGGAATCAAAATTCTTAAACACTGACGATCAGTCATTTTCAAGAAGAAACACAAAACGAGCGGATGTACACAAAGTTTGTGTACAGCTCCTTTAGCCGATTTGTTCTCCGGAAATACGCTTATGCTTCGGTAGCATTGGAGAAATTTAGTCTATGCCACCACATTATAAAGCGCACATGCCTCGAGGCATGCGTTGAAAGCACAACTAAAGCTGCTCCATGTTCTCGGAAATTAGGGCGAATTTCCTCCCCGTTCCTATTTTCCTTCTCGATTTCACCCCTCCACGCGGCCTGTGCTCTGCAAACGGCATGCCTTGAAATCAATGCCAACGGCAGCTTCCTCACTAAAGTCGAAGCTTGAACCAGTTTGTACATAACTTGCAGAATAGAGGGCAACGCAATGAACGGGACGAAGCGAACACGAGACAAACACAAGCGCTTGTGTTTGTCTCGTCTTCGCTTCGTCCCGTTCATTGCGCTGCCCTCTACTCTGAAAGCTTCCTCACCTCATGCCCATGAAGGATTATCGCGCGCTGCAGGTCAACACCTTCCCACATCCCACCAGACTTCACCTCCTTGACCAAGACACACTTTTTTCCACTTTGCCGCTTCTGTGTAGAGCCTAGGACTCTCAGACACATAGTGGGCGGCTGCGACAAATCTCCCCTAAATCCCCCCCCCCCCCCCCGCCACACACACACAAACACATCCACCTTCGTACGGAGCTTTGGGAGAGAGCCTTGGCCAGCTCCGGCCTCGAAGATCAGCTGCGGTTGATCGAAAGGGCTGTCGACGCGGCCTGAGCTCAAGGCTCTTGGAATGAGGACGCTTTTCTGAAGCATTTCCTTGGTTTAATTAAAGTTTATTCTCTCTCTCTCTCTCTCTCTCTCTCTCTCTCTCTCTCTCGTTAGAAAATACCCCGGAGTATTTTCCGCAACAGCATTGGTCATTTGTCCTTTGTGAACGCGTAGTAACACTTTGAAGCAATAGTCCTGCCCAGCGGCGGTGGAGTACGCATTAAGTCAGCGTGGCTGTAGCTGCTGAACTGAGAAGTAACAAACAGAGAAGCCGATGTAGCAGGCTTGCCATAAATATCCCATGATCGCACGTGTGCACACGCAGACACTAATGCGTGAATGAATACACCACCTTCGCTCAGTCGCCAAGGCGTGCAAGATCCCAATGTCGCGCGGCAAATCCCGATTGCAGTGGTCGCTTTTCTGATGGAGGTGAAAAACGACAACTGCCACGTGTCCAGCTTTCGGCCCACTTTAAATATCCCACTGTGGTGTAAATTAACCCATAGCCCGCCACTACGGCGGCCTTTAAATGCCAGGTTTAACTTCGGCCCGTAAAACACCAAAATTTTTATTTTGAATTACGGCGTGATATGCAAACACTGAAACATGCATCCTACGTAGTAGTTTAGTGCTTGCTTACCAATGTAGAGCTAAAGATAATCGGTTGTGCTCTAGTGATTTTGATCCATCAGTGAAATGAAAAAAGAACAGGCCTAATACTAGCAGCTGTTTACCCTGCGTTGTCCGGAGATCTCAGTTTACCTCATCCGCAATGTATTTGCAGGTTGGTTGGCATGTTGTCGTTGCTGTTTTTAACCTTAATTGCGGAGGATGGCTGTAGGGCATGGCGGGGATAGGACACTGCAGCCGTGGAGCACGGAGGAAGGGGCAGCAGAAACTTGCAGAGATGCTCGAGGGAATCGAGAGGGCGATGTTGACCTCCGGGTTTGCTGCAAAAATAAAGCTACGTCAAAGCGTTCACTATGCACCACTTAAAACTAAAACATGAGCGATGAAATTGAGTATGCCCGTCCCCACATTATGTGGCTTGATAGGGAAGCGGAGTCGTGAATGGGCGGCGACAGAGTCCGATAGAGAGAGAAGTTAGAGCAATGCCAAACATCATAGAAATCGAATGTCGATTGCAGTATAGCCGTATATGTACTTCCAATATTCTTTTTGTTCAAGCTCAGCCGTGCAATAAAACCCGGAGTTTTGGTATCTACGTGTTCACGTTATGGTTGTTTGTATCTTCGTAGAGCGTTGTTTGCTCCAGCCTCTGAGCTGGTAGCTTGATTCAAACATTGCATTATGATTGGTGTTATATTGTAATATTGGATAGCCGCATAAGCTTTCTTTTGCAATTAGGCCCGTTAAAATCCCCGTAGTGAGACTTGTAGCATATGTCTGGTTCATCAGAAGCCTTCGCATTTCAGGTCCTGGTGGAAAAACTGCTGCGCTCCTGCCCGGGTGTGAAGCAAGTCTACCTCCTCATGCGACGCAAGAGAGGAGATGAACCTGAAACTAGGCTTGAAGCAATGCTCAAGTCTAAGGTAAACTACGAGATGGTTTGTGTAGCCTGTAATAATGTCGGTGTTTAGGTCATGAGTTTTCGTGGCTAAGCCGAAGCCATTAATTATTTATCAGCGGGTTTGTGTGTTCTTGTTTACAAACCGAAAAAGTTTCGGAGTAAGCTTACATAAATGCCAAGGCTTGACGTTGGGGTTGTTGGGTACGCATATCTAACAGTTCAAAAACAACGCAGGGACGAGGCCATCTCTGCGCTGGTTTTGAAGTGTTCAACACAGGAATGCCGCAGTCTTCCAATAAAGTTTGTCATGTCTTCAATAGCAGCATCTTCGTGCTCTTTCTGCGCAGGATTTCATTAAACTTGTTTTGAATATTCGCGGTTTTCCCGGTTACAATGATATTTTAGGAGTAAAATTGAAAAATAAAAACTGAAAAAAAAACTCATTGAACCACCGTTTCTATTTAACTTATGTCAGTTTATGTATGAGTGAGATTTTTTGTGTAATTAAAATGGGCGTGTTGATGATCACAATGATTTTAATTTTAAGGCGCAAGGACAGCTGGGGCAAACCAAAGAATGGAGTTGGACGTGTTGCGCAGCGCAAAAGGAACAAGCAATTTTAGCCTAGGACTACGCTTCATAGGTGCAAAGACCAGCCTGGCATGTTTTCTTTCAATGATCAGCATTACTGAATTTGCAGCGATCAGATGCCCTCAAAGTCATTGTCTTTACCAGGGTCTTTTGCGGACCTTGTTTCTCACATTAATTGCGTCAGTCGAGTTGTAGAAGACCATGAAGGCAACTTACGAACATACGCTTTGTCAGAAGTGCGGAAGAGACCGAAGGGAATTCTTTGGAGAATGTCGGAGATTAATGCAGCTACAGACGCTACTTTTTTCGGGGCTTGCGGTTCCGTAGCTGGAGCATGACATTTGCGATTGGAAATCAGGATATCAACGCAGCTGTAATAAAAGCATTGAGGAAAGCGTCCACGCATGGCGAGTGATAATATGGTGCCGTCGCCTTGAGGGTGGAAAGCAGGCTGGCATGTCAAAAACAATGAGTGTCCGTCTGAACAACTCGGTGTCACATATTTGTCACAAGACCACTTTCCGTGCTATAAGATGCATCAGGCCTTCAGGAGTCATGTCCCGATGATTGGTTGTAAGAGTTCGGTTGCCACATCGTCTCCCTACTTGCATCACTTGTGGCCACTAGACCCACCAGCGCATTGCCCTATACATTTGAGTTGGTGGCACTTGAAATTAAAAAAAAAAAACGAATTGATTAAAGCAATAATTTTTACATAGTTTGAAGCTGATTAGATTAAATGGGCTAAGGAAGTTTGCAAAACCGAGAACTGATCGACAGTCATAGTAAACATTTGAACGACAGGTGGGTACATTATTTTGCAAGTGACGGAAGAGCTGGTGTAAGTCAATGACCTCCACGCCGTAAAAACTAGCTGGAGGGCCTAACTACACTCCATTTAAGTTGTACTTTTCTCATATGGGCCTAAGAAGAACCATATGTATACATTAACCGGGAAACTTTCTTTCCACAACTTCCCGCCGGCAAGGTATTCGAGCGCCTCGAGAAGGAGCGACCGGGTGACTTGTGCAAAGTGAAGGCAATAGCAGGTGACCTCACTCAGCCGAACCTAGGATTCAACACGACCGACCAGGAGACCTTGGTCCGAGAAGTCTCGGTCGTGTTCCACTTAGCGGCCACGGTCAGGTTCGATGAACCTCTCAAGTAAGTGGGCCACAAAAGGCTGCTTTTTTCATTCTGGGGTTTTTTTCGTGAGCAGCCTGCATTCATTGCAGCCTTGAGAAAAAATTTTACCAATATGCATAGTATGGGCACTCTAAACTTACCAATGTGGATTGCAGCCGATGATTGGGGTTTGTTGCTTGAAACGTCGCTTTTGAGTGTAGTAATGTGTAGATGAATGTCATGAACATTTCCGAGAAATAAACATGGCTGATTTAAGTTATTCAACATAATGTGCTAGCCGTGGATTAGATTTTTATAACACATGCGGTGATTATCTTGGAAAAGTTTTGTGTTCTTGCTAAATACCGCATTTAGTCGATTGTCAGCACCCTCCTTTTACCATGACCGCGATGCCCGATGTGAGGGGGGTGCTACATTCGAAAAACCTAAATTACCCGTCTCCCTGCCGCTGTTTTTTTTTTTTGCGGCCGTGAGGCGGGGCGCGAGGAATAACGTTTTAGTTAGCAAACATTCAAAAGAGAAATAGTTGCAGACAGGAAACCAACCGCTTTACGCATGTTACTAGTGAACCTCACTACCATACAAGTTGGTTGTGACGCTTGGGCCGCCGCTTTCAGTATCCCCCAGTAGGTCGCCTATGGTTAGGTTTAAGTTGTTTGTAACAGAAAACTTCACAAATGACTTGGCCACAACGTCAACTCGGGCGCTCTTCCACGCGTCTTATACCCACTTTGAGATGGTTGATTAGAAAAGGGATCACTTAGATTGGCTTGCAAACTTTGTTGCAATTTTTTTGCCGAAAGTAAGGGAGGGTGTTTAGAATCGGGGAGTGCTTAGAATCGCAACAATAAGGTATATATTTTGAGAATGAAATATATCTTAATTTCTTCGTAAAAAGCTAATGTTGTGACTTGCTTTTTTTTTTTCAGACAGGCAGTTGAGATCAATGTTCTGGGTACACGACGTGTTGTTGATCTGTGCAAAAAAATGCCAAACCTTCGCGTAAGTTTCGCTACGTTTTATAAGGTGCCGCGTGCATGCATAGGCGCCTTGTGTAAACTGGCTTTTTTTTTTTGCCTATGGCGGCAAGTGACCTGTACTTATTTTACTTGCATGAACATTTGGGATATTCTACAGGATTGCACTCCCCAGCTTTCCCGCTTTGAAAGACGGCCGCTCAGAAACACAGTAAAACCGTACGAAAGGTGACTTTAATGCATCAAGAAAGTGATCGAATTTGTAATGAACACAATCTAATGCTTTGCGGAACTCGGACTAGTTTTCGCGCTATTCGCCGTTCAAAGTTAAGACCAGTGCCTTTACAGCCGATAGTTTTCGTGGCTCTGGAACTTAGTATAGCAATGATGCAAACTTGAAACCGCGCACAAAGGAAGCTCTCACTTTCAATATTAGCTGTGAGAAAATTTTCCACGTTGCACTGAAGCCTTGTGAAGTGATAACTTGTAAAAGAACTGCGATTAGCCAGAAATGTGCACCTGTTCAGCAATAGTTAATAATTCTGGGAAGTTTTCTGCGGTGTATAAGTGGCGAATGAGCAAATGATGCTTCTATTTATTGATAGGGATCGCCCGACCTCGTAAGAATGCTTTTAAGCTCGGCCAGGCGTAGATTCGCTTTCATGTGTTTTATCCTCATTCCAGGACAGAAAATACCCACTGACAGTGTCCAGCCCAAATATCCCTGAATTGGAAAGCTGAAACTTAATTCTTGCATAGTTTCGTATTTGACTACGGGAAGAAAAATTAAATGTCTTGAGGAGGAGGGGAGAATGACGAGTAAACGGTTATCGAGGGCAGACGAAAGAGGGTAAAGTCGTCACTGTTGTTGCAGGCCTGCTCAGTCCCGGAAACTTTAGGATCGGGCTGCCACCTTTGGCCTGTTGACCAGGCGGTCCTGTTTTTTAGGCCATCTGGCGCTCCGGTTACTCAGCAGTGGCGTTAGGAAAGGGACAAAAGGTGGAATGTTGGGCAACTTCCATACCGCATGCTAAGAGTGCATGGGGATTGGTAGTGGTTGCAAGTGTAGGCGTAATGTGCGGCGTAACGAACGTGTCTTAGTGTGCAGTGGTGATAGGGGCTGAACGGGATAAGTCGTAGCACCTACAAAACAAGAGAGGTATTAGGGAGCTACAAAAAAATAAAAATGCAGGATTAAACTCATCTGTTTTACTTGTAAAACTTTTTATACGATCCCGAATGGACAGCGGAAGCTGGTGCGACATGGAATGTATCTGCGGAGGGCTGCACAATTTGCTAGGTCGTTTCAGCGTGTCTATCCTTCACTAGTTGGTGCTCTCTAGTGCCTGCCGCTTCACGTTCGCGCACGCTGTGTCTTGAGGTCAAATGTTCGTTTCTTCAACAACCAATGCGAAACGTCAGCGCCTGCATATCAACGGTGATTTCTGAAACAAAAACGCCTACGCTCGTAAGCAGTTGCTGCTTGCCCCTGGGTGTTTATCTTACCTCATAGCGTAAACGCTTGCAAAAAACGATGAGTAATCCTTAGTTGTTCGAAGGCGGGAAAAAGCATGTAGCAAGGCAGAGCCTGCACATGTTCTCCTGAGCGCACGTGATTGGTCGAACGCATGGGCCTCAACCACGACTACTTTTAGCGAGAAAGTGGAGGTATCACACCCTCTCAGCTGCTGCAGTCACGCTCCCCGGTACCGAGGACACCTGCGAAAAGCGCTCTTGCTTCATTCGCTTTAAATGGATACGAGGTTCGGCCATGCAACACACCCAATACAGCTGACGCTGTAAAATTGACGCGTTCGCTAGCGCTGTGCCCCACCAACGGCCCATTATGCTAAGGCTTGTTTGCTTGCAGTTAAAATGGTAACAAATTTTCTGTAGTGAAAGATAATAACATAAAGCTATATTTTGCTCAACAATATAAAATATTTCCTAATTTCTGCAGCTGCACATTCTCAACGCGTTCTTAAAACTTATTAAAGGGGCTCTGAAAGGCATTTTGAGCACACTAAATGAACTAGCGCAACCGTAGATTGGGTCGTCAACGTCCTCTGTGCCAAGTATTACTCTTTTACGCGCAGCGGAAAGCTCACACTTTTCTTGCAAAGTTTGTCGTTTTTTTTCTCACCCTTCCCTTCAGTGTTTTGAACGCCGCCATCTTCACATGTCTACATCATCGATTCCCAGATGTTCGTCATGAGCTAGACATCCTCCTATTGGGCGGCTTTTTCAGGCACTTCCGGCAAAGAGATGAGTCGTCTGCTCAGCGTCGGCTCGCTGGCTGATCTGCCAGCGGAGTGCCGGAGTGCTTGGCATTTACGACAAACGAAACAAGTGTAAAACAACGCTTAACCGTTTGTATTGAATGCAACACGGCCATAACACGACATGGATATTCTCTTACCTGAGTACGTTCCACAAAGAAAGCGTTTGAAGCCCCGTGGCACTTCTTTCGTGCAATCGCAGAGAACGCCCTGAGCCGAATGCCCGGGTTTGACGCATAGTTTTATTCAACTTCAAAACAATCCAGAGATGCGTTTCTAACGAACACAACGTCACAACATGCGTTGAAAGTCTGGACCACGATTGACAGAGGATGGGTTGCCTCCTGCCCGTCGTAAATTAGGTACTCACCTCGCGCGCAGTTTGCGGGGACGAACAGCAAGTCACAACTCTGGCGCACAAGCCGATGGCTTTTAGCCACGCACACTGCACATACCCCATGCGAGGTTGAGTCGTACGTCGCTCGAGAAAGATAATCCATACCATGGGAAGCACTATCCACCCGCAGAAGCACAACGTCGCATTTCATCGCGAAACAAAGGCGCCCACAACACACACACCATCGTCTCCTGTAATGCCAAACGCATCTCGCACTTCCCAATGGGAGTGAGTGGTACGCCTGCAGTGCCCACATGTCGCGAAGTGGGGCCCCAAGCTGAACCGGGATCACGCAACCATAACTGAATTCCGGAGTGGTTTGTGCCTTGTTGCCAAGGCAACCGATGTTTGAGATTGTCAAAGAAATGGCGCTCGCTCCAGCGCTAGAAAGTTCAGAGCCGCGGAGGAGCATGTTTTGCCAACGTTGCCTCTCTCTACCACGCGTCGCCCCAAGCTGAACTGGTCACATGATTGAAGCGTTTTGTGCACGGGTTCTGTATCGGTTTAATATGACTTTTTCACATGCCGCCGGCAGGAATTACCACCGCCGCAAAATAAGACCGGGCCACATCTGATACGGCGCTTTTTTGGATAAACAGTGCGCGGTGCATCAAGGGAACGAGCGCACGACCCTACCCGTGTGCTGCGAGTTCGCCGCCGATAAAAGTCATGTGCCGCCAGCAACGTACACCGCGAAAGGGCAAGGCCAGGCCGCCGCATACATGCGGCCAGATTTTTCGTTCTCTTTTCCAGCCTTGAGCGGAGTGCGAGAATCATGCTGTCCAGAAAGCTTGCCCGTAGCAGACGACAGTCTGAGCAGCGCAATAGCGGAAGTACGTCACCGCTGCGGAGCGCAGCATCATGGGAGGCAAGGCTCGCGCGCCGTCAACAGCGGAGAGTAAGTCGAAAAGGAGGAGGGAAACCCGGAGCGACGATAATGCGCGGTTTTCGATTTACGATTTCTCAGCTAATATTCAATCGCTTAACAAAATTCTTGCGGGAGGAGATTGCAAATACATTGCTTTATTTGGGTACATGTACATCCATGCATCGGCTGAAGGTATTTCAGGACCCCTTTAATGTAGTGCTGTTCTGTATGCCCGTCAACTGAGTACAAGGTTGTGGTGCTATTTGAAAGTTGGGAAACGATTTAAAGTAAATTGATGTCTTTAAGGAAGAAAATGGACAGTTGGGCAAGTTGGTGGGCGTTTATGTTCAAGTGTTACAGCGCCCGTATTGTGCATTCATCTCTGCCCTTCGTCCGTTAGCGCTGTAACACGTTTCAACATCTTTAAGGAAGGTATGCTGCCTAATGTGCAGGTAAGGCCTTTATATTTTAACACAACGATTTTTTCACGCAACGCCATAAAGGAGAGTAGTTTTCGATTCCAGATGCAATGCTTGATGTATCAGTCAATCGAGTAAATGTCTCAAAGCTGGCGGGGAGCTGCGCGGCAACTTGTTTTTTGTAACCAGCTTTTTCTCTACGGGGACTGTCTCACCTGCTGACAAGTAAAAAAACATTGTGTGATCTATCGTCTTGCGGGCAGGCAGGCCTTCTGAGAGTGGCGGATAAACGATAAGCTGCTACTTCTAGGCAGACGAGGCGCATTAGTAATCCCTGGTTTTCAGCAACGCGCTGCAGTTTGAGGAAGAATGGGTTCTGTGGGGCATCGCGTCAGTGAGTATGGGCCCCATCACCCATCCGATCTTTCCAAACGTACGGGCTAAAAACAACGATCACATGCGTAGCGTTGGTCTCCAAACGGCTGGGTTGTCGGTATGTAGTTGTAAAACTTGGCCACCCCTTTGCGAGACAGTCCGCTGCACGTAGGCGCACGCGTAGTATTCGTGTCTGCGAGGAGCTGACGGTATAAAGCTGAGTTTTGAATGGCCGTAAGATCAAAAAATTGAGCACTTTTTGCCCATTACTACCTTGTTTTGAAACATGCTTTGAAACATGCCAGACTATCCCCTCACGTCATTATTTTCTAGGCTCTTGTGCATGTATCCACAGCATTCAGCAACTGTGACAAACCCGAAGTAGATGAAGTGGTCTACCCCCCTCCCATAGCACCATCCGAAATCATTGAAGCTGCCGGGTAAGTGCACCTGGAAGCAGCACTCGCGTTATTGGCTAGCCTAGCATAATGTTATTTTAAGGGGGAGGGGCACTGGTCTTAAAACACTTCTTCCGATTTCAAGTAAACTTTGTGAAACTTCTAAGTCTGGCTTGCTTTTTCCCACTGATTTTGAATAATATGCCATTATTTTTTCAGTTGGCCAAATAGTTACCAGGGTAATTACAGATAATTAGCCAGTTTGGTCAAACAATAGACGTTGGTCATAAAACTGTAATCTATAATCTATGCCTATAATAATATAATATATATATATTATATCTATATATATATATATATAGATATATATAATATATATATATATATAATTAATCTCAATTTTTTTTAGTTCTCAGTTTTTTAGAGTTGAATGCACAAAGGCATATAGACCATGAACGACTACATGAATAAAAAATTCTCGAAAAGTTAACCTGAAAAACCAAGAGTGTCACGACCGCAGCTGTTCATCAATGAATGTAACGCAAAGAACGGAATCAAAATACACCTAGCGGTCACGAAGAAATCACTGGAACAAACGACGTACGTGGCAGAAGAAACCGTTTTGAGAAAACGGCTTCCGAGGTTTCAGCATAGATATCATTCATGAAAAGTCGCTAGGGTTGTAAACTTTCATGTCCTTTTGAACACGGGGTTTCTGGGATGCATTCCCTGGAAATTGGAGTGTCTTTTGCAGCCTTTTTCTTTCCATAGAACATTTTCAGCTCCTCGGTAAAGAGTACATAGCCCAGTTTGCGGACCAAACGGGGGGAGATAGCTTTCAATGCAAATAGGTTAGCTGGTTGTCCGTATTGCACTTGACAACTTCCCTTCCCTCGGCAGTGTTTGACCATGGCAAGAAGGTGAAGCACCACTTTGTTTTAACTTAAATTTGAAAACTGAGTTTTCGGCATGTTGTGACCATGGCAAGAAGTGAAGCACACTTTGTTTACTTAAATTTGAGAACTGAGTTTCTGACTTCTTTTATGCTTTAATTATAACCTTGCATGGAGCAGCAACTTGGTATAATTATCTGCGTAACCCAAACTTCAATGCATGCCATTTTTAGTACTCTTGACATTCAGGGCGATCCAATATTCCTCGCAGCACAACCAATATATATACCAAACTATACATGTATGCATTGGTCATAATATTTTCCCCAAAAAATTCAATTTCTTAAATGCTACGGCAGTAAGGTATATTTTTAAAGCATTGGTATTAATAATTTCCCTAAAAATTCAAATTGTTAATTGCCACGAAAGTAAGGTACATTTTTAACGGCGTCAATACGTTTTCATTCCGAACTCCGACCTATTTGCATGATTACTCGAAGTGCACGGGAAACGTTGCGCAAGAAAGAGATATGGCTCGCCCGCATCGCGGCGCTCATATACCGCAACATGTCATACTTTGATTATCCCTGAAATGGCCTTTCAGATCGCTTTTAAGATTAAATCAAATGTCACAGGAATTAATTACAACTACTGGCGTTGAATCGTACCCGGTTGCGCAGTCAGGCGATGCTCCGACGCGAAGCGGCTCCTCCGTGCGCGCCGCAGCTTTTGACGCATCAGCCGCTTTAGCGTATGAGCATCGCAAATCAGACCAAAAGTTCACTTCGCGAACCGCTATCACAAGCGCGCAAACAGCATTTCACCCTCTGGGGTAAAGTCGAGCGCACCACGAAGCGTTTGATGACCTCCGCCTTTCGAGCCACGTAACTTCCCGTAATCTGGCTTGTAATCTCAGGCCTTCCCATCTCGATAATGTCCGCGTTAAATACCACAGCAGATAAAATGACTGAACAGAAACTTGGCAGAGAGAAGCAGCGAAAATGAACTCTGAAACGTGCACTACGCATTTCAGGTGGCCGCCATCTTGCATTGCTGCGGCGACGGCCAATCAGGAGGGCCGTTTCAGCAGCTTTCAGCGCGCGCCGACCGAAAAACCATTCCCACTTCAGAATCGCGTCTTTCTTTTTCTGTTGTTCGTGCGTCTGGGACTAAACGAAGATTAAAGAGACGGCCAGTACCGGAAAGAGGATCGCTTGGCCGATCCAATGGTACCAAAATGGCCGCGCCCGGTAGCACCGTTGCGGAGATACAGCACTCCGAAAATTGCCATTTTTTCGCCCTTTTGCACTTACATATTGTCACCGCGGCTAGCAAAAGTATTTTTTATGCCACTTTGCGATGGTTTTCGGCGGGAAAACTTTGCAAACACACAGGATAGAATGTACAGAAACCGAACATGTTGGTTTAAAAAAAACGAAGTTTTGGTCATTTTTTTCCGAAGTTGAAAGCCGCGTCCCCCCATTAACCCAATCAATCCAAATATTCGATAATAGCCGATTATTCAAACCCTTTCGAATATTCGAAACACATTTTTTGAAGCGAGTACGAATATAACATATTTATATTCAAGTAATATTCTATTTTTTTTAGTATTCGTACACCCCTAATTATAATCCTATAATAATGCATGCAATTTTTTTTATGCATCGCTTGGAAATAATTTTACAGCTCATTAAACTTTGGTGGCACCAGTGGCAAGGAACCATTTTGAGTGCCCATTTCAAACACCGAGGTTTAATGAGCTGCAAAATTAGTTCCAAGCGATGCATAAAAAAGACTGCTTCGATTATTGCGTTGGCGGGAAGCGCGAATTAACACGAGGACAAGAAAAGAGAACACCATAAACGAGACATGGTGTTGTTCTTTTCTCTTGTACTCGTGTTAATTCGCGCTTCCCGCCAATGCAATGCATTACCAACTCGCCCAAGCTTTTGCTATTGCGTTCACCAGGGTTCATAGTATTTAGAAAATATAAAGATTACGTAAGGTTTTACAACCAACACTGTTTTGCATATTGTTTGACCAAAAATGGCTTATTATCTCTAATTATCTTGGAAAATAATTGAGCAACTTAAAAAATAATGGCATATTTGAAATCTGTGGGGAAAAACCAGAAAGTCTAAGAAGATTCACAAAGTAGAAGTTGTTTAAAGATCAGTGTCCCCTCTTAACTGCAAGGTATTATGACGATTGCAAAAGAAAACAAACCTAAACTAAAGCTGTTAGCTTAGGATTAATTACTTTGTGCCAACAAAGTCGATGTCCTGCTCAGTCGTCTGAGTTCTTTACAGATCGATGGATGGCAAAACGATGGACAAGATGAGGGGAGATTTTCTGAAGCAGCGGCCAAACTTTTACACTCTGACCAAGGCTCTTAGCGAATCCCTGGTGCTTGATGAACGAGAAAGTCTTCCAGTCGCCATAGCCAGGCCATCCATTGTCACGGCGTCTTGGAAAGAGCCGTTTCCGGTAAGGCTGCATGAGTGCAAATGGTTTTGTATGCATTTGTGCATTTAGTTGCAAGGAGCGTAAACAATTGGCTAACGTAACGAATTAGGTCGGAATTCAACAGGACTTGCAGTACTCGCATTCTACACACTGGGCATATGGCTGGGGTTTCTGTGAAACCACCGGCTGGCCGTAAGGATCGATGGTTACGCAAATTAGGCAGATTTGAACTGACCCCGAAAGAAATCTGTCAGCCGAATACGATGACATCTTATAATCGCCTTTCTGTGAGATCTCGAAGCGTATATTCCCGCCTCTTTTCCGTGCTTACATAATCTGAGGTTTCGAAAAAGAAAACATTGCGGTTTAATTGCAACTTGGAGTGCCTGACCTGGTTATGTGCCTATGGGGCTTTCCGCGGTTAGGCGCAAACATGTTGCGGAACGGGATTTACGACAATAAGTGTACTAAGAGTAGGTATTACAGAGGACCATCGAAGCAGCCCGCACAGCAGACACGCATTTTGTGTCGGTTTTTTGACAATTCTCTCTGGCAGACAACAATAAGTTTAGAGTGCCACTTCCCACGAAAAACAAGTCTATACGCAGTTCTCGTCTCAGTCCTCGTCACGCACCTCATTTCGTCGTCGAACTTTTCGTCATTGTGTTTGTTATACGTTGCTCGTACACCCTGAATCACTCTTCCTGGTTTGAATTATCGCCACGTTGTGTCATTGATCTTGCTGTGCTTCTTTTCAGTTGCACAGTATTGCTCTTTGCCTCTGTCATCCAACTATTCAAACCCATGTGAAGTGATGTAGCTGCCTACTCAATTATTTAAAAAAAGCACTCGCTGTGCCTTTAACGCGATGAGTTCGGTTGACGCGACGTTCATGTGACTCTCCTTTTTCAAGCAGCTTTGATTTTAGTTCGCAGTGGCTTTACACGCTGTTGTTTCAGACATTCTATACAGCTATTACTTTGAAAAGGGACATTTGACACACATCAAGACTCATGTATAGTGCTACAAGTAACAGAAACTGTCCCATTGCTAGAGGTCTGCAAATACTTGTATGTTTCACGCATGGGAGATCAATATTCGGGAACGCGCCACTTTAAAAACACAATGCTTCCCCTTATGAAGTCACTAGTCGTTTTCCAGAAAACATGTGCCGGGTGGAAATATATTTTTTCAGGTACTTTCTGCTTAGCTTAAATGCTGCCCCACGCACTGTAATTACTCATACGAGGCAACTTGTATCTGCCTTTTAGTGTCCCTTGATTGCTCAAATGGGCCCTGTGTATAACCATACATCGACGTTTACTCTCAGGGCTGGGTGGACAACTATAATGGCTGTACCGGTATCATAGTGGCGGTGAGTTTTCATAGATGTTGGTTCACTTGCATACGTGCTAATCATATTTGATGCAGCATCACTTCATTAAAAATGGAGCTGCATAGCGCGCGCTAACTCAACTTTTTTTGGCAGTGTGCTGTGGGCTTGATAAAATCAGTGCTTGCTGAGAAGAACTGCCTTGTGGACATCATTCCTGTGGACATAGTTGCGAACATGCTCATCTCTATTGCCTGGCACACTGCCACTGCAAGGTACGTTGGCACACTGCCTTCTGTCATGCTCAGCCAAGAACTAAATCCATCCCTTTCGTGAACACGGGTTCAACCCCTGTTTTTGGTCCCGTAGCTGATTTGGAAAAGCTGGTCTGGAATCTTAGCAAAGAAGCAGCAGAACAAAGTTTGTACTATAGTTTTATATGTTACACTGGCAGGGTAAGATGTGTATGCGCACTCCGGCAGCGCACGACACCACCGTTTCGTACACTTGACAAAACAGCCTAAAGTCGACGGTGGAAGAAGGGTTAATAAAATGACAAAAAACGTGCGCTGTCCCTCTACTACGATGTTATCTTGGAAACAGTGTATATTGAGAGAGACGGGTTGTTCCTGGAGACCGTGTTTATTAGCTTGCTGACTCCAAACGTTCCGACGAGGCCGAACGCAAGATGATGATGATTATTCACAGATGATAATGACGGTGGGAGGCTGGCTAGGAGTGATCGAGGCGCGTACCCCTTGGTGACCACAATGGATGATGATGATGCCAGGATCACGGTGGATATTCTCAATGCACATCCATGATGCTCACAATATACACGAATGAAGGCTGGTTGCACCTCGTAGTGCGCATGTCAAGGGAGGTCGCACTCCACGCCCTCAAGAAGCACACCCGCAGAGACATAGCAAGAAACGCAACAAACAACTAGTCCGTGCGGATAGGTCGTGCACTAATTATTAGAACCGATTAAGGGGCTTTATATATGACCCGACACTTGGCTTGTAGAGCTGCCCTGAATGTAGTTGTGCGTGCATGTTATTGTGTGGTGTGTGAAACGTAACATTGAGAGATTCTCTTCTCTCTTTCCCATTTTCGTAGGTAGTATGTACCGTGCCATCTGTCGATTGGCTTTGTTGCTCCGCCGTTACGCCGGGACTATACGTTTGTGGCATTGCGCATGCAGCTTGGTATTTGCTGCCTTCGAGGCTTGCTGTATTCTGCGTGATATGTATTCGAGTTAACATTGCACGCTGTGTAAACAATGATTTATGTTCGTTTAGACCACATTTACATGTTTTTAGAGCGCTGTGAAGTCTTCGTCTGCAGTCACCCCGCCACGTATTTTTCCCGTCCACATCCGACAAACCTTTTGAGTACGGTAGGAGTTTTTTCAAGGTCCGCCAAAGTGTGGCAGCGGGGGTGACCGATCCACTGCACATTTATTTCTCCCGAACGCGGCCACGGCATGCACGCATTATACAAAGCTTATTTGTGACATGGAGCGTGACTCGTAATCAACGCCAGGCCTTGCGCCGTAGTGAATGAGAAGTATCGCGTTCAGACAAAGAAGACCGGAATACAACGATAAAAAAAGAAAAAAAAAAGAAGATTTGGATTTCTTGACAAGCAAGTTTTGAAACAAGGAAGTTTGTTAACGGAGTACTATGGTGTAAATACTTGCCGCACCCTCGGAGATGTTCAGTGGATGTAAAAATTACGCCGTTTGCAAAATTGCATGCACTTCTCTCACTTAGCATGTTTGCCAAGTGGGAATTTCACATTGCAGGTGCTCCTTAAAGATAGTGACCGCGAACCCCTGTAAGGCCAATCGTCCGGACTGGCAACTCCAGAACATTAACAGGCTGCTGCCACAGCCGGCTGTAAGGGTCCCGCACGGCCGTCGTCCAACGCCATGGACGTCCTGCGCAATATTCCTGAGCAATTTTCACCTTTAAGTAAATTTAGACGCTGCACAGCCGAAGGCGGCTTTCAAGACCGTATCAAAAAGTGCGATTAACACCACAGAAAATTATGCAGACTGGGGCACACCACCAATTTTCATTTGCTTCCAACATGGAAGCCTTGCGCCGCGGCCTCGTAGGGCCACCAAGTCTTTTCAGCGAACTGCATACTATCTACACACGCTATTTCATCAGTGGTAAGTTTGAGACATGAGTTCGGCTTACAGATCGAGAAAGTTCTTGTCGCAGTGCCTTCACCTGTTCGTTGAGAGCAGCACAATCTGAAACGATCTTGTAAGGTTGTCAAAAAGAAAACTGCTTGTTCTTTCTCTTGGCATATTTGATGTCCAACGTTATAAAGAACGCTTGGGGTTTCAATGAAATCAGATCATCTTTCTTAAAATACAATTGTAGGTACGTTTGCTGGACCCAAACTTACCATGTGTACAAACGTCTCAGCCAATCGCATTCCACTGTGTGGTTTTATTCAAGAAGTGCATTTTGTATATAAATCAGCCTCATTCGGCTTAGTGCTCGATTTAAACTCCAGCAGAATGTGCATTGTGCTCCTTTTATCAACTGCCTTGTGGACGTATGCTGTGCTGTAGGTGCGCTGTGAACATGTCCAGTCCTGCGGTTGCCAGAAAATGAAGCGTGTGCGCTCATGTGTGAATGTGTGCGCAGGCAAGAGCACGTGAAGGTCTACAACTGCGCCAGTGGCACCTGGCACCAACAAACATGGGGAGATGTGGGCTCAAGGACCCAGGAAGTTATTGTGCGATACCCTCTGCCAAGTGCGAGGAGCTTGCCGAAATTCTCCGTGACCAATAAGCCCTGGCGGCACAAGTTCAAGCTCTTCTCCTTAAGCTACGTGCCAGCTACTATTGCCGATCTGGGCCTGAAGATAACAGGCCGAAAGCCAAGGTTCGTCACGGCTTCTTTCAGTACATAGAAATTCCTGCAGGGGGGTGCCAGGCCAATAGATTGCCGGAGACATGCAAGTAATAGGTAAAGCTTACTCTTGGCACTACGGTCTATTCGCGACAATAGAATGTCGGTGTTGCAAGGCCCGTACAGAAAAGTCCCGCAGTCCCTCGTCACACTAAAGCAGTGGTTCTCCTCCACGACAGTGTAGGAGACCCCATTTGGGCTTTCAATGTAACGGGAGGCCCATCGATGAAATATGTTAAGCCGTGTCGTAATCTCAAACAATTTGCACTTGCAGCTACAGTCGGCAACATACTTAATCAATGCGCGCCTTTTGTGTCTGGTTTTTATGTTGATGCGCGTCGTATTGTTCAGCAAGTAGCTCTTGCAGCTATCAGCCACATAAATACCTGTACCAAAGCGGCTTTTAAAGACGATAGTCTTTTTTGAGCTACTTAACAGCGAGAATTTCGGTCTGTCTGTATATTTGTCTGCCGGTTTGTTCGTTTCTGGATTGAGCCTCCCTGCCCAAAGTTAAGCAATACTTGGACGACAGGTTTATGTTAGCAAAACTTTTCTGAAGAACTAAATCTGGTGGCAATTTTTGTACTTTTCAATTTTGTTGAGCAAAAAGAAAACATTAGACATATTTAAGGCAAGACATCAATACATAAGTGGCACTTGCAGTGTTTTATTTAATTAAATATATATATTATATATATATTATATATATATATATATATATATATAATATATATATATTATATATATATATATATATAATATATATATATATATATATATATATATAAGGCTTGCAGCTATCAGTCACATGAATACCTGTTCCTAAGCGGCTTTTAAAGACGATAATCTTTATTCGGCTAATTAACGGCGGTAATTTAGGTATGTCTGTATATCTGTCTGCCTGCTTGTATGTCCTTTGATTGAGCCGCCCTGCCAAAAGTTAAAAGAATACTTGGACGAGAGGTTTATGTAGGCAAAACTTTTCCGAACTAAATCTGGGTGCAATATTTATACTTTTCAATATTGTTGCGTAAAAAGAAAACATTAGGCATACTTGAGGCAAGACATCGATTCATAAGTGGTACTTGTAGTGTTATTTCAATGAAATATACCAGGCTGCCTAATTAATAGTATGTGGACCCAAAAATAGGAAGAAAAAACGAAACTAGTCGGCACCACGTGGCGCATTTCAAGTTCACCAATAGCGAGAAGTTCTTATAGATGGTGCGCGATCAGTGGAACCCCCGAAGATAGAACTGACTTTATCAAATCTTCTCCAAAAGCTTATCGTGGGAGGACCGAAACCGGAAGGGGAGAGCGTGACAGATGGGTTTGGGAGAGAAGAGAGTCATTTATGTGTCAGGGACGGCAGAAGACTAACGTCTTTCAACGACATTGGCAGTGAAGTGAGCAGACACGCGGTAGATACATCACAGAATGATGCGTTTGTTTAAAAATGCATGATAAAAGCTTACAATTTTTTTTATTGTAACTTTCCCATTTTTGCATGCCGAAAGAACTTGCCTGAAACCTTTTGCGCTGCATATTTGCAGGCCTGAACTTTGGCGGCTTAAATATAGGTGAATTGCTATTTGAAATGTTAAAAATTGGGGTAACACCTCTTTTTGGGTGGCGGGACGTTTAAAAGTGTATATACCAGTTCCGCCGGAGTATTTCGCGTGGAAAGCCGTGATTTGTGTGTACAAAAATAGTAGTTATACTACCACTATATTCTGTTCTTAGAGTAGTCCTGAAACTGGGTTTGAATAAGTGAAATGAATTTCTCAGTGTCCAGAGTTACATCCGACGGAACCCAACATTGCAAAACAAAGTTACGTCCGACGTAACTTTAAGATAGTGTCTAGAGTTACGTCCGACGGAACCCAAAATGAAAACTAAAGTGTCGTCCGTCGGAACTTTAATCCACTGTTTCGAGTCACGTCCGACGGAACCCAAAATTAAAAATTAAAGTTACGTCGGATGGAACTTCAGCTCAATGTTTTGAGTTACGTCCAGCGTAGGGACAACTTCGTTCAAGATGGTTAGCTTTAACTAACCAACATCTTAAATGCCAAGCAGCTTGCGCACAAGGGGAAACGCAGCTGCAGTAAAACCTCGTTATAACAAAGCTGACGAGGGGTCTTAATTAATTCGTTATAACCATTACTTTGTTACAGACAATGTCTATTTCTACCACACAATTTACATGCCATAGCGGATATACTTACCAACGAAACTCACAGCAGCCCGCGAAAACAAGAAGAACAGGCCGAAAGAAACAGCAAAGAATCGTTACTGTATTCACTCCAAACGGCTCATCCATGATCATTCGACAGCAAACGAGATGGTGGCTCATTTGGCCGAGAGAAAGGGCTTGATAGACTTTTGCCGCGTCTCCTTCGGGTAAATTATGGCTTTTCAGCTGCAGCCGCGATTTTTAGTTGGCCTCAACGTCACCGTGAGCGCCAAAGAGGCTGCGCAGCAGGTCTACCGCATCTCTGGAGAGTGCCTGGAGAAACAGCCAGTCACCCTGCCGGAAGTCCGGGAGACGCGCACCCTCACGCGTGCTGCCAGGTGCTTGAAGCTTTTTTAGCGCGCTGGAGTTGGCTGCGCCTAGCTAGCGCGAGTTTTGAACTACGGCATCCGTGATGCGACGTATACTGTCGCGCACTATAAGACACTGACCTAACGTGTACCAAAAGGGCCCGTAAATGCGCGTTGTGTAAAAAAAAAAGGTTTGGTATACCCATTGCGCGAGAATTTTAGCTCCGTTAAAACGAGGTCCTAAATACATGGGCGACTATGGAAATTTCAAGGGAAACTACGATTGGTTCGTTATATTCATTAGTTCGTTATATCCCGTTTCGTTATATCCCGTTTCGTTATAACGAGGTTTTATTGTACTGCAAGGATTGAGTGGAAGAAACTGCGTGTATTTCATGTGATGCATGTCTGTGTTGGCATAATATAATATTTGCTGGCATTTCAAAAAAAAAAGTTGTGAAGTCGGCAGCTGGTTGTGCGTTACAGTTGCTTTTTCATATATTGCATACCCACGTATGTATTTTCCGGAAAACCTATACGCAAAACATAAAGCTTGGGGTGTTCTTAATGTCTTGACAAAAAATTGTGTGCGAACAATTTTCTTTAAAAGAAAATTTCTGCTTTAGGCTTCAATGGCCATCATTTTACTGTTTGCGTCATGCTATACTTGTGCGTAAAAACCGCCTACTCAGCCATAATAGTTACCGCTTTCATAAAGTACTTTTTTTATGAAAGATGTGAGGCGAAAATCGGTGAGCTACATCGTGTTGTGATCGCTACTTAGAAAAAGCTCACAGTGATGTGCGGAGTGTTCAGAGAATCTTCCGATGGGCATATTTTATAGTTCGAATTATCGATATATCGAACTACTTCGCGTTCCCCGTGGAGTTCGTGGCGTGAGATATAGTAAGTAAAAGTTTTCGAGATTTTTTTTTCTGGGAAGAAATACCAGGGTATCCCCTTTATTACCTCTAGTCATTTATCAGTTGTATTAAACCTCTCTTGGCCCTAGTCAACTTTGTTCTCGGCGCGAGGTGCAGACGCTACGAACTGGCACTGCGCCCACGGCCAGAGGTTGTATTTTGTGAATTTCCTTCTTCTCCTTGCCTTTTGTGTGTTTGATATGGAAAGAAGGGCATAGATATTCGTAGAAAGGATAATACTTTAATTATAAAAAATATCCTCCACTGATTCATGCGGAATTGGAACCCACATAGCTGCAGTAAATCGGGTGCGCGTAACACTTTCGAGACCGCTCGACGAACGGTGCACCGGCCTAAGCCGGTTTGAACTATCATTTACCGATCTCACACCAGTTCTGTCGTAAAGCAGCAAAATTCCTGTTGTTTTCGAGTTTGATGTCACGTATCGTAACGCACCATTGCAGTAATGTTGCGTACATTACACATAAGGTGACGGTATTTGGTTCCGTCAGCTGTAAGGTTTTTTTTTTCGCTTGACCTTACGCCGAACGTCGCTTTAATTTCCATTTCGGATTGATTTTTTACTGTGTACGTAACTTCAACATCATTTAGAGATTACACCGCATGTAACTCAAAACACTGGCAGGACTGAACTTTAGCTTTAAACTTTGGGTTCCGTTGGACGTAACTTAAAGCAATGGCCTAAAGCTCCGATGGAAGTAGCTTTATTTTCAATTTTGGGTTCCGTCGGACGTTGCTCTAGACACTGCGAATGAATTTTCGCAACCTGGAGGTATCCTTGTGCCGAACGGCAGAATGTTCGCCTACACAATGCCACCCCATTCCTGCGCTTTTTTCAAGTTCACGCCACAGTTTGCAGCGTTTACGCGTCACGAAGCACAAATGCCTCCAATCGGCCAGCTTTCTCGTGCTTTTGGGGTTACGCTTTTAAGGGGAAAGCGCACTGCTGAGTGATAAAGCATTGTTATACCTTAAGTACACATCAGCTAGAACGACAGAGGAGGAACATTTCATAAATAATTTACCAGCTTGTGTAAGTGTGGGACTTGCCGGGCTTGTTCTGAGTTTTTTCTAGGCAGTGTAAGCGCCTTTTTTGATCGTTCAAGTTAGCTCACAAGTTCTTTTTCTTTTGCTCCGTCCTCATCAAGAATTTGCCGAAGTCGGATCACGACACGCTTGCAGGTCTAAAATGGTTGCAAGTAGGCTCAAGATTATAAAGCGGGCTCAAGATGCCTCACGGTGTATTTTTTTCTTTTTTTAGCTTATAAGCTCACTTTTAACATGGGCCTCCGCTAAATAGTCAAATGGGGGATTGTACAAGGTGAGAGCCCCAGACAGCATTTATCCTGTAATCATTCATATTTTAGATGCAATGCATCTCTTTCACCTGCCTTGTCCCTCTGGCGTAGTCCGGCGGCGTCCGCATCCCTCCCCCATTCTCCTTGCCGCGCCAGCTGCGCGCTAGCGCCGCTCTCACCGCAGTGCCATCTGCGTGTTAGCGCTCGGCTGCGCTCACTCCGTCGCCGTGCCCGCTGTGCGTGGGTGCGGGTTAACACATGCGCATGCGCTGCTCTGCGCTGCTCTCTCTCATTCCCCTCACCGTACATATAAACGCGGTAACTGCGCCGCTCCGCTCAGTCGTTCCGCCGGCGCTCCTCCGATGACATCCTCCGGTGACCGCCGATGATTTGAAATGGAGACTAACAGACCCGATATCGCGATGGTCGGCGCAACCGTAAATTTTAAACCATCTTCCCGCGAGGGGAACCATGGGGTAGATCCGACGCCTTGGGGGTGAACATGCTGCGTAAATAGGACCCACAACAACAGCAATCCACACGCTAACATAACGGAAACGCTACGGCAACCCCCGATGCGTCGCATCTACCCCATGGTTCCCCTCGCCGGAAGATGGTGTAAATCTTTTCCTGTCTGTTCGCAACGTATTTTAAGGACTCTATAGAAGTTATCGGAGCCGTCCACTTTGCTTCAACTGTTCAACAAATTTACTGAAACGGGCTGTTAATAAAATAAACGAGAGAGACGATTAAAATTTATAAATCTTGGTGCTTTGCAGGTATGTGCCACTCTACCATAAAGCTCAAAAGAACCTGGATGTCGGAAAGCACTTTACCACTCACGGTTGGCTCTTCCGAACGAAAAACTTGGCGACACTTGTGGATGACCTGTCTCCTACAGACAAGGAGGTATACGTTCCCCCAAGTTTTCTTTTTCTCCGAGCCAGTGCAATAGCTCCTTCCAAGCTGTTCTACCTCTTGAGGGCGCGTGTCTCGAGTCACTTGCGGCACCATCTTGCGAAGTCACTTGCGGCACTTGCGAAGGATTAATATATGCACACAGCCACACACATGTATACGTATATTTTTGTGAAACTGACCAAACTGTGAGGAATACATGCTGCGTGGGATAACTGATAGCTGATGTTATTTACGTGCGCATTTTATAATAAATATTGATTTTTTACGCTAAACTTGCGTTTGACGGCCGCAATTGGATGCTACAGTGATTGGTTTTGGGTGGCATCAATCCTTACAGCTGTTCAACTGTGACGTCCGGAACGTGCAATGGCTTTCGTACTGGGACCAATACATGCTGGGCATTCACAAATACCTCTTGAAGACAGAAGTGTCAAGTTCCGCAGAGGCACAAAAGAAGAAAAAATGGTAAGCAAGGGAACAAAAACTTCGATTAAGGCCAAGTGCAATGAAGCCTGCGTATGCGTGATTTGATAAAAATGAGCAGAAGATTAAAAGTGTCGCCTTTAGTTGTTCTCTAATGCAGCATGCGAAAACTGCAATTGCCGGGTTCCTTCGCGATGTTTATAATTATGCCAGGAATTTATTCATGATACCTCACAAGCCCAAGGAGAGCACGGTGTAAGGGGTACAAACCTCAAATAATAAGAGGGCGGTCATCAACAACAACGGGTCGAATGATCAATACATTTCAAAATAATCCCATTCGTACCATGTACTTTGACGACGGAGCCACTAAGTTTGCAAGCTTGGTTGTAAGAATTCCTACCGCGCCTACATTTCCGGTGGACGCCTGATTAATCGGGTCATTTGTAACGCCCAGCTGGCATCCTCAAACAACTCAGCTGATAAAGGCACTTGAAACATGTTTCCATAATTCACCACGGAAAGCTACAAACAAATGATGTACTATAAACAGCGCACTGGTGGTAATGTATGCACCATACATTTACAGAAAAAAAGTGGAAACCAGAATGTGTGAGCAAAGGACAGGGAAACAAAAAATGGGAATACAGATCGTTTAATCACTTCCCGTAGCTCGCAAAGGCACCCCCTCACGTAGTGCTAATACAGAACCATTGGAAATTATTCAGGGTAGTTTGTGGGACGTTTTTTTTTTCTGGCAGCCATTTTCACTCACCTCAACTTACCAGTGCTTCCTCAAAACTCCCACTGCCATTTTTTTTACAGACTGGAAATTCATAACTCCTGGGACGGACTTCCGCGATACCCATCTTGTTAATCTAATTGAATGAGTCAAGCTCCCGACACAGGGTGTCGTATCCTCCATCGCCTTGGCTAACAACTCTGGCACTTGCAATATCCGACAACGCATGTCTCTTTAACTCCGCTTATGCATCCGTCGACCCAATGCGCAAACACGCATCCCATTCACCACGTTCGCATGCATGCTAGCAGAAAAAATCACCTGAGCGATTCGCAAGATGCTTCCACTTAACCCCCCAAAGATGCCTTACCTTGACGCACCCAAGTATCTCGTTAGACCAGCCTTTGCGTTTACCACCTTAGACGACCAAGGAAATGAACTGACCTCGGCAACTTTCATCGTCAAAGACTGAACAGCCTCAGAAGAAATCGCCACAGCCATCTCATTCATCACAACGCAAGACTTGACCACAATTTTCACTGATCGTAAGCTTCCTGTCAGCATTACTCCACCCGCCGCATCGCCTTCTCGTCGTCCGCATCCTATAATGCTGCGAATGAACCATTTGGACACAGACCTCTAAATAATAACGCGTCCGAACAAGTAGCTTCCAATGCCATTGGTTCCTTATCCGCAGAGTTGAAGAAGCCTAGTAACAAAAATCCCACCGTCGGTCGAGGTTTCCGAGGACCTAGGCACTGCAAACAAGCTGTGTGTTGCTGCCATCATTTGGTCTCGAGAAGTTAATGGATTTAGATGGTAGTTGCCTGCCAGATTAGGTACTTCCTGAGTCTATGTAAACTAGTGTGTACCAGCCAGGCGTTTTTCACCCTTTTGGATGTTGAGCATTTGCGTTTGTACTTTTGACACCACGAATCGTGCAGTGCTTTCTTTTGGGGGACCCGTGGGAGATTTCTGGTGCGCGGCGCTGTGTGGTGTTCCTCGAGTGTGTGTGATGGTGCTCCACGTGCGCGACGGTGGACTTGATACGCCGTGACGATCATTCACGAGTTATTTTTTTTTTTTCGCCTTCGTGTGAAGTTTTTTTCGGATAACACATTTCTGAGCAGGGCATATGTGAGGTGTCACGCTCGTGTTGACGACGGTGACGACGACAACATGGTGGCACCCACCCACAGAATGGTCGTGGAACCAATGCGGGCTGCGGGGATTGCCCTCAGTGTTGTTGCGCCGATGAAAAAGGAGCGGAAAGCTACACGAGGGAATGACGTGGTCCAATAAGAGGCGGCCAAAAATAAGGAGCTGGAGAGACCAGGCTGGAACGGAGGAGAAGGCCAGGACGAGTGGACGGAGCAGGTTTGTGGAGCTTGACGTCCAGGTGGAATAAGCGAAGCTCGCCGGGTTTTCGGGACCCGAGCTCGAGATGGGGTCTACCTGACGCCTTGGCATCCTGGAGCCGAGGCGCGACTCCTGAATCGCGGAGGCGCGCAACATTGGCGTGCTCCGCCTTGGACGACCCGCTGCCTGCTGCCCGTCATCGACCGGCAGTGGCCGGTTCCCTCCTGCCTGCTGCTACAGGGTGACCGATCGTGAGCGGATGCCGAGCAGACCGTTGTATACCAGGACAACGGTGCGTCTTCTTCGTCGACGTTCCGGCCCGCGGGACGACCTCATCGTAGCCCCGCGACGCCTTGCCTCGCCTCGCATCGTCACCAGAACCTACGACGCCTGCGGACAACGCCTCATCGCCCTGAAGATTTTGTGCGGACTTTTCTTTGTATGCTCTTTAGAACTGGCACTTCTCAGGGTTATGTACAATTGGAAGAACTTGGAGTTGTGATTTGCTTTCGGGCGTAATATTTTGTATTTTGATGTGTGTTGTGTTTTCTTAAGAACATACGTTTCTTCGTTCCGTCTCCAAGCGCCCTCGTCTGGTTATTGGCACTGTGGCTAGTCCCAGTCGCCACTGAATACCCGAAAAAATAACCTGTGGGGGTTGTTCCTCACAACTCGCTCATGTGGCGGCTATACATGAAGGAGGCCGAATAAGGAATTTAATTAACTACCGACCGATTTCCCTGCTTTCAGTATTTGCAAAAATTGCAGAACGTCCTATAAACAAAACACTAACAAGAGAATAAATAATATTTTAATAGCTGAGCAGTTTGGTTTTCAAAAGAACAAATCCACTAAAGTGGCACTTATCGGAATAAACGAGCAAATTCGAGAAAAACGTCGAGATGAAGGCACTCACACTAGGCATATTTCTTGATTTAAAAGCATTTGATAGCGTTCAGCATGATGTTCTTTTACGGAAACTTTCATATTACGGAGCTAGAGGTGTCGCATGGTAGCTCAATAAAAGTTACGTAACGTCCAGGTCCCAGTATACAGAAATGGCGCACCAAGTACATTCAGTATGGGGTACCCAAAGGATCGATTCTCGGTCTAGTTCTGTTTCTCTTGTATATTAATGACATTTCAAATCTGCATGGCACAGAAAAAACGTTTATTTGTACGCAGACGACACAAACGTGTTCTTTTCTGGTATTCTTTTGTGTTCTTTTCTGGTCCAAGACCTCTATTAAAAAAAGCGAATCATTGGTTGGTAAATTTAGGTGTTTTGCTCGGATCAAATGGGCTAGAATTATATGTAGATAAAGCAAAATATCTCGTATTCAGGCCAAAAGGGACACGAATTCCTACAAACCTGACGCTAAACTTTAATGACAAGAGTATTTTACTGTCTGAGACAATTCGTTTCCTTGGTGTAACATTTCATGAACCTACCTTTCATGTACACCCACACAGCTTCCCTTCGAAAAAACCTTTGTGGAGCTCTGGGTGCACTATACCGGCTGAGATACTACCTGCCCATGAGTGTAAAACGTCAAGTTAATTTTCCCCTTTTCATTCGAGATCAAATTACTGCTTTCTAATATGGTCTACCGCAACGCAAACAAACCTAAATAGCCTTACGGTACTTTAAAAACGAGCCATACGAGCTATTGCGTGCCTAAAGTATTCTGCAAGCTGCACAGCATGCTTTAACAAACATGGAACATGAAACCAGTACGGCATCTTTACTCCCTAAAATTAGCTCTAAAAGTACTGCGCCAGTATAATTCTAATCAAACATTGTTTGAATTGAATTATGGTGTTCATGGAAACCCGTATGAACTGAGAATATGATCGGTCGAAAAGTGCCGTTATCGAACAGGCTGTGGTGCTTAAAGGTTAAAATGACAGATTCCTTACCTCCTCAATCGGTACCCTGATATTCTGGATCTCATTCGATGTCGTAGCTCAAACAAAGTATGAATAGTTATGAAAGAAAAATTGTTGATGCAAATAAAATTACCGGTGACAGCAATTGTTAGCGCTATAATTTTTGTCACTGTTCAGTGCCTGAAGGATGTGTGTATGGTGCGTCCCTATGGTAACAAACTGTCCGTGGTGTCACCTCTCACCGCCACCCACAATGAAATAATTAAGAAGCTCCACACTGAGTAAAACAGCTTTGAATGGACGTAAAATTAACTGGAGCAACGCTCTACGCAGAAAATCGCCTGTAAACGTGCGCAGCTGTATTGCGCTTGCTAGCGCAAACTGGAAATGAAGTTCGGGTACCCGGAGGAGCGCGGACCGTCGCCAAGTGTGAGGTGTTCCCGGTATTATGCCTGGAAAGTGTTCGCCCTGATGGGCTTGCCGATTAGGGAATTTCAAGCTCGTAAAGTCTTTGTGCGTGATTAAAGGGGCTATGAAGAAAAACATACAAGTTTGTTCGGTTTGGGAGAACAAGCCCTTGGTTACTCATTCCGGTCCATTCTAGCCCCGAAAGACTCTTTTTAACAAAAGAAAAACGCAAGAAATACTCAAGAACTTTCAAACTTCGCGCCACAGTGTCGTAATAAGGGCAGGTAAGACGTACTATGAGCCTGCATTCAAGTGATACACAATCGCATTCAAGTCCTTGTCGGTGGCTGAGGTCGGTGGTCGCCAATCGCCCAATACGGATGATGTGACGTCAGATGAAAGTCTCCGGAAAATGACTGCGGAGTCGCCACTGCCTTGTCTGCTTTACTTGATATCTCATTTACTTGTTCGAAGTTTGCGATAAAATTGTTATTATAATTATTACTATCTGAAAAAAACAGTGTTTTTACTTAACTAAACTTGTATTTTCTCTTCATGGCCTCTTTAAGCCGACCGTTAATCCAAACACACACGCAGTAACGCACTTCGAGGGTGGGCTACAGGTAAACTGCGTAAGTCATATTACTTAAAAAGTTACTCCCACCTTCCCTCGCGGGAACCCCTGTGTAGATGCGACGCATAGGGGGTTCCGTTGTTGTTTCCGTTAGGTTGATTCTCCCATCGCGTGAAACGTGCCGTGAACACCCTGCCGCGGCTATGACGCAACGTCGCGCGGCTATGACGCAACACAATCCAACACAATCCACTTTAATCCAATCCAATCCCATTCCAATCCAATCCAAATCAATTCAAGCCAATCCAAGCCAATCCAATCGAATCCAATCCAATGACCCTCGCGAGAGAGTGTTCGCTGTCGGAGAGGAGAGGGGGTGAGCGGCGGAAAGCGCAGCTCTCGCGGCGAGGAGAATGGGGGAGGGGTGTGGACGGACAACGACAACGCCGTATGGAGGGACAAGGCGAGTGAATGAGATGCAGTCGCATCTAAAAAAACAGTTTTAAACTTGATTGCTGGTAAGGGTCAACTACCTAATCAACCGGAGTGCCCCATGGGGCTACCGAGAGGTTGTTATTCTAGACCCAGGATATTCTTAAAAAATCACTTGGACATATTTGAACCCAGTATGCTTAGTTTCTTTGCGCTTCACCCATGCGCGATCTGAACGTGGTTTGTAAAAATATTCACGGGTTCAGAAAGGGCACCCGCCGTAGGCACACCCCCGAAAAGAAGCTTGTAAACAAGCGGGCATGTCGAAAAAGAAAGATAGTAATGCAGATCTACACGTGTGCAGGGAACTGTCTCTAACGGCGCCTGTAATTGAATAGAAAACGGACCCTTTGGATTCTTAGGTCAGAGGCAGGGAGAGTACGGTGGAAAACTCAAAATTTGAACTTGTGTAGCTAGCTCGGAATCGTTATTATTCCCAGGATATTAAAAAAGGCGACTCTCAAAAAATTCCAATAAAAGCCATCCTTATAGTTACGCATCAGTCACGCTCATCACTACGTGTATAAGGCTACGTTTAAAAGTCGAAAAAGTTTTCAAAAGAAAAAAATCTTATACGGTGCAGTAAAGTGTAACTGTAAGATAAATCGCCAAGATCAGGGTGGATGTCTTAAAAAAAAACGGTGGAATGCATAACCATACGTGTTGCTAGTTTACTTTCTCCCTAAATCTTTATAGAAAATTCTTCCTAATTCATTGCGTTTTTTCCTCTCCTACGAGGCGCAGGAGCTTCATGCTAACAGTCGAATGGGGAGTCCATCAGCCTGAGCTTGACAAAGGCACCGACAGCTATAGCTTGCGGAATTTATACCCTTAACCTTACAACCCAGCATCGGATAGTTAACAGTTCTATCTGGGGTATCGGCACTCGGCGCCTGAGAGGCTCCGTGAGGACATATGTTGGTTGGCCGCTCTGGCTGGCCATGTTAACTATGTGGAGCAATGTTGAACGACGACACGTGACTGTATACTCCCGAAGGTCTACTGTACTTACTTGTTCACGACATCCGGAGGTGTTGTGAACACCGCCAAGTGTGCACCAGGTTGCCGATATTGTAAGTATATATAGTCGCTCTTGAAGGCTTGCCGATGAGAACACTTCTAGCGCTTTTTCCGAATGCGTAATTCAGGCCAGCCTGAGTCACGGATAAATATGATTTCCTTTGGGCCTGCGGTATGTACGTACAAGAAGGATCGCTCAGAGAAGGAGGCATTCAGGTGAGCTGAGCAAAAATAATTTTATTTTAGAGATATTAGATTAAACCTGCACTTAATTGAAGAGGGTCAAGTAAACTATCAAGCAGGGAGCATATGGGGCTAGCTGGGGGTCGTTATTAGCCCATGCACGTTTGGAGGACATCTTTTTAACGTATTTTAACTTCGGATAAGCTTAGCATTTAACATTTCACCACCGCGTGATTTGAGCGTGGTGCCTTTCAACAATCATACAACCAGAAAAAATAGCATATTACCGTTTACTGATTACCGTTTATTTAACATTTGTCTTTTGTTTACACAGCTACTCGCAGCGCGGCGTGTGAACTCAGTTTGGTGAAAGATTTGTCCGTGCGAAGTTAACTCTAGCGCTGCAATCGACAATGTTCATTCTCCTTTTACTTTGTGAAAATGAGGCCCGGTGCATCGGGTTTGTTTTTTTGCGTGCTTATTTATTATCATTTTCCGAGTAGTATTTATGAAGAGCACCTTCTCAGGAACACCGAGGGTTGCTAGCAACATAGTTTTCAAGTGCTGCCTGGATTAGTAGAGAAACGTTCCTCGGGAACTTGTCTGCTTCCACGCTTTGAAGGCTAGAGCCTAGAGATTGTCAAAGACTTCATTACTGCTACATTGTGTTTGCGTCTGTCCGTTCGCTTTATTTTCTTCGTTTTTGAGGCCAATTATTCCTAGAGGCAGACCGGCCGCAATTCGCGCCGCAGCTTCTACGCAGTCAGAGCTCTCCTTTGCGCGCTCCTGCTCTACTCACGTACAACCTGAAACGTGACGGCATAGCGTGAGTGCGGTATTTTAAGTGGCACAGGCATATGTGCCCATTATTTTCACTGCAGCGCGGACACATTTGGAGGCATCCTACACAACGCTGTAGGAGGGGCACAGGGATATAGGTTTGCGACCCCCAGCCCCCCGCATTCCACGACCCGATGGGCCAGCATTGTGCCGATTCGCGACACTTTAGACCTCTCACACAGCGAAATTCACGGCACAGCGGAATGCAAGCCTGGTGTGGTTATCATGTGTACGCACGCTGTAAGGCGCGCTGTATACAGCCATTAATTTGTTGGCTTTTCTGATAGGGACGCGAGTGGCGGCTGTCTTGTCCGCTGTTGCTCTCTGACGTACTTTCCATGGCTTAGAAGCGCAAAAACAAGGCACCAGCTGAGGCCCGGTGTGCATGCAGCTGCGGTGGGTCATCAAGGCAACTACGTCGCTACGGGAGCGGCGCCTGGCTTCCGGACGTCTTAAAGGTACACTGAAGTGAATTAGACGAAAACTTTTTATTTGTGGCCGCCTCATAGTGTAACCTATGTAATCTATTATATGGCAATATAGTGAAATTCTTGGCTCAGTTAGTCTGTATGGGCTGCGCAGGAGGAAATGGCACGCGTCTTTCACGGCCGCCATACAAACTACCGCATTGAGGTCGCATGGTTTGGGATGTGTTTTCGCGGCCATCTCAGACCTCCATTTCGAGCTATTTCATTATTAATATCTACCTTCTGTTTGTTCACGCATGAACCTCACACAGCAAACAGCCTGGGAATTACGCTCGAAACTCATTTCTAGCAATCCAGTATATCCCTCTGGCGATTTAATCCTTAGGAATCCACATGTCGACGTCCACAGTTCAGTGAAGAGGAGGATGTAAGGAAATTAGCGTTTTGAAACGTGCTCTTTCAGTTAAAAAATATGGGTGTAAATCTGGTGCGAATATTCAGAATATATGGCCTGCGAATGCTAGACTTTACCCTGACAAAATAAATATACGATGTTTACAGTTCACTTCACTCTACCGTTAACAATAGCCAAACTTTCTCGGCATATATGGATGCGTCACTACCTTTTGCAGACTTCTCAAAACGTCGCCAATATTCCATTGCCAACAATTAACGCGGCCAGAGTTTTTCAGCGATCTTCAAAAGCTGTGCGCCGGTGCTCTTGCATTTTCTTCATTGGTCAAACTGGTGACCTGTCGGCGGGCACCATAGCATTCTGTCATCGGAATAGACTGCCACTGCATCGCATTAGGGTCCCTATCCTCCCCAATTTGCTCAAAGCGCTTTCCAGGGCTAATACAGACAATTTAACAGGACTGCTAAGCAATTTATGTCTATTAAATCTCCCGATCAAACTGACAAGGTGTTTTCAGAGAAAAATAATTTGCATGAAAATGAATAGTATAAAAAAATTCAGGGAAGCTTGCACACACGCGCAAGACTTCAATGGCGATGCTGTTGTAGGTGAGCATTGCCGAACACGTAGTTAAGTTTCAGTATAGTTCTTCATTTGCATAGTTACAGTGCTACTAATAGTCGTCACATGCATCGAAGAGGTCGTCGTCCTGTTCGCGGCGAGTCGTGGATGCAAAGTCATCCTCAGCATTGTAGACTTCCACCAGCTCAACTGGTGAAGCTTGCAGTAAGTCGCGCAGGGCTTGAACCATAGCGAAGCTGCAGAATTTCTTTATACGTGAGCACTGAAGGAAACATCACCACGCATTTGTACAAGTTTGAAATTGTTTATTTACATGTTCCGTCATTGCTGTGCACTGTACTGGTAGTAATCATTGTAAAATGCATCGCTATCGTCGTGTCCCTCATGCAAAGTGTTACATGCACGGTAGTGCATGACGACAGCAGTGGGGTTTTTTTTCTTGCTAAAGTGACTGCGCAAACAGGGGAGTCGGCGGTGGCCGCGAGACAAGCGTTGACGAACGCTCGACATTTTCTTGCTCCTCGTGTTTTTGACCGTTTTTTTTTTTTCATTAGGCCACTGCGTTTGCCGGGAACGTTCGACGGCCGCCGCGAGGCACGCACTCACGAACGCGCTGCATCGTCTTATATATTTTTTCCTGGCACACCGAACTTGCTGCTTGTACAACAGCTCCGCTGTTAAAAATTCCGCAAAATTTGAACTGTGGGATTTGGTCGGGCCAGAGTCCTTTATAGTTTTTCTAGTCACGAAACTACGCCGTAACGCTATGGGAGGCGTTTGCTATGTCGCCGAAGCCGCCGCGGGGTGGCGCTGGTTGCACAGTGGGAGACAGACGAGAACTGCGCGCTGCGTCGACGCAGCTCGGCTCCCACGGAATCCGGCCGCACCGGCAAGTTGTTTTCCAGTTTCAAGTAATTAGTCGCTGTGGCACCTTTGGTCATATTGGGCGGGGACACTGGGCGGAAATGCCCAAGACGGGATGTCGCATAGGCTACAGAGGTACAAGCAGTACGAGCTGAAAGGCCTCGTTGTTTTATTCCCCAAGTGACGGCGATAAGCGCGAGCAGTAGAAACGTGCGATATTGCGAAAGGAAGCCGGCGGATTTTCTTTTGAATCACAACCCTCACAACATGTCCGTGTCTGTGAAAAACATTTTTGCGCCACAGATGTTGTTTGTAGCGACGCGTTTTTGATTGTGCTTCAGGAGCTTGCATGGTTTTCAGTAGTCTGTTACCATCATGTCTTGACTGATTGTAGGGTTTAACGCGCCGACGCAACGCAGGCGATGAGGCGCGCTGTAATAGAGGGCTCCGGATTAATTTTGACCACCTGGGGATCTTTAACGTGCGCCGAAATCTCGCTACACACGGGCGTTTTTGCTTTTCGCCTCCATCAGAAAAGCGGCCGCCGCGGCCGGGAATCGAACCCACGACCTCGCGCTCAGCAGCGCAAACCCTCATGTCTTGGCCTTGTACAAAGTTTTAAGTGCAGAGCACATTAGGGGCCCGGCTTGTGGTCGTAGCTGATCCGCGGCGCACCCAAACAGAGGCTTCGAAAGGATACCCGCTTGTTCAAAAGTTAAGAGGATACTTGAACAAGAGGTTTATATACGCACAACCGTCAGAAACTCCTGTAACCGCTGAAACCTGTGATACATGTGTTTATTATTTAGCGCAAACAAAAATGCAGGTACACTTGAGGCAAAATATATACTATTAACCCGGATCCCCCACGTCTATTTAGTTAGGAAGGCGCATAGGGTTGGTTTTTACAACAGTAACCGAAAAAAAGTGGCCGTCGAATAAAAAATGGGCACCTTTCGTTCCAAATGTCGACAAAAGACGACAGTCTTTGTGAATGACTTTTTTTGCTTTCCAGCTCACTTCTCATGCTGTCCCTCTTCTTTCGCGCTCCTCCAAAGGTAAACAGACTCACTGTTTGCTCAAGTCAATTTAAATTAACCGCGTTCACGGCTACAGGCCGGGTTCCTCGATGCGAGCGCTGCAGTACGGTGGAGACGCGCGTGAATCGAGGCGCCTTATTCAACGTTTAGAACCACATTTCCTTACTCCACGTGCGTTCCAAACAGAACCGGGAACCTATCTAGTGGAACCTTTTGTTGCTGTCGTCGTGTGATTTCTCAAATGCCGCCAGGAGCACGGGCAACAGTAGGCGACTGTTTTCTGCAGTAGATGATAGTATATCATTTGCTCTCGCGGAAGCCAGGCATACAAGAACTTTTTAATAAAGGAACACTGCAAATATTACTTATGTATTGATGTTGTGCCTTATATTCGCGTAAGGAGTTTTTTGTTCAACAATGTTGACAAGTATGAACATTGACACCGGACTTAGATGTTTAGATTTGGCTGTGAGTATATAAGGCTATTGCGCAGATTTTGTTTCACTTTGGCCGGGCGGCTGAATCGAGTGACAGACAGGCAGACAGACAGACAGACAGACAGACAGACAGACAGACCAAAATTTCTAGGTTTAAGTAGCCGAAGAAAGATTATCGTCTTTAAAAAAAACGACGCGTTCAAACAACGCGTTCAAAGTAGCGCAGAAACGCCCCAGCACGTGTGAGAGAAAAAGAAGCAAAAAAAAAAAAAACAACAACAAAAGAACAGGACTCCCGCTCGTGCTGTTCCAGGTAAAACAAGAAACAAGACAAAAAAGGGATGCGAGCAGTCCGAGGACAAGGCGCACGAGCTCTGCGAAGGCGGGAAAATCCAATTGCGTTGAACAAACGTCTGTTCAATTCATCAAGAGATGGGTGAGACACAGAGGGAAGAGCGTGAGGGGTGGTATCAGAGAGCGGAGAACGGCGCCACAGCCCCTGTGGCGAATCACTGCTCTGCACTTCCGTCAGCTTTCCCGTTGGGTGGAACTGCTTTGATTTTTTCAAAGATGCATTAGTGATCGTAGCTTGCACCTATTTGAAGTGCCTTTATATGAGCTGAGCGCAAATTTACTACTTCTTTCGTAAGCGACCACCGGCGGTCTTATTTGATAAAAAAGGGTGCAAGGAAAGAGTGTAACTTTATGGTCACGAACAGAGGCATCTTATCTCATTGATAATGTTCTTGGTCTGTACGAATGTTTCTGAAAAGAAAAACATTCCCACACGAGATAATGCGGAGCACACTTCGCCGCATTCAATTCGCCACTGCTCGTCAGTTTAAGTCACTTTGCGGACTGTTTCTTCCACATTTGTGCTTTTCCAGCTCCGATGACTTGGCCGCCTGATTGGTGGCTAGGCCCTTCCAGCGGCGTTAGGGTTAGCGGCGCATCTCCGCCTCGAAACTTACAGTGGCCGCAAACAGAACGTTTTTGCACTTATTGCCCAAAATTTGACATCTTCGTGCTCCTGGAAGCTTCAGGCACGTGATGAAAACGTTCTTCGGGGCCTCTAAATGAGAACTCAGCAGATATTGGTCTTTGTTCGGAGAGCCGATGTGGCTACCATCTCAAAGCCTCATATGCTGATGATGATTCCTCCCTTCCCTTTCTGAGGCACACTTTGCGCCGTGACGCAGAGGCTACTTCCGCATCGCTGCCGTCGAGAGAACCCATGAGTGAGTGCTGCCTCAGCGCACTGCGGCTGCAGCCGGATATCGCAATAGGCAGCATCGTAATCGCCAGCCAATTTTTTTCTCTTCTATACCTCTCTATGATGTTGCTGGTATTTAACGGAGCAGTTAAGGCTTCTATGAACATGTGCACCGGATCCGCGCGGACATTCGCAGTTTGTAATTCCTGCAAAAAGTTTGCAATTCCTCCAATCCATTCAATAGTAATGAATGTTCCTGTAACAGACAAGGTTGGGGTATTTTTGGCAATTTCAAGCATCAGAATTCATATTTTCACTATTTTTAGCTTTTGGATATCATAACAGACGATCCTTCATACGGTCCATGTGAAATAAAAATTTACCGGTGGAAATTTTTAAGACATTTGAAAAAGGTGGTGATATACCTTATCCCAAATTCCTGCCGAACCCTATTGCCTCAACTTCTGATTTCCCTGAAGGGATTTCCTGTGGTGACTTTTTCTTCTTTGTAGCGTTCATCTGATGGCCTGAAGAGCATGAATCGAAATTTCAGTTACCTGGCACAGGTGAACTAACTCCACATATCCTTGCGTAGATTTTTTCATGATGGCACAACACCGTAGAAAGCATATTTGCGATCAGTTCTTGCGCAGCTGGCTGCTGCTCTTCCATGTCGGTCGCTGTCGGCAAAAGCACTATCGAAGTCTGTGGGGATGGCGGGGCTGCTGTTCCCAGCTCCGTAAGTTGTCAACACATCTCTTCAGCTTCTCTCCTCAAGCTTTTCGCCTGTTCTATTGCGTCTTTGCACGTTTCCGCCTTGGCGGCGCCGTCTATGGTTTCCAGACGTCCGATGGATGGCTCCATTATATAAGTTGGCAAAACGTGGGTGACGCGAGCAACAACAGAAAAGCAACAACTATCAGTACAACCAACTTCCGGCTATTGCCGCATCTAGCCTTCCTCTTTCACATGTTGAAGTAGCGCACTCTCAGCACTGACAACAGAAGGAGAAAAATTGAGGGAGTTGCACTCATGCGCAGTATTGAACTGCGAAGCTATTGTGGGTGAGCATTGACGGACACGAGTTAGTTTAAGTATCATTGCTTATTTTCTTTAGTTGTAGTCCCAGTAAACGTCGTCATATGCATCGAAGAGGTCGTTTTCCTCGCGGTCAGTGGTCGATGCAAAGTCTTCCACAGCACTGCAGACATCCAGCAGCTCGACTGGTGAAGCTTGCACTAAGTCACGCAAGGCTTAAACCATGCCAAGGCTGGAGGATTTCTTGCTGCGTGAGCACTGAAGGGCACATCACAACGCATTTGTACAAATTTGAACGTGTTTATTTACATGTTCCGTCATTCCTTTGCACTGTGCTAGTACTAGTGGTCGTTATGTGCATCAATATTGCCGTCTTCCTCATGCAAAGCACTGGTGAGTCCTCTTCGATTGACGATCTGTCTAGATCGCGAGATCGTGTTAATTATGCCAGAAGAGTTGCGGCAGCAGTCACGAAGGCAGCACGTATGCCATCGATAATGCCGAAAGACGACGTCAAGATTATTGTGAGGCCACGTGGCGGACTCAATATAGCGAGAACTGAAGCACCGATCATCATGTCGGCCATTATTGCGGCGGCAGGTGTACCGAAACTGGAAGCCAGTGAAGACACGATTTGTACCAATGTAGCGCAAAATATCATCGTTGTGAGTACCCCAGACCAACGTCGCGCAGGGTTGTATCTCAGGATGCGAGGCCTTTTTATAGGAGGAAAGACTCATGAAGTCAGTACTTATCAGGCGGCACAAGAGGATACAGTGAAAGGAGTGATAAGAGGAGTAGCGATTGAAGACTCCCCATCCAAAATTAATGCTAATATTGTAAACCCGGCCAACCCGCTGGCAATTCAGACGCACAGAATTGGAAATACAACAGTAATTGTTCTGTTTAAAGGGCCCAAGGTTCCTAATTATGTGAAATATGGCCCCATCCTCTTGCGGTGTGGACTGTATCGAAAACATTTCTCGACGTTTGTAGACAGTGTGGAAAAGTTGGACACAGAAGCGATGTGTGCCCATTTCCTGATACTAGAGTTTGCCTTGCCTGCGGTGAAGCCAACCCTAACGCGGATCATGAACGTCATTGTAAACCAAAATGAAAGCTGTGCGGTGGCCAACACCTGACCGGCGCCCGGGAATGCACAAATAAGTTCAAGGTGCCCTATGTTGTCAAGCGCAGACAATGGAATCGTAAGATGGAGGACTTGCGCAGCCAGCAGCTGCACCGTTTCCCAGAAGGAGAAGTCGACTTCCCGCCACTGCGGAAAACCTCGGTCGAGAGCAAAAGAGGACGGTCGCAAACACGTGGTATAGCAGGCAACGATCTAATAGTAAGGGAAGTGTTAGTCGTAACCGCCAACCGTCACAAACTAGAGAACGTATTGCCTGGGCAAATACTCTCAAGGAACCCAAGATGCCAGAGCGTCAACCCTCCGCAGAGAACGCTGCCGTCAGGGCCCTTCGTGCGGAGAATGAACAACTCAAGCAGAAGATCGCTGATCTCGAACATACACACAAGAGCATCAATACGAATCTGGACCAACTCCTCGCACTCCAGCAACAGCCGCAACCAGCGCCGCCACAACCGCAACTCCAAGACCAGCGGCCGGCGGAACCCGTTAAGGGATCGGTGCCCGAACAAGATCCCAGGGCTCACCAACGAGAGATAGAACCGACGCCCAAACGACGAGCACTCGAGGCTGCCAAGGACCGAAAGATCTTAGCACGACTTGAGAACTTGGAAGACCGCTTTGAAACCTTCGTCACGGTGACAAACGAACGCCTCACGAAACTTGAACAGACGTGCCAGAACATGCAAACTATGATGATGCAGATGCAAACACAACTGCAAATGCTTATGACGCACCTTGGACTAAGTGGAGATCCCCAGCAAACGCCGCCCGTCATCCAGCATCCCATGCCCGGACAATTTCCACAATGACTTCCCCAGTAAACGATCTCCTGGTATGGCATTGGAATTGCAATGGTTACGCAGGGAAGAAAGCACTACTACAACAGCACCTCAAGCACCTCACCCACAAGCCTGATGTCATTATGGTACAGGAAACACAAAGCGAAGTCACGCCGAAGCTCTCTGGCTACCGCACGCACGCAAGTCCACCGGGCGCGAACGTCGCGGCCACGGGAGCTGGGCGAGGAGTATGCATCTTCGTACGCAAAGGAATTACATTTGTGGAACACGACCTCATTGGCAACAGCGCGATTGAGCACTGTTCATTGGAAATCATTACGGGCAAGAAGCACAAGGAGAGTGCCTTTCTAGTCACGGTATACAGCAATCCGGCACATCGAAAGAAACGATTTCGCGCACTTATACACAAGGCAAGCCGACTAGCTGCAGGAAACACACTACTGATCGGCGGGGACTTTAATGCATCACACCAAGACTGGGGATATCCGAAAACGACCGTCAAGGGCCGTAATCTGCTAGAAGACGCAACGGATGCCGGGTTGCACTTGCTCACGGATCCGGCATACCCTACACGCATTGGCACGTCGATTACACGCGACACTCCTACAGACCTCACCTTCATCGAGATTGAGGGACCCTCGCGAGGTGCTCGGTGGCGGAACACGGGCGACGATTTCGGTAGCGACCATTACGTCCTCAAAGTTGTCGTCCCACTCATCGATCCCAAGAGTATCCCCACTACCCGAAAACATCCTATTACAAACTGGATTGAGTTTCGCCGGTGTCTCCCGGAGGAACGCATGGATATAGACGACATCGAGAAGTGGGCAGAGGCCGTCGTACAGACTACTTCAGCTGTACCTCAAGAGATCGAGACGGACGACAGTATCGATCAGATGGATAGTCGACTTTCTCACCTAGTTGAGGCCAAGCAATCCATTAAAGCGCGCTGGAAAACACAGCGCACAAACAGACGTCTCCGCAAGAAGATTTCGATTCTCAACCGCCAGATCGAGGCACACTGCAAGGTGTTATGCACCCAGCAATGGCACGAAGTGTGTAGCGAGGCCGATGGGCAACTCCACAAGGGCAGAACGTGGGGTATGCTCAGGCACTTACTCGACGAGAGTAAGACAAAGAGTTATCACCACAACACTCTTGCCCGGACTCTACACAGAGCCATCACGGAACTGGGAGAACGGGAAGTTGGCAAGCGCTTAGACGCAAAATATCTACCAGTGTCCCCCACAGACCGTCACCCGGAATACGCCGGAACGGACAACGATGTGCTAGACCGTGACATTGAAGTTTGGGAAGTACGAGTAGCCCTGCCAGCCCTCAACTGCAAGTCGGCGGCGGGCCCCGACCGCGTAACGAACAAGGCCCTTAAGAATCTTAACGATCACGCCATCGAAGCCCTCACGCGTTACTACAACAAGTGCTGGCAAGAGGGTCGACTCCCAAGACAATGGAAGACGGCTAAGACTATCTTAATTCCAAAGCCAGGCAAGCCACCCAGCATAGAGCACCTCCGACCGATCTCGCTCACTTCGTGTGTGGGAAAAGTCCTGGAGCATGTTCTAATGAATCGCTCGCAACGTTATCTAGAAGACGCCGAACTCTACCCCAACTCTATCATCGGGTTCCGGGAGAAGTTGAGTACACAAGATGCAATGCTCTTCAAACACGAAATCATCGACGACGTCACGAACACCCGAGACAACAAGGCGGTACTGGGCTCGATCTCCAGAGCACCTTTGACAAAGTGCGACATTCTGCGATTCTGGCACAAGTGTCCAAGTTGAACATGGGGAAACGAACATACGACTACATCTGTGACTTTCTCACGGGTCGCTACACGCAGATATGCGCCGGCAATCGACAACTACCAGTGAAGCAGCTCGGCAGTGTAGGCACTCCACAAGGCTCCGTGATATCCCCATTGCTTTTCAATCTGATCATGATTGGAGTCGCCAACCGCCTCGAACACGTGGAGGGCGTCCGGCATACCATCTACGCCGACGATGTTACCCTGTGGGTTGCGGGTGGCAGCGACGGCCACATCGAAGATACACTCCAGGAAGCAGTGAATGTTATCGAAGACCAACTCGACGGGACGGGCCTCATCTGTTCCCCTTCTAAATCAGAACTTCTCATCATTCCACCTAAGGGTCGGCGGAAAACACAGTCAACAACTACCATCACAGTGTGCACGGCGGGCGGCCAAGTAATTCCCGAGGTCGACAAGATACGTGTCTTGGGTCTTCTGTTGGAGCGCAAGCGCGTCAACGGGGCAACGGTCACCAAGTTAGCGACGAAGGCTGCTGCGGCGGTGCATCTTATCCGTCGTATCTCCACACGTCAAGCAGGAATGAATGAGGGAAGCCTCACCCGCCTCGTAGAGTCATTTGCCATCAGCCATATCGCATACGTGGCTGCCTTCCATAACTGCAGGCAGTGCGAGTGGGTGAAAGTGGACGCCATCATCCGCAAGACCTACAAGACGGCTTTGGGACTTCTCCAGAGCACAAGTACTGAAAAACTCCTGGCCTTGGGTGTCCATAACACCTTGGACGAGATAGCTGAAGCCCAACGAATCGCCCAGATAGAACGCCTATCCGGTACACGGACGGGTCGTCATATTCTCCAACACCTGGGTCTACTATCCACAGAAGACAAGCGGGAGCCCAAGGATCAGATACCGGATGGTATTCGCAACCATCTGGTTGTCTGTCCCCTCCCCCGGAATATGAACCCCGAGAACAACCACGAGCGGAGGTTGGCTAGAGCGAAAGCTCTGGTCGATCTTCATGCCAACGACACCGGTGCCGTGTACGTAGACGCGGCGGAACATCAGAACCAACCCGGTACCTTCGTGGCTGCAGTAGTTGCGGCTGCGACGGGCAATACCGAGTCTGCTGCGAGCTTCCGGGCCAGCAGAGCACATCAGGCAGAAGAGGTGGCGATCGCCCTGGCCATCGCGGAACCCCCAAATGCACTACGGTGTTAAGTGACTCTCGGACAGCAGTGAGTAACTATGCTCGGAACAATGTGTGCAGTGTTGCGGCGCGTGTCCTTCGCGGGGCGTGTGTGCGTGATGGTGCAGTGTATATCAAGTGGTTCCCGGCCCATATGTGTCCCAGTGTTTCGTGTAAAGGGAACACAAACCACGACGAGACGGCCAACGCTGTTGCGCGAGGACTGACGAACCGCGCGGCGGCTATGAGTGCCGGACCCTCGGAGTGGCAGCCCTTCGATATTAGCAAGGATCTCATGACCACCTGCAACGACGTTGTGAAATGGTATCGTTTACGCAGGAGAACTATGCCGCCCCCACACCCGGGTCTCACCCGGTCGGAGGCAGTGCTCTACAGACAATTACAGACCGGTTCATTACTTACTCCAGTGCTTGCTAAACATATATGCCCAGAGGTGTATGAGAGTGACGTGTGCAGGTTATGCGCGAAGGAGCGGGCCACTGCGGTCCACATTCTGTGGAACTGCGAACTTAATCCGTGTGAGGCCAGTGCGATGACAAAGATTCCGCCGCAGTTTGAAGCTGCAGCGCGGAGTGGAGACTACGACACCCAACTTCAGGCCGTCCAGCAGGTCGCGGCGGCCCTCGCTAGACAGCGACCGGGGAACTCAGCGGGGGAGGGCGCAAACCTTCCGCAACCCGCGGATAGTACCCGGATGCAGTCTTAAAGGCGCTGACGTGACGACGTCCAGGCCACGTCGCGGTAACTCGGCACCCATGTTAGGGTAGCCCTACCGTTTGCAGGCTCTCAATAAAGTTCGTTCTCTCTCTCTCTCTCTCATGCGCCATAGCGCTTGCCGACAGCGCTGGAGTTTTTAAAACCACGCTCATCGTGGTTTTAGCCATTTTTTTTCTAAAGTCACTGCGCGTGCTGGGAACACTTTGCGGTTCACGCGAGGCACGCTCTCACGAGCGCTGCGTATTTTCCGGGTATTTTCTCGGGTGAAGACTTTACGGGCTCGGGCTGTCGGCGTCTCCTGTCGTTCGTCTTATGTATGGTCAAGATACCAAAACACCGGGACACTCGTTTTCGAACGCCTCGCCCTGGAACGTAGCGCGTACTAAAAGAACCAACCAGGACACTCATTTCCCAACGCCTCGCGCTACTTCGAAGCATACTTCTGACAATTTTGCGGCGTGTGACATGAAGGCACGTTACGCACAGTCTGCCATTCATTTAATTGCTTAAATCCGGATCAACGCAACCGACGGCGCCACCGCCAAAACAGGCGCGCGATTCCTGCTCCCACCGGCGCTTCCCCGGCGCCCAATCAGCGCGCGCCATGTGGCAAGACAGATACTTACATTCTTCGAATACACTGATACACTGCATGCTTCGCTCCTCCGCAGGTTACACGTTAGTGGGGACGGCCCGGCATTTTTTTCTGCAACACCGAACTTACGGCTTGTACAACAGCTCCGCTGTTAAAAGACACCCCACAGAACTGAAGCAGCTTTTCCTTCTTTTGTCCGTGTCGAGAGTGTGCGACGTAAAGATGTTACAGACCTACTACAACTAGCCCAGTCGTCCATTTTTTTTGGGTAGCTTTCAGCTTGGTGGGGAATACTGGGAATGTTAATGACACCATTGCTGCCGATGCAAACTGCACACTCGAGTTCTCACGTGGTCTCCTCTGGTACTTCCTCGTCTGAACTCAAGCTCTCAAGCCTGCATATAGCTGGGGTGCCGGTATTAGTAACACAGCACTGCACATGGCCTTGAGTGGGACAGACAGACAGACAGACAGACAGACAGACAGACAGAACGCTGATGACTACTGTGGTGACTGCCATCGGATAATGATCTGGTGAAGCTCCAGGGATCAATTTAAGCGCCGAAGCCAGTGGACATTTGGGGGCTGCGCCGCAGTTTCTATTCTTCCGCTTCCAGGCAATGGTGAAATTAATTATAAAGACACTGTAGTGGATATGTCACTTGCTGACATCGAAGCAGCTGCAGAAGACGTCGCGTCAGCTTCAATAATCAGCCTATGTTAGACGCGGTTATGGTCGCGGCCGCCTTACCCTAACAGCCATGTATACTTGGTGAAATCCACCTAGGGAAGGACAGAAAACGTGGAGGCGCCCCCTCGAACTGATGACAAGGTGCCAGAAAGTGGTTCCTAATACCAGGAGCAATGACGGTTCATTCAAAGAAACGCAAAACTACGAGAATCGCGGTGGCAATCGTATATTAGAATTCGACTTTGTCCTCTGTCAGTCGTTGCAGGAACGAAAATGCCATCCGCAGCTGATTGTATAATGAGCATGAAGGGAGGCACTCATGACGTCCGTACACAAATGGTTTTTTATTCAAAACTGGCTTTGGGTGTCAATGCTGACGCATTCAGCTTGAAAATTAAGTTTTCGCAGACTCCACACCCATGCGGAGAACACGCCTTATAAAACATCCTTGCCTGGTCACGTTCGGCATGGCTCACCGTAGAGTCACAGGGCCATTCATCAATCAGTCAAACACGACAGATACCAGCATTAATTACAACGGAAGGTAGACAGCTTTAAATAGGTAGAAAAATTCCTTCGGAAAGGTTAACAAGCACAGCTGGTACATCGTCAGCGGCGGTCGTTCAAAGCTTTATTCCTGGGTGCACGCATGGCGCCAAAGTTTGAAATGCTCTGTTGGACTAAATCTTAAAGGTGGTAAAAAGTTGAAAGGATGTGCGAAGCTTTCTTCCTCGGCAAATTGATACGAATCAACGTCCTTTTGAGGGATTCGTTGTTGTCGTGTGCCGATAGCGGCAGCTGGCGATATCCGAGCGGTGGTCGCGATGTGCACCTATGTGCACCTGCGTCTCTAACGCCGATTTCGCGAAAGCCAACTTTTGGAAGGCCTCTAATGGTGATGACGGTGGTGATGATGGTGGCCTTGAAGTGTTTGGACGTACCCTTCCGCATAGAGTTTCTCAATATCACTTAAAGTGGAAAGTGTCGCTGCGATCGCACGCCGCCATGGGAATTGTGCGTACTGTGGGAATCGGATTGGCAGTAAGAGGACAGTGGAAAGTGCTATAGATTAGGCTTCTCGGCTCTGATGTGTTTGTCACTTCTGTTTTCGGTATGCTTTTCCGTTTTCGTGCTGCCACTTTCTGGCATTGTATGGCTATCTAAGATATGTCTAAATAACAGCGCGATTAGCACTTGACGCATGTTCTCGCGTTGGCGAGGAGTTTCTTACGACGAAGGGGTGACCATTTGCAGCGACAGCGACAAGCCACGCGGAAGACGTAACTAAAAGTGTACAACAACAGAGTGTACTGGGCGACAGCGAGGAGCGAAAAAAATAATACACTGCAGCAAATGTATTCCGTCGTCGTCGCTCGTCGCTACAGTTCATTTTATAGTCGCTGCCGCTCGCTTGTTGGCTGTTTGTGGCCGGCAAAATGCGAGCGAGGGCCCCGGCGGCCTGTGTATATATTTATACCGCTCGTAGCGGTATAAATATCTAAACGCTATAAAACGGTATAAACGGTATGAAAAACCGCTCCGCGTGGGCTCGTAGCTAAATCGGTAAGACAACGGGCTCTCGATCGCTCTATTACTCTATTAGTTCCAGGTTCGATTCCTGTCGATGCCAGTAAATTCTTTCATTTGTTCGCAGGAGTTTTCTGTTGACACCAACGGTCACGAAGAACCCTTGGGGGTAGAGGTGAAAAGCTTTGCTATAATATCAAACGAAACCTCATCCAGTTTGTAGTATGTAAGAATTTAAAAATATATCCGGGACGGCCCGCTGTATCTGGCCGCGTGAGCCAAAGGCAGGACTTCTGCTTTTTTTCTTATTTTTGTAACATCCAAATTTGTTTTGCAACATAAGCCGGCTAACACAATGTCATATACAAAATAAAATTTGTTAACAGCGGTACTTTTTTTTTAACAAAAACTCAATTTGCATAGGAGCAAAGTCGTTGCCGACCATGCCACCACGAACTTCCGGCTGAACTACACGGTATGGCGGCACCCAAGGACGCCTTCAGCGCTTTCGCCGAATCACGTTGACGCTAGCGCTAGATTCCATTCTAAGTGAGCTAGTGAGAAACTCTATGCCATTCCGGAGGAATTTGCAAAAGTTGAAGTGCTGACTGTGCCCCTCTGGTTGATGCGCGTTTGTGGAAACCCAAATTGTATGTTGCCATTCCTGCAGTCGGCTTTCTTGGTGAAGGTTGCCATGAGTGAGGAAAAAAAAAATCCCCCGCTTGAAAATCCAAACAACTTCGATTGTGCCGGATTGGCGCGTTGTATTTTTATCGTTAATTATAAGGTAGAAGCGCTGGCCACGACGTTCTGTCAACGATAAAAAAGAAGTGAGTCCTCGTCTCCGTGAAAACCTTTTCTTTAAGTTCCACACCGGCACACCTTCTCATAGTACATGGATGCAAGAAAAGGAACATTTCTTTGGCTGGTCCTCAACCGGCCCTTTGTGACAAAAAACACCGACAGCGTTAACTCGTGTTCATAGAGTCCAGGGAGGGAGGACTTCCTTTTTTTGAGATGATTTTCAGAAAACGATAGAAGATCTGCCTGTTACGCAGCATGGGATACATTTTTTGGCAGTGGAAAATGAAGACGTACCGTACGACATGATAATCGCCCTAGGGTTTCATGCTATTTGGCGACCCTGCAGGACCGTGCGCCACAGGTGTATTAATGCCATAACGGTAAGCAAGTATTTCTTGTTAAAATGGAACTAGTCTTCCTGAAGTGTGCCGTATGGAACAAATCGAGCTGGAATGGTTTTGTGCTCTTCAAGAGCTTTCAACCTGTGTTGTTTATTTTGAATCATTCAGATAACCAAAGTGTTGACGGCAGTTTTTCTTCCGACGTTGATGCATGTTCATTCGGGACAAAGGAGGAATAAACGTTTATTGTGCACACACGATGTGCTCAGCCTCCCAAGTCCAGGAGGCCGCGAGTCCGAGCTGCGTCCAGATCTCGTTGCACCAGGGCTTGCTGTCGCTCTGGTGCTGAGCTGGTCAGCTCGGACTCCCACTGCTCAGGGTTGGGGGAAGGGATAGGGTTAGGGTGGTGAGGACAAGAGAAAACAAGGTGGTAAGTCGTGAGAGGTATGTGACAGTGCGAGCAATTGTAGGGGAAAAGGGACGGCGAGATGTGGTGTAGGAGGGGGGTGATTATAGAAGGTTTCAGTTTGCAGGCGGCGATAAAGGGTGGCGTGGTGTGTTGGGAGGGAGGGGTGGGGCGGGGGTATATTCTTTGTGTGTGCCTGTAGTGGGATGGTATGGCACTGAAGGTGGAATCAAGGGCAGGGAGCGTGTCTTCAGTGGTGGGAGGGTAGCACCCAGTGTCGGTCCTTGAAGTTGGGAGTGCCTGGTAGTGCAGATCGCGGGCTGCGGCATGAGCCTTTTCATTTCCAACCAGGCCGGCATGGCCAGGAGTCGATACAATGGTCACTTCTAGGTCCGGAGGTAGGCAGCGTAGCATGGGAAGGCTTGCTGTGGGGCGAGACCGGCCTGGTAAAGGCGGCAGGCTTGCTGTGAATCGCTAATGATGGTGAGATAAGGCTGATTTCGATGTGTAGTAATGGCATGGGCGATGGCCAGGGCTTCGGCTTCGGGTGTAGGCATATTTCGGTAAGTTGCCGCAGTAAGGGTGTTGCCAGAAGTGTCCAGGGTGACAAGCGTAGCCGAAGAATTGGGGGAGGGATGCGCAACATCCGTGTAACGGGTCTGCGGGTCATTGCCGTAACGCTTGTCGAGGTGGCGTACTCGAGCTTCTCTTCGCGCCCGGTTGTAAATGGGGTGCATGTGCCTGGGTATGGGCGCAGTTCTCAGTTGTTGCCGAATGGAAAGGGGGATGCGCTGTAGGTTAAGACGAGCAGGGGGCGGGGTCGGCCTATAATATGAAGAACCTGACGGCCTGTGGGGGTGAGGGCAAGTCTTTGCAGCTGAGACACGCGCTGGGCTTCATTGAGTTCATTCAGGGTGTTGCGCAGGCCAGGTTTCATGAGACGTTCGTTCGCGGTGTAAGTAGGCAGGCTGAGGGCTGATTTGTACGTCTTTCTCATGAGGGCGTCCAACTTGTTAGTCTCTTGGGGTTTCAGATTGACGAAGGGGGTCCCATAAGTGATACGGCTGGTGAGCAAGGCTTGTACGAGGCGACATGTGTCTGACTCTCGCAGTCCATATGAGGAGCCCCGGATACGGCGAATGAGATGCGTCAGCTGGGAGACTGTCTTTGTAGCTGTGGTAGGAGAGCTGACCCGGATCCGTCTTGATGGAATGGAACTCCCAAGATGCGAAGCGTGGGAACTTGTGGGATGGAAGCACCGGATATGTTGACCTGGGGATCGGGAGTTGTGTTAGCTTTTCTTCCCCTAGTACGAGCACGAAGAACGAGAAGGCCAGATTTAGTAGGTTCGCATGTTAGTCCTCTAGGTTGGAGATATTCCATTGTTGTGTCAATAGCTTGCTGTGAGGCTGTCTGCCTGCTCACCGCTAGAGCCCCGGGTTGTCCAAATGGTGAGATCATCAGCATAGAACGCGTGGTGAATTCCAGGGATTTCTTGCAGCTTGGCCGGGAGGTGGAGCATGGCGATGTTAAAGAGTAAAGGTGAAATAACCGAACCCTGGGGTGTACCTTTGGCCGGGGTGTGGAAACAAGTTGAGGTGGGGGGGTCCAGGCGGAGAGTTGCTGTTCTGTCTCGCAAGAAGGCACTGACGAATTGAAAAGTTCGCAGTCCACATCCCGTGGTGTTTAAGTTATCTAGTATGGCCTGATGTGTAACACTGTCAAAGGCACCCTTGACGTCTAATGTAAGAATGGTCTTCGGGGTTGTGCGGCTGAGGTGGTCAAGCACCTCTTCCTTGATCTGGATACGCACATTTTGCGTGGAAAGGTGTTGGTGAAAACCAAACATAGTAAGAGGGTAGAGGTTCTGCTTTTCTAAGTGATCGGATAGGCGTTGATGTATCAGGTGTTCAAGAAGCTTTACGAGGCAAGAGTTCAGAGAGATTGGGGGACAAAAAAGTAATAATAAAAAAATGTTGCAATGGCGCCATCGGAGAAACTTCAGCTTCATAACGGGAGGGACCGAGGTTAGACTCCAACTACGGGAGCGCTTTTTCTTGAGGGGTTTGCGTAAAGTTAGTAATAATATTATTATTTATAAATTACTAATTAGTAATAATAGTTCCCTTATTTTCAATACAGAAGTGATGGGGGTCATCGAAAAAAGGATATAGAAAGAGCTTAACTAGTTTCCTACCCACTATTGAAAAAATATACGAACAAATACAAAGATAGGCAAACAGGGCAGATACATCGTGCGCTTACACTTTGCACACATGAAAATAGAAATTACGTAGTGTCAAACACATTAAACAAGACGTCATCATTTGAACAATATATCGAGACTAGAAAAACGCTTTCTGGAACACAACTTCAGAACATCAGGTTATTATTACAAATTTACTATGTGCACCTGCAACATAAAAAGAACCCTTCAAATTCTGATAGCTGAGTTCAGAAACAGCAGCAGCAGTAGTAGTAGTAGTAGTAGTAGTAGTAGTAGTAGTAGTAGTAGTAGTAGTAGTAGTAGTAGTAGTAGTAGTAGTAGTAGTAGCAGTAGTATAGCCGTAGTAGTAGCAGTAGTAGTAGTAGTAGTAGTAGTAGTAGTAGTAGTAGTAGTAGTAGTCACGTTTTGTGGCACGTCTCGACCAGCTCAAAGAATGGACACGGGAGAATCGTTGGCACGTTTACCACAGCACACATTTATTATGCACAACTAAAACCCCTAAGCAAAATAAACAACAAAGCCAACAAAGAACTCAGGCAAAGAAATTCCTAAATACTAATCCCTAACACCAACCCAGAAAAGCCAACAAACCAAACCAAAAGTCACTACAATGAAGTCCCTAATAAATCAAACCGTTCTAGTTCCACTCAATACAACGTCCATGTTAACCATCCTAACAACAATGGTCATATAATACCAAGTCCCTAGCGGACGGGCCTACCGCTGTCTCCTGCGCTGACGTGTCGTACGCGTATCGTGGCCGTGACACGCTGGTAGTCGTAGTTGTCCGCTGCCGCCGTGCCGGTGGTAGTGGTACCGATGTAGTTGGGCGTGGTAGTCACACGGTGGACCGCTTTTCAGCTACTCCTCGTGGTAGCCCTCGTAGCAGGAAGCAGCCCCTGGCCTCGGGCCGTGGCCGTGGTAACAGGTAAGCACCGGGGACCTCCGGGAACGTCGCCGCGTGGGGACCGCCAAGGCGTTAGTTGACGGTGCGTGCTCGCTGTACGCAGGCGCCCGACCGTCGCCGCTGGGGCCACCAAAGCGCAGGTTGGTGGTACGACGTGGAAGTGGGAGCCGATGCCACGTCGGTCCACTCCGGCCCAGGCTTACGTGGCTCTGGTCGATGGCGTGGCCTCGTACCCCCGGCTTGTTCCTTGGACTCGTGCCATCTGACCTTCCTGCTGTGGCGGTTCTTCTGATCTCTCTCTCTCTCCCGGCCTGTGCCCCGGAATTAAATAGCCTTTGCCCGGCCGTCGCGGCACTCTTGCATTCGCTGTGCCCGTGTCCGCCGCACTGGTCACCACCACATTGGTTATTTCTCCACGTGCCTTCATCGCGTCACCTCGTCATTCGTCCGCCCTCTTCGCGGGAAATTTGCATTATCTTTCTTCGTCTACATCTTCGTCGGCCTCTGACTCCGCTATGACACGTCATCTTTATTCCCAAGGGGGGATTGCCCCCTTAATCATGACAGTAGGAGTAGTAGTAGTAGTAGTAGTAGTAGTAGTAGTAGTAGTAGTAGTAGTAGTAGTAGTAGTAGTATAGTAGTGTAGTAGTGGTAGTTGTGGTTGTGGTTAGGGTTGTGGTGGTGGTGGTGGTGGTGGTGGTAGCAGCATCAGCAGCACTAGTAGCAGTAATACAGCAGTAGCAGTAGCAGTGGCAAGTCTTGCTACCCAAGGCTTACTAGCCTTGCATAAAACTACCAAACATTGCTCCGCCTAAGCGACACCACATTGAATCAAAGGCACGGAGAGTCATCACTCATCACTCAGTTGTGTAGACTGCAAAAACCCAAGCAGGACCCCAGACGAGACACCTCTCTTCGTAATATCTAGCGTCCTCCAGGAAAACTATGTTCTCGGCTGTCGCACGTGGCACTCGTAACAGCGGAGATACCTAAAAAACGTTTTTAGGATCCAGGTTCTGTTCTGAGCAGTCCATAATGTAGTGATCAATGTCATCGGGCATGACGCATGAGGTGCGGAAAGGGGTTAACATGCTTCATATGTCAAGACGATTTAGATGTCAGTAAAATTATTTGTAAGCAGTGATTAGCCTGTCAGCTTATTTCGAGGCTAACCTATCGTTTTTCATGGTGACGACTCCTCATACAAAGTTTGGAGCATCTTTTGCCACAAACACCTTTTTGTCATTTCTTCCTCCCGCTAAGTTCTACCGAATGAAATCACCAGCCAGAGATATTGCATCAATTGCCAATTCATATCTTTTCCCCCATCATTGTTTGCCTTTTTGGGCATAGTGATTCCACTTAAGTTTGTGTTTTTTGTTGTAATATTTCATGGCTGTCTTTGAGCGCATCATTTGTATATTTTTATGAAGTATTGTGTAGATTTTGGTAGTTTAGAGTAGCCTGCGAATGCTTTCGTCCTGTGGTTTTCAGCACGGATATCTTCTTTTCAGAAAACAGTGCATTTTCACATGGTATTCTGCGTGTCTTCATGTCTCTTCGTTACTTTTCTTGACCTTTGTTTATTGTTTTTTTCCTGAAAAACCGACCCCCATCATTCATTCTGATGCGATTGAGGGTACCTATAAATGAAATGAATAACAGGAGATATTACTATATTCCGGCTAGTAAGATCGCGCACGGACGAGAAAAAATAACGCATTGCACGAGTGCTGGCTCACAACGTATTTTGTTAATGAAGACAAACTTAAACATATATACTAACATTAGGCAAGCCATGCATGGCAGGATAGACCACACAAAAACAATACACGAGGTTCCCAGTGTGCATACTGGATTACAACACAAACCAATCAGACATCGTAAGTCTAGAGCAGCAGCGCACGTTAGTTTACAAGAAATTTCTATTAAAGTGATGAAAATAAATTATTCGTTAGGAATTAAATGTTGGCCGGATGCTCTTTCAACACACAGCTTTCTCTCGCATTCGACAAACCTTACAAAATCGTATTGTCCTGTTTAATGTGCTTACGCTTTAAATTTGTATGTGTTATCTTTCTAAGCAACTTCCGTCTTTACATCTAAAATACTGGTTAGTGCTTTTCATATCCATTATGCACACAGTCACATCTCCTGGTCAACATTTTAGTAAACTAACATTCACAAATTACACGGCGTTTTGCTCGATCTTTCTATGCACACCTCATACTCATCGATCGCTTACGCATAAAGCAGCACGACAAATTTAGAGAATATTCTCGAAGTCCAGGATGGGGCCCTCAGGTTGGACGCGTGTTGTCCCGTCGGACAGTGCCGCAGGTCGAACGGATGAGCAATTTTTATCAAGCATTCGCAAGGCCAGTGACGTAACGCAGGATGACCGTTGGAACACGCGACATCGCTGATGGATGGCGGAATTCACCCCTGCCGCACGCATTGTAAAGCGGGTGATCGGACAGCAATGCTCCGACTACTCTCCAGATGTCCCACTATACATAATTCAAATTCGCTGCAGCGTCTCTCAGCTGCTGTCGCCCTACTTGTGTGTTGCAGTGAACAGACGAGAGTCCGTGATGGGGGCAATGGGGCCGCAGTCCCACCTAGGTTCCTCAATAGATGAGGTTTACGAAGAAAATGTCGGCTCCCAGATCGCGCAGTTCTACCGGGACCACGTAATATTCATCACGGGGGGAACCGGGTTCATAGGGAAGGTGTGTGGCAGCTAATTTACTTTCCATGCACCACTTATGGTCCTTATTCTCTGGAAATGCACATAATGGGTAAAAACTATCGTGGTAAAAATTACTGCGTAAATCATCCGCACAATTTTGTAGCCTGTATTTACAGTCGCCTAAAATGAAAGGTGATCACGCGAGCGAGCGACCCTCAGTACGGTGCGGAAAAGAGAACGGTGCATGCTTCGAGTCATGCTCAAATTCACATTAGTAGGACATGCAATCTCGAGGACGTGCAAAATCGAATTTGAGCATGCTTCCTAGCATGCACCGTTAGCTCTTGTGCACTCAACTGAAAACCACTCGTTTTCATCATCACTTTCATTTTTGGGCCACGGTATATCTTATTACATATGCCTTAGATGATTTCTCCCGACTTCACATTCTCGCCCCAATGCTTAAATTGCAGCCCGCTAAGAACGTGTTTTGTTATGCTGTTACAACTAAGTTGTTTTGGCACTGTGTCCGTGTAAAAACTTTATAAAACACTAAGTAGAACCAATTATGGAATACAAACACTCAAATGGCAAGTTCCTAATCTCCTGAACAGTCTTCTTGTAGTGTTTGGCATGATGTAACAGACCTTCTCGGTAGCCATTTTTGGACGGAAAACAAAAGAATTTTCTGTGTGAAGTAAAACTTTTTTCCAGAATTTTCGTAATATTTTTGTATACCTTTAGTTTATTTTCGTTTCCTTTGCCAAACCGGATCGATTTCACGTTAATTTTATTTTATTTTATGTTATATATATTTTGTTCTCCAAGAAAAGCTTGCGTCACTGCTTATTTATATATCTTTGTAGTATATATTATTTGTATTCGTTCTTATAACGCTAAGACTGTGTACTTACATTTGTATATATTGTGTATGTGTATATGTATTTGAAGGCAAGTATCGTTGCTTCTTTTCCTGTCGCTTGTGGTGTGAGGTGCTAATGGCCGAGTGAGGCGACTATTACAGTTGGCCTTCGATACACTGGCAATTTCTGATTGCCAATAGTTCGATACAAAGAAAGGACAATTATTTAACAATTGTGCTCGTGCTATTCTACTACATAACCGTGGTCGGTTGCCCACAGCATTTCTTGTACACCCTTCTTATGTAGAGATTTCTAACCTGCCATCTTCCTTTAGCCGATTTAGCCGATTTAGACGGGCGCAGCTGGATGTCCTTCTAGAAGAAGCGGAAGACCACCTAAGGGGAAATAGAGAGGCGACGGCAGGAGTGGTGAGTGTGCTGATCGAGCAAATCGGCGCATTTTATGGCCAGATAGAGAAGTTGGACGAGGCGATCTTTGATGAGACGGCAGATGATCTAGTGGACAGCGAGACTTTATATGCTGGACAATATCGCGACAAGGTTGTCCGCACGACCGCAAATCTTCGTCCCAAGCTGCCAGAATGCCGGTCCTCAACGCCACGCCCGACGACCGTCAACCCATCACCTAGTGGCAAATGCAAGCTTCCGCAGCTGGAGCTCCTCAAATGTGACGGGAACCGCAGATCGTGGCAGCGATTCTGGACGCAGTTTTCGGCGGCCGTCCACAGCAACGACGAGCTCAGCATGGCTGACAAGTTCAACTACTTAAGCAGCTTCGTGACTGGAGCAGCTGCATCGGCCATATCTGGACTGCAAGCGACGGAAGAGTGCTATAAGGACGCCATCTAGATATTGAAGAAGCGCTTTGGAGATGACCACATCATTGTGCAAGATCATCTGCGAGGCCTCCTGGACCTGAAGCCGGTGTCGTCGTCATCCGACGTCCGACAACTGAGGCACCTTTACGATCGGTTCCAGGTTCATATCCGAAGCCTCAAGGCGCTTGGCACGAACTCCACGACCTACTGCATCATGCTGCGTGAAATCCTTCTAAGGGTACTACCGACAGACATGGTCCTGCGGTTCCATGAGGGGCGCAAGACGCCATTTCCCAGATGGCGCTTCATTGAACCCACACGGCGACCTCCTCCCGTCGAATGACCTCTCCGGACCAGGAGCTTCAACTGCTCTTGGATTTCTTCGACCATCAGCTGAAGTGTCGGGAGGCTCTTGGAGAAAGCGCCACACAGAAAATTTATCGAACCTCAGAAGATGGACGAAAACGCAGCGTTCTGCATGACGGTGCAACGACCTCAGCTTTGCAAGGCACAGCGAGCAGGCTACAGCAGTGTTTGTTTTGCCACTCTGAAACGCACTCTGCCGAAGACTGTAATGCCGAACAACTGAGCCTTTCGTCCAAAAAGGAGATTCTCGCCAAAACAGGACAATGCTTCCGTTGCCGCAAGAAGGGCCACACGGCTAAACAGTGCAGACTCCAGCCTAAATGTAGCAAGTGCTTGAGGAGGCATGCAACAACCGTGTGTGCCTCAGATAGTACTAAGAATGATGACGGCAACGTTACCTCGACCCCTGTCAACTTGGTCTCCAAACAAGCGGGCTCAGTCGTGCTGCTGCAGACTCTCACAGCCAAAATAGGAGCCATGAAAACGTCAGGGCGCTACCGAGTTCTGTTCGATGGGGGAAGCCAGCGGAGCTTCATTTACTCGCCAGTGCTTCTGAAAAACTCGGTTGCAAACCGCTGGGCGAGGAAACGTTAACCGTAGGCATGTTAGGAGGTCAAAATACGCGGAAAACGATGAAGAAGGTGCGAGTCATCCTTTTCGCTGCAGACAACATACGCCTGATTAGTATCGAAGCGCTGGAAGTGGAGACGATATGCAGCGAAAATATTCCCCTACCAGGAGAGAGAGTTTTAACGGCTATGAATAAGATGCACCTGGATACGCAGCCTCTCTCTGTACAAGGAGTGAATGACAAGCAGACTGCGGTCCTCCTTGGCTCGGACTATTACTGGGAGCTGGTAACGGGTACCGTAAAACCTGTGCATGGAAAGCTGAAGGCAGTAGAGACGAAATTAGGATGGACTGTGCAAGGCCCGTCGTGTGCTGCAGCCGACATCATTCAGTGTGCCAGTGCTGTTGTCCTTCGATCGTCCGATGAAGGTGGAGTGGTTTCTAAACTTTTTCGTCATTTCTGCGACCTTAAAAGTGTCGGAGTCAAGACCCAAGAAGGACGAGTGTCGAGCAGCGATTCCGTGCTGCTGCCGAATTCCAAGCAAAACACCACAGAGGGATACAAGTGGGCATTCCCACAACCAGACCATCCACTACCCGACTTAGACGCGTGGCAAATCACAAAGGTGCCCTTTAGAACAAATTCGAGTACTGAACTCCCAACGGCTGCGTTGAAGCAACCACTTTAAATCAGTGGAAAACAGCTACGCACTGACACCCGACTGCCGAAAGGCTCCCTAGACGGTCCTTTCATTGGAGCAGAGTTCCCTACTGAAGAAGTGATGCACCAGAATAAGATCTTCCGAGAAGCGTCAACGAACACGAGAAAATTGGCAAGCAACGACCCTGTTGTATCCTCCGTTTCGGAACAAGGAACGCCTTCACAGGGAAAGTCTTTTTCCTCGCTTTCTGGAGGCTCAAACGTTCTACGATTTCACAGCAACAAGCAGTCGGACACCTTTTCGCTTAAGTCCAGATAATCCTGTACTCCAGCGAGTTGGCGCCACAGCCAGCAGAAAATCTTCGTGCGCGAACGTCTGAATTACGAACCAAGTCCAAGAGACGCAAACGCAAAAAGAAAGAACGAGTCAGAAGACGTCATGCCGAGCATAGAGGGAGGCTTCAAGTGAAAGTTACATGGTCCCGACAAGGAGCCAAACCCTCAGGTCGTTCAAACCCTGACACTGGGAACCTGGCTTGCAAATAAACCATGGCGTGACTTGAAGGTGCAGCAACACGCCCGATGGTATAAGCACTGGTGGCGACGAAAACGATCTCGGCATCAGAGGAGTAATGCTACCAAGGATCTCACGCCCAACCAAGCAAAAGAGACGCCCTTGCAGAAAAACTTGGGCTACACTGTGAAAGGCAACGTCCAATACAACTCTGCAGTTTGGGACAAATTTCATTGGTGGACATGATGGTATCGTCGGGCCCAGCAGTGTACGTTTCTTCCTGGGGCACTACAACAAGCGTCCCGTACCCCTACTTAACCCTTTGGAAGCCCCTTAGCGCCATCTGTCCGCGGGGGAGACTGTTGTGACTTCGTCTTCCTCACCCCTTGCAGCAGACGACGCTAACCATCATCATTTCATTACGCTTCACGAGCTGCCGCATGCTCATGTGGCTGCGCCGGCTCGCGCCCGCTTCTTCTAGATTCCATTAACGCCGCATGGTATCACGACGTGTCACTCAGCTTTCTGAGCATCGCGCCGCAGCTAAAGGACCCAGAGGTCGAACAGCCCCGTTTCAATATGACCAAAGGCGCCACATCGACTAATTACTTGAAACTGGAAAACAACCTGCCGATGCGGCCGGATTCCGAGGGAGCCGAGCTGCGTCGACGCAGCGCGCAGGTCTCGTCTGTCTCCTACTGTGCTACCAGCGCCGCCCCGCGGTGGCTTCCGCGACATAGCAAACGCCTCCCATAGCGTTAGGGCGTAGTTTCGTGACTGGAAAAGCATTAGAGGACTCTGGCCCGACTAAATCCCACAGTTGTTTAGTTACCTTGTTTTTTTATTTTAAATCCAAACATCCATTTTCAATAATTTAATTTTCCCGTTATACGTCGGTGGAACGGGAAGGGTTTCAGTTCTTGAGCCCGTTTAATAAAGTAAAAGTTCACATTTTGCGGAATTTCTTAACAGCGGAGCTGTTGTACAAGCAGCAAGTTCGGTGTGCCAGGAAAAAATACTACGACGATGCAGCGCGTTCGTGAGTGCATGCCTCGGGGCGGCCGTCGAGCGTTACCGGCAAACGCAGTGGCTTAAGCAAAAAAAAAAAAAACTGTCAAAACCCACGAAGAGCAAGAAAATGTCGAGCGCTCTTCAACGCGTGTCTCGCGTTGTCCCCGGTTTGCGCAGTCACTTTAGCAAAAAAAAATTGGGCCCATCTCCCCGCGAGGGGGACTCGAGTAAATGCGTCGCATAGGGGGTGGGTGTATTGCGTTAACGTTTAGTGTTTGGGGAGTTGGTGGTAGTGAATGCGGTTGTATCAGCAGCTTCTTGACGTAGTTTGAATAGTCAAGGATATAGGGCGCGTTCGTAGCCTTTCATTCTGTGTCGGTTTTGTGGCGCAGTGGGAAGAGCACCATGTACCACGCGTTCCGCCCACAGGTAGTGAATGGGTTGTATCAGCAGCTTCTTGACGTAGTTTGAATGAGTCAAGGATATAAGGCGCGTTCGAAGCCCTCCGTTCTGTGTCGGCTTTGTGGCGCAGTGGGTAGAGCACCATGTGCATTGCGTTCCGCCCGCAGGGTCGTGGGATCGAAACCAAGCGCCGGTAAGTATTATTTTTTTATATATAGTGTAGGGGGAGGGGTGCGGACTACGATGGACAACTAGAACGGGTGACATCGTGAGTTAAAGAAATGCTCTGCATTAAAAAAAAAATCGCGCCAATCCACCCCGTGAATGTGGTTGGAAAGCAAAGCTCTAAACGGCACCCAGAACGATTACGCATGCGACGTCATTTAAATTCATTCACATCGCTCTACAAACAGCAAGACCAGAGAGAAGTGAAATGCACTTAACCACACCATTTATTACTTCAAAGAGATATTCTTGTTAAGGTTAAATCAATGCATGAAGCATGAACGGTGTTTGGTTGAGTTGTATTGGTGTAGCACAAGAGTGGAAACGTTTTTTATAAAATTAAAGCTCCAACCCGGTGTTAGACGATCTGACTTCTCCGTCTCTGCGCAGCGGACGGAGGCGACGAGATTTGCGGCAGAGAAGGAGGCGGAGGAGGAAGAAATACTTCGGTTCAGATTTCTGAACGGCCCAGAGTGCAACCCTGGGGAATGATTCCTTCTTCGGTGGGGCCCATATGCAGTCCGCGCGGCCTGTGTTCTGTCCACCCGCTGAAACTGGGTAGGTAGAGAGGGCCTGGACAGCACCATCTCCCATTGCTCTTGTTGGGTAGTTGACGGAAAGAGAGGAGGGTGCTCAGGGCTAATGTCGCACACCCCAATTACGGGGCGGAGTGTTCCTACTTCTTAGCAAAAATTACCCCAGCTTCCAGCGAGGGGAACCCTGTGGAGATGCGACGCATTTTCGCGTTGACGGCGTTTAGCCGAAGCTTCAGCCTGCCGAACGGCATCAGGCTTCGCTGCCCGCCGTTTACGTTGAGCAGCGGCTTCGGTCTGACGAACGGTACGTGGATCAGCAGCTCGGCGCTGGCGTTTAGCAGCGGCTTCACGTTGACGAAGTTCAGCATCGGCCGCTCGCTTCTCGCGTACGGCAGCGGCTTCACGCTGACGAAATTCAGCATCGGCCGCTGGCTTCTCGCGTACGGCAGCGGCTTCACGCTGACGAAGTTCAGCATCGGCCGCTCGCTTCTCGCGTACGGCAGCGGCTTCGACGAAGTACAGCATCGGCTGCTCGCTTCAACCGTTTGCGTTCGGTATCACGTTTACGAAGTTCGGAATCGGCTGCTCGCTTCAAACGTTTGCGTTCAGCATCACGTTCACGCCGCTTCGCAGCCTTGTCTTCAGTGGTGCTAGCATTCCTGTTATCACAGTGATCGGTGCTTGTTATGGTTGCGAGGGCGATAGCAGAATTGTCAGGCTCCATTCAACGCATCGATGGAAATCGGAACGCCGGTGCTGGAACGACCGCGGCTATGACGCAACGTGGCGCGGCTATAACGCAACACAATCCAACATAATCCACTTTTATCCAATCCAATCCAAATCCAATCCAATTCCAGCCAAGCAAAGCCAAGCCAAGCCAACCCAATCGAATCCAATCCAATGCCCCTCGCCAGAGAGTGTTCGCTATCGGAGAGAGGGGGTGAGCGGCGGAGAGCCCAGCTCGCGCGGTTAGGAGAATGGGGGAGGGGTGTGGATGGACAACAACAACGCCGTATGGAGGGACAAAACGAGGGAATGAGATGCAGTCGCATCTCAAATTTACATTCAGCGTCGTATCGATTCGGATGCATTAAGTGAAGACGCGTAGGCTGTGGGAAGGAGTCCGGATTGTATGAGGCGTAGTGTAGTTTGTTGTTCTCTGGAAAGGTCAGGGTAAGGCGAAGGTACGGTCTGTCTCAGAAGGCGATAATGCTGCGTTATCTCTCTGAAGGTGACAAGCGGGTGACAGTCCTCGTACAGCTCCATAGCACGGGAGGTAAAAGCGCAGGCTTGTAGGTTGGGCGTATTTGTTCCCCTCCATTGAAGCGTGAGGGGGTGTCCAGATGAGCTCATTGGAACCGTTTGGGTAGTGGGCTTATAGCACGCGCAGTGCAGGTCAGGACACCCAACCCGGCTTGTAATTCCAGTAGGCTTGCTGGGAATCGGTGACTACCCTCCGAACCCCTGGTTGAGTGAGAGCCAGGGTGATTGGCTGCCTCTTCTGCTGCCGTCATTTCTTGGGTCCTAAGCGAGGTACACGCAAGGAGGTTGGTTCTGGAGGTAGCCACGATGATGGCGTATTGCTGACCTTGATGTTTGGAGGCGTCCATTTAACTGCATGATCCCCACCGAGGGTGGTGTTTTGCGGTTGAGCCCGTGCTTTTCGGTGACCGTCGTCATGTGAGGGGTTCATATTTCTAAGCAAAGGGAGCATCTTTAGTTTTAGTCACCAAGAGTCTGGGAGTACGTCAAGCGGAGTGACATTCTGGGCTGCCCAGCCAATCTGGTAAAGCATGCGGTTACCCACCGCAGTTCTGAGTCGGACCTTCTGGTTAGAAAGATTGCTTTCTATCAGCTCTTCCACCGTGTTGTCGATCCCCGTGCTAAGCAGCCTCTGTGTGGACGAACTCATCAGAAGACCAATGGCCTGCTCGACCGCCTTTCTAATCATTATATAAAGCATCTCTATGTCTTCCTTGTTCAGAAGAATACAGGGGGCTGACGTAAGTGACTATCGAGAGGACGAAAGCTTCAATTAATCGAAAGCTACCGGATTCGTGTAGGCCTCGCTTCTTGGTGGCTACTCGCCTGATGATGTGTATGATTTGATTAATGCTGTTTTTGAGGCGCTGCAAGGAGACGTCACTCTTGCTATTGGCCTCGAGATGTAGGCCCAGGATCTTTATGCTGGGGCTTGGAGTGATGGCCTGGCCATCAAGGAGTATTTGAATGTATTCCTTGGTTTGGCGTGAGGGCGGACGACAAGGAGCTGTGATTGTTTACGTGAACAGTGGAGGCCACAGGATTTAGCACATTGGCGTACTAGAAGTGAAATGTCATGCATTGGTGTGAGCTTCCTTTAATTTTTGTAACTCTTAGCACATGGGCCACTAGACGGGCGTGAGTGGTCGCGTGACGCTTTCACGTGGCATTCAGCGAGAACGCAGGGGGTAAACCCGTAGATGTGCTTGGTGAGTACACCACCTGTCTTCCCAGTTTTCGCGTGGGCTCGTAGCTAAATTGGTAAGACAATGGGCTCTCGCTTTGTTAGTCTATTAGTTCCAGGTTCGATTCTCGGCGGTGCCAGTAAATTCTTTTATTTGTTCGCTGGAGTTTTGTGGTGACACCAACGGTCGCGAAAGAACCCTTGGGGGGTAGAGGTAAAAAGCTTTGCTTTAAAAGACAAAACTGCCAGAACAATCAGAAAAGATGATAGCTGGGCGAATGGGACAGTGTGAGGTACCGACCTGCCTTTCTGCACGTGTCATCTGCTTTATACTGTTTCTGCTTCCAAGACAAGGTCGAGAGCTGCAGTATCTTTCCAAGGGATTAAGTGCGTACCTTAAGAGGTTTTCTCTGACATATTTGTTATATTTGTATCTGTAAAAAACTGCAACTTGTCCACTGTACTGTCCTCAAAAACTGACCACGTACTCGCTTCCTTCGCATTGATGACACGTTTGGTTGTAGAAAGCAGGGCAAAGAAAAGTATAGAGCAATATCCACGTTTCAGGGGCTTTTTTACTTATTCGGTTTTACTTACTTTTTGCGTGATATTTTAAAAACGTTATTCGCCTTATACTTTTTTGTTGTTTTCCGTGTAAACATTTTTTTTTCAAAAACTGGCGGAGTTGATGCCCCGTGCTATATCTCTCCCCCGAGACGCAGCTTATGTTGCAGGCCGGTAGACTTATTTAAACCAGTTGGTGATATGAAACGTGGATCAAAATCTCGATACACGGACATTTCCATCTACTTCAAAAAAAAAAACCCCCCCACCTCCCCGAAGGGGATTGTGCGGAAATGCGAATGCATTGGGTGCACCGATGAGTGCGCTGCGGCAAGCAGTAACGGAGAGAGGCGTGCGCTCCACTGCATTTATATACATTTTCCGAGCGCAGCGAGCGGAGAGAGGGTACGCGGAGAGGAGAGAGAGACCCGCGCAACACGCCCGCCCCGCACGCGAGCTCTCTCTCCCGCCGAGCTCCGTGATGCGAGCGCCCTCACAAGCCCGAGCGCGCTCCTCCTCTCCCCTTGACCTCCACTACTCCTGCCCGAGCTACCACCTGCTCCGGTTGCTAGGCGCGCCACATCTGTTGCTAGGGGCGAGGAGGAGCGCGGAGAGATAACACCTGCGGGCGCACGCCGACGGAGCACGACAACCCCCGACTAAGAATGCATTCGCTTTTAAACGGTTGTGGGGAAGGGAGATCAAGGTCACTTGTGGTCAGCAGCAAACGGCTGAGCCACTGAGCAGCTCCTGTGGTCACACTTGTCAAGTATTAACAATTTGCAGGTGTCGGACCTTTTAAACAACAAATTATGAAACGGAAAAAGTTTGCACACATCGGGTGTAGGCTTTCGCTGTTGGGAAGGGAAGCACTCCTGCAGCGTGATTGCTCCAATAAAGTCGCAGCTAGGGAAGGGCAAAGTCGTTTTATATCCCCTGCACGATTCCGAGAATGATTTTTCGTTTGGGCCCGCTTGCACTACGCTCGCGCTTCCAGCATCAACAGACCATTGCTATTATATATATACATATACAGTAAGGAAATGAGGGGCTCGTTGAGGAAAATACAGAAAGATAGGTAGGCAGTCTACAACGCTAAAGGAGGCATAGGGGGTGGATAGGCTGTTTTTTTACTACGGTTAATGAAGTTAACATTTTTTTAATTATACGGAAGAAAGAAAGAAGAAAAACACGCGCCCAGAGTAGGGACCGAATATATATATTGTAAGCGCGAATCTTAAACGTTCCGTCATCAGGCCATAGCTCAGTATTATGACTGGCCAATACCGCCTTCGTGTTTCGTCGTCGTCGCTGCATTGGGTGCGTCCATCATCATCTCATCGCTCGTCGTCTTTCTCGGACGCGCGATCATCGCCATCGTGTTTGATCCTGTTCTGGCCAGGGTACCACTCGCCGAATAAACGTCGTCCGCCAAGTCTCTCCATGCTTCCTCTCTCTCTCTCTCTCTCTCTCTCTCTCTCTATATATATATATATATATATATATATATATATATATATATATATATATATATATATTGTGGGAACCGTGGAGACCGCGGCTCGCGATCCTGAGCCGGCGCGCGCTCCGGGAGAGACGCGTTAGGCTGAAACCTATCCGGCGCTCCACTGCTTCGTCGGCGGCTCCCCGAGAGATGGCACCACTGGTCCGTGCGGGGCATAGGCGTGGCGGGCAGCGCGAACGTGTGCGCGCGGAAGACGGAGGAGAGTCTCGCCGGAGGTCCGGTCGGGGCGAGATGGGCGGACACGTATCTCAGGTTGGGAACTGTTGTTCGTCGCGCGCCGTGAGTGCCTGCCTCCCGTTCGCGGTAACGACCCGGACGGCGTGATTGGTGAACGCCATCGAGCCTTGCGCTCGCATGTTTGGGAGTCCCCAAATAAACGGCTGTGCTTCGGCACTACTTTCTACTGGTGCAGGTCTGGAGTCCCTTCTCCATCTCACAATCTGTGTTCTCGTATCGGCGAACCTCGCTGGGCTGCCGTAGGCTCGGGAGTTTGCGTGGTTGACACGCCGGAGTACTGGCTAGGTCACCCGAAGAACCCCACAATAACCACAATATATATATATATATATATATATATATATATATATATATATATATATATATATACAGAAAATGCCGGAATGCCGGCAGTCTACAACGCCAAAGAAGTGACGTTACATTATTTTTTTTATTAATTACGTGGGAAAAAAGAAAGAAAAACATGCGCCCAGAGTGGGGACCGAACCCACGCCTTTCGATTAGATCTCGAATGCCTTACCAATTCGGCTATCTGGGCTTTTTTTTTCTTTATTTCCAAACAAGCACCGCTTTTACAAACATAAACATCAGTGTCACAACAAACCCATACTAAAACATAAAATCGCTGCTCCCGCTCTGGGATGCAGCGCTGGTGGCTAAAATATCTTTATCTTTGTTAGCCTTTCAACTTGTGACAGCCATTCCGGAACACTTTGTTGGGCCTTTTTCAATTCCACAAACGAAACAATAGCCTCCTGAAAATACTCTCTGACTGGGCGCGCGTCAATGTCCGAGTGACGGACTGCCAGCCGACACCTCCATATGCTGTGCAGGCCCAATAACATTATTAGATCTAGCGGTACACCCTCCTCATCATGTTCAACGGACAAATACCGGATGCCACGGGCATCGACTGGCAGATCTTTTTTCAACGTACGCTGCAGCACATCCCAAAAGAATACACCATCCCAACAGTCGATGAAGACATGTTCAATGGTTTCCGGTTTCTTGCACAACCAACACTGTTCCCCCCATGGCATAAAGAGGCCCTTTTCTTGCATCCATGTCTTAACAAGGAGTGTTCCGGTATGTAATTTAAAGAAAAACGTTTTAATCCCTGGTGCAACTGGCATTTTCTTGACCCGCTTTAACACATCTCGACCAGGGCCTGCTGAGTACGTTATTCTGTACAACGGAACCGGGAGAACTGTATCACAAAGATCACCATACAGTCGCTTTCTTGAAACTGCACTCAGATAATCCAACGAAAATCGCACAGCTAGAAAACGAAATGACTCAACAACTTCTTTTAGGTAGCCACGTATACCTCCCGGCAAACATAATGTCGTAACTATAAACTCTGGCAGAACCCTGCCTAATCTAATTTGACAAACCGTGCGCAAAAACGGGTCTTTAACATCCCGCAAAAAAGAAAACGGTTTACCAACTGACGTAAAAAGAAATGCGTTAACCCTAAACCCCCATCACGAACGCGCCGAAAGAGGTTTGTACGACTGGTTCGTTCCCAGGACGAACCCCAAATAAATACTGCAAAAACACGGTGCAGCTTTTGAACATTCGCCCGTGAACAATGGAGTACTTGCAATACATACCAAAGTTTGCTCACCATGAATAGGTTGCAAACCGTCGCGCGAGCAAAGATGGACAAATTTGTGCCCTTCCACTTCTCTGCCTTTTCTCGTAGCTCCACAGCTTGTTTCCGCCAATAAGGGTCACTATCGGTATAATACTCTAGCGGCACGCCTAGGTACTTCACGGGCGTCGTTACCCACTTGATATTCTTAAATACCACCGGTGTTGCACTCCACTCTCCATGCCATATTCCCAGGCACTTCTCCCAGTTCACGGCGCATCCACTCACATGACAAAACCATTTCACTAAGTTAACGACTTGAGAGACGCTTTCTTGATCTGCGCAGAAAATAGCAATATCGTCTGCGTAAGCTAAAACTCGTACCTCGGCTGCATGAAGTTGAAATCCCTTGACAGTTTCATTTCTCATTATGGCTAAACACAAGGATTCAATGTATATGCAGAAGAGGAGAGGTGACAGAGGACACCCCTGCCTCACCGACCTCTGCACTTCTATGCGCCTTCCCAACCCCTTGTTAACAATTATTCTGGTCGTACACTTGTTGTAGGCCATGCGAACACCTTCTAGGATAACAGAGCCGATGTTAACGTGCTCTAATACTGCCATAAGCCCATCGTGTGGCACGCGGTCGAACGCTTTATCGAGGTCCACTTGTAGCATTGCTACACCGGTATGCATCACATCACAGCTCTCGAGTACACTCCGAGCCTTGTGTATGTTCGTGACAATTGATCGTCCTTTTATCCCACATGTTTGATGCGGTCCCACTATGATGCCAATAACAGTCTGTAACCTTTTAGCCAGTATTTTCATGAGTATTTTGTAGTCAACGTTAGTTAAGCTTATTGGGCGGTACGACGTCACCTGACGAAGTTTGACAGTGTCTTCTGTTTTAGGAATTAAAATGGTGTGCGCAGCCGAAAACGACGGTGGCAGCACCCCTAACGTAAAAGCTTCTCTAAATACTGCCGTTAACACAGGGGATATCTCATGTTTAAGGAACTTATAAAAAGCCGCGCTCAAGCCATCAGGACCTGGTGACTTTCCCAGGTTTAGGTTATTAATCGCTTCTTTCACTTCCTCTACCGTGATGGGGGATTCTAATAGTAACCTTGTTTCGTCATCGATTTTTGGCAGCAGAGACACAAATTCACGTTCAAACTTCTCAAGTTGAATAGCGCTTCGCGAAAACAAGGTACTGTAGTGCTCAAAAAAAGCACGTTCTATGTCTATGTTTTCGCCGCTGACTACGCCGTTGTACTCAATTTCTGTTATTTCGTTGCGGCGAGCGTATCTTTTTTCTGTCCCCAGTGCTCTCTTGGTGGGCATTTCGCCCGCTATCATTTTTCCGCTCTCGCTCTGACGAGCGCTGCGTGATAACGTTCGGCGTCTATCAGCTCAAGTTTTGCTTTTGTGGCCTTTATCTCATCTTTACACGACCCCGGGACTTGGCTTTCTTCTTCCAACATTGCCTGCAAACAAGTTCGCAAGACGCTTTCTTGCTTTTGTCTTTCCTTCTTAATAGCGGTTCCTCTTTCGATTGCTTGCATTTTTGTTTCTTGCTTAAAGTGCTCCCATTGAACTCCTAATTTTTCGCTGCTACTATTACCAATATTTTCTACAGTTGCTCTTACTTGCTGCATAAAAAGATCGTCCTCTAACAGTTTATCGTTAAATTTCCATAGATCCCATGTAAATTTACTTCTGTTTTCGTTTTTACTTCCCAGACAAAACGATACTAAGCAGTGGTCGGAGAACGAAACCGAGCGCACGTTGTAGTCACAACACCATGGCAGCAGCTCAGCTGAAATATACGCCCTATCCAAGCGGGCGTGACTAGCCCCTTGGAAATGCGTATAATGTACATCTCTTCCACTGCTAACACACTCTCCCACGTCCTCTAAACCAAGATCGTTCACCATTTCAGATAATAAAGTTGTGCTTACGTCACGATAGGGTGTACAGCTGGTTTTGTCTCGTGCGGAGCATACACAGTTAAAGTCGCCCAATAACACTGTGTATCGATCACCACTGCAGTATTTTCTGATTTCCTCGAAAAATCGCGTCTTTCTTGGACTCTTGTTGGTGCATAAACACAAATCACTCGCCACTACCGTCCGTTTAGGCACACTGTGACATTTTGGACTACCACCCCTAACGATTTTCGAATCAGGAGAACACACCCCGCCGACATTCCAACCGCGTGACTAACACATGCATAATAGTGTGCTGTAAAGGGACGCACCATACAGTCGGTCTGATCCTCACTTTCGACTTTCGTCTCCTGTATGGCGACGACGTCTAGGTCTCGCTCCGTAACCATGCGGTACAGCTGATTCTGCTTTCGCTTAGCTGAAAGTCCTCGTGCATTGAGGGTAGCTATTCGAAAGGGCTTACAGAGGGCCGTCATTTTGGAGGGACCAGACCAAGTGTAAAGTGCTTACCTTTATCTCGCGCCATACAGTGTGCCCGGTCCTATATGTGGTCAGGTGATTTTCGTGCCGCCTTTTCCCGGCGACGCCACCCTGGCTTAGTAGTGGCGGCTCGCTGATTCTTCTTTCCCCGACCAGCCTGCCACGGCGGTTCTGGCTTTCGCTGGTTTGGTTCGTCCGCAGTCTCCGGGCCATCTTCGTGCCGACGCTTGCTCGGCTGAACCTCGAGGTCCATCCTCTCGCTCTCGTCCTTGGTGGTTCCAGCACTGTCCCCGTCTTGAGCGGTGGCCTGCCGAGGCGGATCGTCTGCTGGCGCGCTACGCCCCTCGCCTTCAGTGGCTTGCTCTCGTCCTTTCTTGTGGTATCCGCGTCCGTTTCCGGCTCGGGGTGGTGGTGGGTCCTGGGTTCAGGTGCTGCGGGTGCCGCTGCTCCCTCTGCTTCTTCCTCGTCCATAACGAGTTCGCTGTTGTCACTTTCCAGGCCTCGACCCACAGCCCGAGCGTACGAGCGGGTGCAGTCCGCCTTCTCGTGCCCAAAGGCGTGGCATTCCGAGCACCTGGGGCCCGGCATTCTCGGCGAATGTGCCCGGCTCTGCGGCACCTGAGGCACAGTGGGGATCGCCCAGGCACCGCGACGAGCGCCGTGCCGGGGCCTAACCGCAGCTGGTGGGGAAGCCTGTCCGGCGTGACACCTTCATGCAAAACTAGGCGCACAATCCGGGTTGTCGACTCGGAGCTCTCAAAGTCCTGAACACGCCACTTGTCACTCGTCACCTCCTTCACGTCGCCGTACTCGGCGAATATCTTCCTTATAGTCTCGTTGGTAACGTTGAAGGCAACCCAGTGCAGCTTCACCCGAAGTTCGTGCCTTACGGGGTCGACTACAAGGCATGGCCGTCCTTTCACGCTCAAAGGGCCGCTTTCCAGCAGTTTTTTCTTCGCTCCGTCCGTCCGAAAATTTATCAGCAAGACGTGGGACATCTGGTAGGCCCCTATGCCACAAACTTCCTGTATCACTCCAGTGTCCTTCAACGGCTGCCTGAAGTCGTCAATTCTGTACGGTCGACCGCCGACGTCGCAGTGCAGAACAACCACACGATTCATCGCTTCTCCGGTGGGCAGGGGGGGCAGAACAACACGGTAATCCTTGGCAACGAAGAAACCGGTTCACCACGGCCGGCATCGGCCGTTATCGCAGCTCGCACGGAGCCATCCATCCTGCGTCCGCTCCTATCGGCAGCCGGAAACAGAATGATTCGGCTATCTGGGCGACTGTGTTCTCCTTCACTTTCTGGGGTATTTATATTTACTACAACTGTATCTGACGCTTGAGGGTGGTAGCCTGTGCACTCAGACTACACGGGGGAAAGGGGACCTTATTTTCAACCCCCGGGGCGTGACGTGAACGTCTACAGCCTGTCATAAGCGGGTAACTGGCGGGAAACCCTCTTATGCTACCTTGGCATCAAGGCTGCCAGAACCGAGGCCCTCGCTAAGCTTTCGGTCGCAAATTAAAGGTTTCTGAAGAATTCTTCCAGTTTTATCCTGTGCTCGCATATTATGTCTCTCAGCAGACGGATGTGCTGCTGCTCCTTTACAGAGTCCATCTATCTACTTAAAAGTCTATTCTCTGGCAAACTATGCGTATCAGAACAAACAAATATTAGTGCCAATAAAACAAACAATTAGTGTGTCGCTTTTGTGTCGCCCGTTCCGTGTATGGTGCTGTTTTTCTTCCATGATTAAGAACCAATTAGCCCGACTACACTTGAAAACAATTGTGGTACATTCTGTATTTTTCTATTGACCCATCCCTGAACATGGATTTTCCTAGTGTTAGAGAGACAAGCGCATTCGTTACACAAGGTTAAAACTAAAAAATACAGCTTTTTATGAAGCTATAAACTAAATCTAGCTTAGCAACTAAAGCGTCTGAACGAGCACTTTAAATAAATATTTCAATAAGCATGTGATATTACATGTTACCGGGCAGCTCAACTGTCAGTATTAAAGCCGGTACCACGCAGGACAAGTTCGTTTGTCTCTAAAAAATAGGGTAAAGAAAAAAAATGGCATCAGTAATGAACGATGAAGGTTCGATTCATTTCGGCCCTGAAAAGTGGGTGTATTTAGATGAGTTTCAGGCAAGGGCTGGAGTCAGACTATTGGGTAGGATGAAACGTGCTTGCGAGGAATGATTTGAGGGCTAAGACTTTCTTGCAAAGGTGGAGTGAGAACGGCGGGAAAACCGTCGGCCGGTTGTGTGAGAACCATCGGCCGGAGGTAGAGGCTTAGGACATCCCGTCCACTAGAGAGCCTAACCTTGTGCCTCCTTGTAGCACTACTGGGCCCCGATAGGTCCAAAAAGCCGAACCAAAATTCGAACCAAATTACAGAAACAAAGCATACAAAGGAACAGTGCAGACTGTAGCCAGTTTTTTGCACCTCTTGTGGCCCGTCATAAGGACAAGTTGGTTCGATTTGTTGCTGTCGACGCAAACCAATAAACTTCATTGCACGATCGTATTGAGGCCTGTGGTTCCATTTGATCATACCGCTCGAATCCTGCGGGAAGAAACACACTGGTGACTCTGCTCTGGCGTCTCTCCTGCTATGTATCGCAGCAACTGTTCACGCTTCGTAGCGGTAAATTTGAAGGCTTGTCCATATTTATAATGTATTAGGGGAGAACAAGACAAAGAAAGACAGGAATTTTATTGAAATAAAAAAAACACAGAAAGGTCGGCCTAATGGTAGTAGATCTGGCCAGCTACTCTGTGTGTGGGAAGGGGAAGAAAGAACGGGGATAGAGGATGAGAGAGATGGAGATGGCGGAGAAACTAATAAATGGCTACGTACGAAAGCTCTGCTGCACTCGAGGAGAAGTCTGCAAATAGTTACCGCAGGGTTCTTTTAAAAAACAGATTTATGTTGTCTTTATGGCCCCTTAAACGCCCTTACGCCCCTTAAACACGACTAAAACGCGCAGGGACCTTAAAAATTACCGACTCACCAGCCTACTCTCGGTTGTGTACACACTTTTTACCAAAGTTATATTCAGCCGCATTGGTGAAACCCTGGATTTCCAACAACCAAGAGAGCAGGCTGAGTTGAGGAAAGGGTACTCAACCATAGATCACGTCTATGTTGTCAATCAAGGGATAGAAAAATCCGCAGAATAACCTAAACCCCTTTACATGACACTTAAAGGCGATGAGAAAGCACTTGATTCCGTACTCTTCGCAGCCGTGCTAGAAGCGCTAAAAGACAAGGGAACAGAGGAGACATACGTAGGACTTCTAAAAGACATATATAAGAAATTTACGTGCAGGATAATCCTCCACAAGCAAAGCGATAGTTTTCCCAGCCGAAAAAGAGTAAGGCAGGGATATAGCATCTTGCCAGAACTATTCATAGCATACCTGGAGGGGGTATTTAAAAATTTTGGCTGGTTAAACATAGGAATAAGGATAAAAGGGAATAATTGAGCGATCTAAGGTTTCCAGACGATATAGTATTGCTGAGCGAGCCTGCATAACGCCTCCCGAAAATGCTTGAGGAACTACAATCAGAAAGCATGGTCGTGGGGCTAAAATATATTTGAATCAATTAAGCAGGAATAAACATGCCAAAAGCGTCCGCTTTAGCTTAAAAAACGAAACTCTAGAAGTAAATGAAGAAAACTACCTCGGACAGATGATTATCGCTGACTCCAACCACGAGAGAGAAATCCGCGCAGAAGAGGCATGGGTTGGGTACAGTGTTGTACACGTTCCTCTAAAATAGGAACGAAAGCTCGTTCCTCGTTCCTTCCCAATTTTGAAACGAGTTCCCGTTACAAGTTCCTTTATTGCGAAAGGAACGCGTTCCAGTTCCACTTCGAAAATTGGAACGTGTCGTTACATTAACGTTACAATTAGGTTTTTAAATTAAAATATAGTGTCGGATAATCCTGGGGCGAAATTAAGTGAGAAATTTAAAACTGAATCGAACTACGTATATTAAACGAATATTAACACCACCGGCAGCAGATTATCTGGAGATAAAAATAATCAAAAGAAAATCTCTTAGGCGAATTTTTTCAAGGGCACCGGACAAACTCCAGACGGCTGTAGGACATTCGGTGCAGGATGTTTTGGTGCGGAAATTTCGGTGTACGGACATTTCGGTGTACGGCTTATCGGTGTACGGCGGGCGTTTCGGTGCACGGACACTTCGTGTACGGACTTTTCGGTGTACAAACTTTTCGGCGACCAAATTATCCGGTGCTTGACTGTTTGCAACAGCCGTTATATTTTTATTTCCGCTGGGTTATGGACAACAAACTGGAGCAGTGAATTAATTTTTTGATTGATGTCACGTTTGATCTTTGCCAGGTATTTTTAGAAATTTACATTTATATATTTTTGTTTAATACCTATTCCTGGGGACACCTGTTATGCTGCCGATTGAATTCTTTAGCACACACGTTTTTTTTTTTATTTACGACAGGTTGTTGATTTATATTCGGTCTTTTTTAGCTAAGAACAGTGGTTACGATAGTCCGATGCCTTTATTGTATTTTTTTTAATTACACACCTCATAAATTACATAAATACATGCACACTCTCAATATACCAAAACGTAACAAACATTAGTTAGCCCCCCAGAAGGCAGAAAACCTTACGAAGGGTATTACGTAGGCTGGGCTGCCTTGCTAAAATGAATTTGCGAACACTGGTCTAGGATATTGTCGTGGAGGAAGAACGGGCCTTTTTGAAAACAGCCGCAGCTTCTAATGTCCTAAATGTTGATTAAGCGCGTACCGGTTGTGCATACAAATTCCACCCATCCTTTTCGGGAAAACCAACCTTCGTTTATGTTTACATGCTTACATTCACCACATTTTAATTCTTTGTCCTAGCACCCCCCCCCCCCTTCCGCCTGCGCGCTCGAATCTGACCAGATTTCTTTTTCAGTCATATATTTTCGGTTTCCCCTGAAAATCGTACAGGCGTGACGGAGTTCACGGTCTCCGAAGCCTCACCGCAGTGATACAGGAAAAAGCTTGGACAGGAGCTCACGAAACCTCTATAATGTGCAACAAAAAGCCAGCCAAAAATCCGCTGAGAACACAATGGACACTATCGTTTGCTGGCGACGCCCTTCGCGCGTCGCGGTCATACCGATGGCGCACTGGAGCCCCCACTCCAGGAATCGCTTCAGTCTCCCCATTGGGAATTAACTCTTCAAGTCGCGCATATCATGGACACCCAGGCATACATTGCTTTCTCCCGTTATAAGGAGGAAAAAAATTGAATAGGCTAGTGTGACCAGAGCGGCAACAGTCGTCTCAAGTTTTTGAAGTCCAGTTGACGCAATGGTGAACCACAAGTGACACCCCTCTCTCTTTAACAAGGGGGTTGGTAGCCGGCGGGGCTTAGCCATCCCCTCCCCTAAGTAACGCCACCGTAAGTACGATCGTTGGTTGGTTAGTTTTAAGTAGAACCGACACCGAATGCAACGAATACAAGATTGATTGAGAAAATAATTAAAACGGAAGGCACACGCGCTTAATCTACCTTGTTTTTCTGTTGTTTTTCCGCGGATGTTTTGCTGTGAGGGGGATGAGGATGGACTAAAAGCAGCAGCGTCTTGCACCGTTGGGGTGAAGTGAAAGCAAAGCGCTTTGGTAACTCTTAAAGTAGTAGGGTTGTTCACATGAATGCTAAAAAAAAGGTTGTACGGATGCAAATTAACAACGTTATTTTTTACCATCTACTACAGAAATTGCCTTTTCTGTGGCAATGCTCCGCCAGGGTTTCGCGTTCGTTTCCACGCAGAGCGGCGCAAGCACAAGTCTCGAACGTAAAATCATATCAAGTCACGAAATTACAATATTAAAGCTAAAATGTTCAAAGAATGCCTGGGGCATCCCTTGACTCAAAATGTCTGGGCCAAGACGTTGTGCACCAAATGTCCATGCACAGAAATGTCCGCACCGAAACGTCCTGCACCTAAATGTCCGACAAAGAAATCTCCGGATCCCGTATTAGACAATCTTTCCCCGCCAGGGACCAATTCTATCGGACAGACGCGCGTCCTGGCCTCCCCAGGCAAACGATGAAAGGTGAAAAGCATTCTCGCGGCTACGCTATTCACCCGTCGAAACCCGCGTAAGTTCAACCAGCATGAAAGCAAGCACAATCAGCGGCCTGCTGCGTGGTTATTCTTCTGCCTTTGACCTTCGAGGAAGCACTTACGGCTGAAGGGCGGGCAAATTGACCAGCTTATAGGAAGAGAAACGCAGTAGAGACTTGTGGATTTTTGTACTCGAGCCTTGGCATCAAAAGCCCAATTCCTAGCGATGTAACGGCAGGAACGCCGTTCCTGCCGTTCCTTCAAAACCTAACGAGTTACCGTTACAGTTCCACCGACCCTTAATGGAACGGTGGCGTTCCTCCGTTCCTCCAAAAGGAACCAGTTCCAGGAACGCCGTTCCTTGTAACGCCGTTCCGTACAACACTGGTTGGGTAGAACTCGGCAAGCACTCCCAAATAATGAAAAGAGAGCTACATATGACACTCAAAAGAACAATCGTCAGCCAGTGCATACTGCCGGTTATGACATACAGATCTGAGAGAGATACTTGGCTTACTTACTAACAACTAGAACACAAACGTAGGTCGGCTCAATGGGTCATGGAACCCATGATGTTAGGAGTAACACTCAGGGACAGGAAACGAGCTACCTGGATCAGCGAACAAACTAGAGTAGAAGATATCATACTTCAAATAAAGAAAAAAATTACACCATCTTTCCGTAGGGGAACCCTGAGTAGTATGCGAAGCAGCCATGGGGTCGACTGAAGTTCCCATTAGTTTTCAGTTCGTCGTTTCCGTTGACGTTCAGCTTCGCGTGCCTTCGCTGTATCAGTAGCTTTCAATTTTTATTCAATTCAATTTATATTCAGGGATGTATACATATTTACATATGGGTTGTAATACAGACGGAGGTCCCAAGACCGAAGCCGTACGCGGGACATTCAAACTACGCTTCTTGGCGTAGTTTGAATGAGTGAAGGACATAAGGCGCGTTCGTAGCACATGCTCCCGTCTCGGTTTGTGGCGCAGTGGGAAGAGCGCCACGTACCTCCCGTTGCGGCCAGAGAGTCGTTGGATCGAAACCGGGCGCCGTCTATGTATTTCTCTTTATAGTGGACTGCGCTGACGGCAGCTCGAACGCTGACGGGGCTGAAGAGACGCGCATGCGTAGTAGAGTGCGGACGGCGGACGACAAGAGAGGGAGGGACACAGTTCCGAGCATGGGATGCTCCGCATCTAAAAATTGACTTGGGCGGGCCGTGTAGTGAGACGAACCGACAACTGGTGGACAATTAGGGTAACAGAGTGTATACCAAGAGATCGCTCTAGAATAAGGGAAAGGCCAATAATCCGATGGAGAGCTGAAATAAGGGAATTCGGGGGTAAACTGTGGACTCGAGCATCGCAAGACAGGAGCAGTTGGTAGTCAATTCCAGAGGCCTTCATCTCAGTTCAGAACTCCATTTAGGTTGGGGAAGGGATTAATTGGAGAAACTTGGGTGCAGTGCTCTTTCGAAGGCCTCAGAAAATTGTGCCCCGGCGCAGGCCCTGTCGATCATCTGGCGCTGGTCTTCCATGTCCTCGCTGCCCAGAGTCGCCTCCCATGTTTTTAGAGAATGAGGTGTATTGTTTTCTGTTCGCCATATAACTGGGTAGTTCTACATCGTTGTGCAGTGGACCTGAGTAGGCTGATGATAACTATGAAAATGATGATGATGATGGTGAAACGCCCGGCGTGTTAAACTACCATGGCGTCAAGCAGTTCTTTAGGATTAGCGTTAAAACCCTCTTATGAATATTCGTGGGCCCACTGAATGCACTCGAGGAGAATGGTTTATTCATGCATTTTATGTTTCTGATCTTTAAAGGGACCCTGCAGACAAAACACAAGTTTGGTTCATTGAAAAGGTTGCCTCGTTAGAATCACACTGACACCATTTTTAACGCACACTTCGCTCAAATAAGCTATATAATGAGAAAACGGGGAATGGCCATGCGACACACTTGCTCAGCCAGCGGTGCGTTTGGTTTAGACCCGCAAAAGCAAACGCACCGCCCTTATATGCTTGCCGAACGAGCTTTTTGTGTTTATAGGTAATGCATATTCATTTTGCAGCAGTAAGAATGGTGCGGTAAGAATGAAAGTTACGAAAGTACACATAACATAGAAGTACCGACGCGCACTGCTGTTGGTACTGGGCGCACTATGCTTTTTTTAGCTGCACAGCAGTCCGCCGCTTTGGAGTTTTCTTACACGACACTGGCCGATTGGCGTAAGCAACGTTGTCTACGTGGCCCTGTTTGTCGAGTAAACCCCGTGTTTCACGAAACGATTACTTTCTACCTACACAAAAACAAGCCAGGAGCAAATACACTCAAAAACAAAGCAACGCTGGACAGCTGTCCGCGGCTCGGTATGGCAGCGCCTTATAGGAGGACTTACGGCAAGCAAGTCGGCGAGCCGAAGGAGGCAGTGAAAGTTTTTTAATACGCGCCGTCATGACTTCATTGCAGACGTCACAAACACACGATTTGGCGGGAGTGTCAATATTTTAACCTACATTGAATAATTTCTTAGTGATTCGGGCATCATTTGCTACCGGACAAGCGCTGGGGGCCCTATAAAACACGAAATCTTTCGAATAAAAATGGCAGCATCTACTCCGTGGATGATGGCGAGGATGTGGTGTACGGCGACTCGAAATGACATCCAAGTTGCGCTCCGAGTGACATCCGATTTGCGCCCCGACGTGTCATTCGATTTGAGCCGTGAGTGCACCTTGATTATCCTTATTGAAACTGCAACTCACAGCTCAAATCGAATTTCGCTTGATTTTTGCTTGAGGGTGGTGTGCGCACGGATGGACGTGGACGGACATTGGGAGGTCCTAAGGTACTCCCCACCGTACTGGCCGCTTGACTCTCGTGTACTAACTCACGGTCGTAGGCCAATGGGTAAGACGACTGACTCTACCTCTGTCTGGTCTACCAGACACAGGCTCAAATCCTGCCAGTGCTTGTGTAATTTTTGCTATTGTTAATGCTATGCGCACGGACACGGACGGGAATTGTGCGGTCCTAAGGTACTCCGCACCTCAAACAAAGTTGTATTTTGTCTGGATAAGGACAAGCGGTGAAGCTTGCCTTATCCTCGTAAAAGGCGCATTCACCCCCGGAACACGAGGGCCGAATCATTTGGAAGCTGACCATGCAGGTTCCTCCTAGACTGATTGCCAGGAGCGGGGTTCCCTTTCACCGTTGCTTAAGCCATGTAGCCGACATTCGTGTTGAACTCCACAGCAAGGAGTGCAGTCACGGTGACTATGAACAAAATCTATAGCCGTGTCACAACACCGTATGGTGCTCTGGCAGAAGCGTCTAGAAACTGTATGGATCTGTGCCTGCAATTACCGACAGGAAACCTTCTGTTCAAGCTGTCGCGAAGGCACGTGTTTCACACCTGGTAATTATTTCCCTGTATAGTGACTCATGAGAAAGTCTATCATTCTTCTAGCATAGACTTCCACGTATATTCCGGCACCCAAAGCTAAAAAACGACAGAAAACGAAGAAAGTGATGACTATTCGAAAGAAACAGTCACTGCGGCTCTCCAAAGGAGTGTTGTGCACGTGACCAATTTATTGTACATTTGTCTTTGTTGGCGGGCGTATGCTCGCTTCTCTGACTTGGTCCTCAGTTTGTTCATTGCCGTTCTCCTCAGTGCAACCTCCACGGCAGTGACGGCAGCGCATGCAGCTCTTCGCGCAGCCTCTGGGGAAACGTCAGCGGGGCGTAACAGAGGTTCCGCGCCGTCTCTGACCGTGTGATCACCAGTCTCCCCACAAACACTACCGACAACAGGTTCAGGAACAGGTGTATGGCGTAGAGCCTGCGATTAAGGAGGGGAAGGGCGCGTAAACGTGTTGGCTCTTGCAGGGCAGAAGTACAATTCCCGAAAATGAGCTAGAAAAATGGCGACTAATTTTATCTGCCTCCTCAAACTATTTGAAGGCGTCGAATCGCCTAACTTTTCATCCGTTGTTCGCTGACCATCTACCTGTAGATTCAAGGTTTTTTTCTGGAAATGTATGGTGCATACACCGCTATATACTAACACACCGCGTTAGTACGTACCTTTTTTGCAGCTTTTCTCTACGAATTCCAGAAACTGGTTATTAACGTTTTCATCAGTTAAGATTTGGAACCGAGGTTTAAGTTGCAATTGGCCCCACTGTTCAGCCAAGTCCAAACTTGGGTTTGATAAGTATTTTTACGGCCAAGTCAACTAACGTTGTTGATGCCAAGCAAAAGTTGTTCGCAGGGCTGTGTTGGGTTTGCAATGAGTTAACAATTTCGAAAATTGCTGCCACGATACCAGAAAACATACTGGAGATACTTTGGACCTCCAGTTTTTGCACTGTTGATCCCAAAAGTACCGATATTTTGTATTTCTTGATTTCTTTCAAACTGTACATAAGAAAGTACGACTACCCCTATTTACACGTACATTTGCATAGATTTGCTTACCATTTCAAGCGCTTCTTTGCCTGTGGGAGATTTGACACATCTGCGTTGAAGAGGTATTTGCGGATTCCCAGCATGTATTGGTCCCAGTACACACGCCACTCCACTGTCCGGATATCAAAGTTGAACAGCTGCAACGAGTTTAAGTTGATGTCTTCTATAGCATATAATTGTACGTTCAAATGCGTGGAGTGGAACACATGTCAAGCTTGAATAATTACCATTTGGGATAATGTGCAACTTGAAACATAAACTGAGTACTGAGTTGATACGGGTTCGTTGCATTATAAGCAGTTGCAAAAATGTACCTGCGTATGTATGCGCATTCGTTTCAGCGCGAGATTTATCATTTCCTGCACCAGATGGCGGTAAACGAGCCGTGGCACGGAAATCACGACGCGACAAAACAGTTAGGATTGAAGTGCACAGTAGCTAGGTACCTCTCCCAAATAAAAGATATGCAGTTTCAGAGAACTTTTGGGACAGTATACCTGCTTGTCTGCAGGAGACAGGTGATCCAGAAGAGCGACCATGTTGTCTGTTCGGAAGAGCCAGCTGTGAGTGGAGAAGTACTGCACGGCATCCATGCCTCTGCGAGCTTTACGGTAGAGCGGCACAAACCTGAAATGCGCCAACATAAGAAACAACTGACTCGTTTCTCTCGTGCCTAATAGGCGCTTAAGGAAATTTGTTGTACTAGAAGCGGAAAGCCAAAAAGCCCGGGCGTCGAGATTTCGACCCAGGTTTAAAATCACATTTGTGGCCAAAAAACTCCCAACGCCCCTCGCGGGAACCCCTGTGTAGAGCGGAAGCATAGGCGGAGGGCGAAGCCCGCGTTTTATAGCGCGA
>CM023451.1:158762567-158948778 GCA_013339765.2 Haemaphysalis longicornis | reverse complement strand
GAAGAAAGAAGTTTTGTGCCAGCAAACCCTGCTTGCGTGAATGGGGATGGCTTAGAGGTAGTGGTTAAGGGGAAGTTATTGAGTTCCAGAGATGGCTTGATGCCTGCTTTGTTGTAGTCGAGCACTGGGTATAGATATAGTTTCGATTGCAGACATGCTCTTCTCCAGACGCGTATGAATGGGGATAAAATAGCTGTTGAGATAATTCCGGAGAGTGGTGGTGATCTAGGTTGTCCTCTTTGCTCACTGAAGAGAAAAAACGAGCATTTGAGTAACACTTTTACTGAGATCCGTAAGTTATTACCAATGCCTTAAGTGGGAACGAGCAACATCAAACAGTGACAAGTAATGGGACGAACAAGCAGTTCGTAATTGTGTTTGGACGCTGACTTTCATTCAAGGGGTTGTGAAGAACCCGGCGGTGCCTCTATGGAGCCCATAAGGTCGCTCAGGGAACAGTTCAGGTATTCTCCCACATTTTTTGTTATTGCGATTAGCATTAAAAGATTTACAGTATATTTCTCTCCTTCTTTCCCAGCCATTTTTAACGCGGCGGAGGGTAGAGCAGCACGTGCTCAGAATGACAGTGCCGTGAGTGGGACGCTTTGGCGAAATCGGTTTCCAATTCCGATTGCCACGCTTCAGGTTCAGATGTGGCAGCTCCGCAAAGTAGTGCATTTGTAGATATGAACCTTCGACCCATGGCTCCTTGTCGCACTTATCGGAGCTTGTGCAATTGAAAATTTCCTTCATGGCCTTTAAAGCCGACTGCTTTGTGTTTACGACGAGAAACAAGGTTGTGTTACGTTGGTTCCCTAAATGAATCCGATAACTGCAAATGACGTCCAAAGAAGCTTTACGGGACACAAGTATTCTAACCTGACCAAAAGAACAGGGCGGGGTTTCTTTCGCTGTTACCCTGTTGCTCAGCACTGAAACAAGGTGTGCCCGAAGAAAACTGCTTTTTCTAGCCTCATTTTCGAATTAAAATCACTCGTGTGAATTGGCACAAAAAACCCACGCCTCTCCTCGGCGTTGCGCATTTAACGTGGTATACGATAATTAGACAAAGGGTTACAACCAAGTTCAATGTCTCTTTGGATAGCTTTGGCTTATCATCCATTACAACTATTGTCCAAAACACAGGTGCCAGTACAGCTTGGCCTAATCTGTGCGTAGTTTACCTTAGACTTGAGCATTGCTTCGATCCTAGCCTCTGGTTGCTCTCCTTTCTTGCCTCGTACAAGTAGGTAAACCTCCTTCACCCCAGGGCATGATCGCAGCAGTTTTTCCAGCAGGACCTGAAATGTGTACGCTTTCGATGAGCCTTATACTTGTCGCTTCGCGACGTATTTTAATTAAGGCGATTTACAAAGGTAAGCTTGTGCGATACGGCAGTTCAAAACAAGGCGGTACACACTTACTGGCTGTTTCGTTAATCAGTGCCTACGTTCTAACTTTGTGGTGGCCCCCTTCAATGTAGCCTTTAAACTCCCGCTATGATTTATGTTTTGTGTACTCTCCAAATTCTGTAGGCTGGAACGTCAGCGTTCTCAGTTCTGTTAACAGTTTTGACCACTCCAGCCATTCGATGAGCTTATACGTTATTGACACTTTCATATCCTTGCGTTCATCGATCAGTTTCTACATTTTCTCAGATGCTTCACCAAACGCTCCCTGCCGCTACAGCTGATTCTGCGCTTCAAAAAATTCGGTGCTTGTCGGCGCTTTATTTCAAGAAAATATTTGCAGCGCGGAAAAAAAGGACCTAGGGACCGAGGAAAGCGTAACTCCTTTCTTATGCTAGTTACTTATAGCAAGTTTGCATTCCCTTTTTTTGCTGAGTTGAACTTTTTTCTTGCGAGAAGTATAGCCTAGTTTCCCCCACCACCATCTTGTCATCCCTACTCTCGACAGTGTATAGCACTTCCACATGCTGCGCAATACCTGGAGTGGCCCTTACAATGAACTCGATTAGATTTTTAGTTTCAACACTGAGAATTTTTTCTGAGTCCATTTTCTGTTAGTCGCCGCGGCACTTTCGACATTTAATTTTAAAGTTGACAATAAAAAATCTCGTTTACATCTTTTGTGTAAATTGGCATAAAACACCAAGACTTTCCTCGGCATTGCGCATTTAACGTGGTATAACGGTAATTAGGCAAGGGTTTACAACCAAGTTCGGCGTCTCTTTCATAGGTTTGGCTTATCATCTGCTACAACTATTGACCAAATTTACAATGCCTCCTACATTGCAGTACAGCATTGGGTATATAGTTTCGATTGCAGACCCATCTTACAGTTTTTTCTATCCGATTTTTGCGTTAAACTGCTTCACCACTGTCGCTTACTGCGTAGTTCTGATTAATACTAAAGTATTAAACTAGAGTATTAGCAAAGCAAACATGTAGCGTCCAGCGTCGGCATGACTAAGAGATGGTACGAAAAAATCCAATAGGGAGAACAGAATAAAATTTAAAAAAAGAAATTTATGTAAATGGGGTTTTAAACCAGGCACTTACAGAACGCGAGTGGAACCCGCATCCCCTGCGCCATCGGCGCTTTTCTTTTCTATATTGCGCGGGAGAATAAACTCAATCGCCACGTTTTCGCCTCAGGAAACAAAAGATAGACCTAGTGAATGCTATGCGGCATTTGACTTATAGACCTGTGTTAGAGACATGCATTGAGGCCTACAGGAGTAATTTGACCGCTCTAAACAGAGACGGAGCAAAACACGCTTACGCTAATAGCGAATACGTAGGGCTTACAAGAGCGAAGAATAAGGCAAGAAAAGAGAACAAGGAAACAACCGTTTTTCGATGGTACGCTCCCTTATACGAAAAAGTGAAAGAAGAAACAGGAAATAAAACACAAAACTAAAACGACGGCAATGATAGGACACAATCGCACCACCGGATGCCTACAGGAGTATTATAGACGCTATTTACGAAAGTAGCAGGGTATGTTGAAGCTAAGAGCGTGTATTTAGTGTACCCAGGGCGATTGGCCAAACCTTTCAGTCATACTAACGAGAAGAATGAAGCGATGCAAAGGAAGAAGGGGGATAAGGATGATAATATCAAGACAAAATCTCGCCACTCCAGGCCTACAGAAGTAATTTGACTATGATCATTACAAAAGTAGCGAGGCACATGGGTTCTAATGGAGTATATGTGTCGTCAAAAAAGGCGATTGGTCAAGGCCCTGTATCATAGTAACAAAGGAACGTAATGACGATGGTAATGGACGGACAATCGCACTACCGGGCACGTTTCGGGGTATGCTTGCTGTCTCTACGTTATTGTTTCTGAAGCATCTGAAAATAAAACGCAAGGGAAGACCAAATGGCACAATGGGAGCAAGAGGCGGGCGCTGGTTGCAGCTAGAACCACCACCAACCTACACCTTGGCTACGGTTACAACCCAGGCCTCTATAGCCTTCTCCGGACGTGGACATAGCCACCAGAATAGAAGACATAATTACGATAGACCCACCATGCGACGTAGAGGCTCGCTCAGCTTGAAATAAACTGCAATGCTTTTGCAACCGCATACGGAAGCAGCCTTAAATGCCTCCATGAATATTTTCGTTCGGGAGTTGGCATCCTCGTATACGCTCCCAACAGTCACCCTAGCTAGGTGTCGCAATGGTGCATTATCATGTACCGTCTTTATTCAAATTTCCAATTCAGCTTAATCACCTTCTCACTAGTGCTACAGAAATCTACGACATTTAGAGGTATATTTCTCTATACGAAGGATCCTTCGCAAAGCTCCTTTTTTTTTCCTGCGGTCCTTGGAAGCATGATGTACTGGGAGAGTTTGGCGGTTGTGCCGCCTGACTACATCGAGTTATTTTCCCCATACAAATGTCGGTAGACGATCGGGGAAGACCTGTTCCGATTCCTGCGTAACTATCGGTGATTTTTGCTGAAGCCCGTTTTCTTTAGGACCCTCCTTTACCCTCATCAATTTTCGGAAATAAATGTTCTCTCTCTCTCTCTCTCTCTCTCTCTCTCTCTCTCTCTCTCTCTCTCTCTCTCTCTCTCTCTCTCTCTCTCTCTCTTTCAATTTCCTACCCCAACTCGCTGAGCAGTGAAAAAACGTTCTGAATCGCGTATCCCACAACGAACACTGTACACAAGTGCGACCAGGACAGCTGGGGGGTTTTTCATTTGTCGAATTGACCATTTTCCTGTTCCGACGAAGACTACATGACAGTCATGACGGCCATTGTTTTGCGCGTTCCCACCGACATATCTGAGAGCCAGCTGCGCCGTGATACCCAAACTGCGAGCTGTACTGTATTACTTTGCTTTTTCATTTCATGCGTTGGTTGACGTCAGTCGAAAATAAGTATGTTAAAAATACTCTCACTAGCTCTAGATTGACAAACTATTAGGCAAAATGGAGCAACGGCGGAGTACATTAGGATCAAATGCAGCCGTTAGTTTTTGGGGGCAACCATTCGTCTTCAGGTGGAGTAACTGTGGCTAAGTGTGTGCCGTGTGCACAAATGCGGACTAAATGGTCGCCCCCCTCCCCTCCCCCTTTACTATAAAGAGCAACGGGAAGGCAAAACGCAGCATCTAGTCTTGCTGCGGAGTCATTAAACTCCCGTCATGGCGTCGTCATTGCGATTTGGCGCGTATGTGCCCGAACAGTTTTAGATTTCGAAACACAAGTCTTCGCAATCAGTGATCCTTTTATATAGTGCCATGTGAGAAAATATCAACATTTATGATAATAAAACCACCCGGGCTAGAAGCACGGCATCATATTCGAACAAATGCACATACCACGCGGTTTTAGTGTAAGTAGGTATGTGTAAGTGTAGTGTAAGTGTAGGTAGGTACGCTCTAATGTCTGCCTCTGGACGCGAGCGATCATAAGATACGTTAGTTATAGCAGCGACGCCATGCGTGAGACGTAGCGGATGCGGCAGCCTTTATATGCCTCTGTGTTCAGTAGTCATCACTGCAGTAGCTAAAGGGGTGATCATTAAAACATTCACGCTACGCGTCCGTTCGAAGCGACTCTAATTCTTGAAGGCTTAAAAACATAACTCCGTACTACGTATTCTCAAAACAAGAACTGTCACGAACTCCTACAGAAGGTATTCTACGGTAATACAGATTTGTGCAGCCTGTCTTTATAGGGAGGTATGTGGACGACAGTGGCGGTATTTTCAAAAACAAGGTGGCTTTAATTGCGCACAGGGGATGTTAATTTCGGGCATCTCACTTAATTCATTAATATCGCCCGGCAGCTAGATATCGTCCGCTGGCGTTAGCTTGTTTATCTGTAGGATGTTTCTTTCACGCCGGCCGAGCTGACTTGGTCGCGAGGGGCGTCAGAAGAAACCGCGGAAGCTTCTTTTTTGTTCGATGCGCTATTGTGTTCACCCGACGAGCGGGCACGGACAGGACTTATATAAATGCGCCAGTCACCCAAGAATAGTTGAAAGTGATGTTAGATTTCGAAGGAGGATTTCCCCTAGTTCGTTTGGAAAACTGGAGGAGGGGGACCGTGGACATTTTAACGACCGCGATTACCGCCATGAGAATGCCCGAACTGACAAGAGCTGGAAGTCAGTCAAGGGGTCAAAGGTAAGAAAAGGGCACGAGACGTTCTGTCTACCACGGTACACAGCTCGAAGATACTGGGCGGAGGTTCCATTCGCCCCACGTCTGGCCCTGGCGACTCGGTGGCTGGGATGCGTCAATGGGCAGGCGGCCAGGCATTGTTATGCGCTGGACGTGTTTACAATGCAAAGGAATTTTGGCGGCGCGGGGCACAATCATAGGCGTGCACGGTATTGACAATACTTTATGACGAGCCCCTCGACAGCCGATGGCAGGCGCTAGGTCTGCTTTTAGTTGGTGGGTTTTTATTTCTGTTATATTTGTGATTTGCGGAACACCTCCGGGTTTCTGCATTAGAGAGAGAGAGAGAGAAGGGTCACGTGACGATTTTGTACCCACCTAGCTTTGTTTGTCATGGTGGCCAATCAGTGGCCTATGTTTGATTACTAAATGAGCCATCCTCACTCTCAAACTTTGACGTCCCTTTTGTGGGCGGAGTTTTGGTGGTAAAGCCCAGGAGTTTGATGATTATGAAAACAGAGAGAGGAGAGAGCGGAGAGCCCCGCTCGACGCGGTCCTTGCCCGAACTCTCGTATGGGATCATGAGCCTTGAGAGTTGTAAATACGTAGTGTAAATAAATTGCACATATTTTACATTTTGCGTTTGCTTGGAGTAGCTCACCGTCTGCCATTTGCCGTGGACTACGAGCCATCGTTTCACCGCATCATCGATCATCGACATCGGTGACCGATTCTACGGATGGTTACATCCTTAACTGGGGGCACTTCCCGGACTTGCATCGAGATGGTACAGGAGAAGTTTTGGTAATGCCACCGATCCGCGAGCGTTTCTGCAGCAAAAAGGCTAAATCGCTTAAAGGAAGAGGATGGGTTCGAAATCTCTACACAACGGGGCCGTGCGAAAAATGCCGTGGGCAACCGACCGCATATATGTAGCACAACACCACGAGCGCAATTTTTGAATAAGTGTCGTTGGTTGCCAAAGCAGTGTAACTGCGGCAAAACACTTTCACGGCGGGCTGTAGTTCAGACGTTGAGGTGAGAATACGATCAGGGAAGAAATCACATGAGGCATGCAACAACAAGCACATGTTACAGAATTTTATGGCTGAATTACGCCGTAATTTTTATCGCGATAGTTTGTAGCCATTATGTCCATTTCTCGAGAATAATGACCATAAAGGATGCCTGTGATGGGAGTGAGCTGCCACGTACCTTTCCGATGAACCCGGTTCCCCCGGTGATGAATACCACTTGATCGCGGTAGAACTGCGCGATCTGGGAGCCGGCAGAATCTTGTTTAACCCCTTCCATTGATTGACCTAGGTGCGCCTGGTGCCCCATTGTCTCCATCGCGGACTCAGTCTGTTTACTGCAAGACGCAAAGTATCGTGACAGCAGCTGAGAGGCGCTGCAGCAAATTTCACTTATGTGTCGAGCACAGTGAACGGTAAGCCGAGAGCAGCGACTGTGCGAGGCCAGCAGAGTAGTGGTGACATTTCTGTCCGAACACCCACTTTATATTTGGAGCAGTCGGGTCTACTACTAATTGCGCCGCCCATCAGAGGTCCGCTTAATTGTTCCGGCAGTCACAGGCCGTATACGTATGCTAGGTAAACAATTCCTGCTTCCTTACACCTGCGGCTATGTCGGAGGGGACAAGACGTGGGTCCCATTCTCGACTTCGTGAAGTTTCTACGAGTTCGCCAGGTCGTTTTCTTACGGAAGGTGTGCATGGAGATATCAATCAAAGGGCCTGTAATTAGAATATCCGTTGGCTTAAATCTCGAGAAGGCTATGTGACAGTTTGCGTAAAAGATATAAAAAACAGTCTACAAGTTTTAGTTGTAAAGGTGCAATTAAGTTACCATTAACAAAATAAACCAAAACTTTCCGTTATAATTACCTTTAATACCTCAAAACGATGTTGTAACGTTGGCCCAAATGCGAGTGAAAGCTCTCTGTTGGAATGAAGAACATCCGGCAAACTTGTCTTTCGTACCAAACAGTTTATTCTCATCGGTTTTAGTAGCAATTCCTTTCAGATAAAAAGGGTGCGACGGCTCCCGGCTTACATTGTCGAATTGACTGGTGTCGTGGTACCAGTCATACATAATGTGAACGCGGTGGCTTCCTTTTTTTAGTGGAGGGGGGGGGGGGGTGTATCCTACCATGCGTGGCGTGCCTAATGTTAGTATATATTTACGTTTGTGTTCATTAACAGAATTAGTTGTGAACCGGCGCTCGTTCTCTTTCTTCTTTTTATGTTTCTCGTCCGTGCGTAGTCTTAGTACATAACCCTCGCATTCCCGTTTGAACTTGCCGCCACAGTATGACGCTTTGGCGTCAGGGGCATCAGTAATGAACTGGTAGGGAAGGAAAGAGAAGCGGCAAACGCGCAACGGGTGAAGAGGAAGAGGGCGACAATCCAGCGCTGAGATAGCAAGTAGCGCATCGTCTCTGGGGTGAAAGTACGCCTTGTAAATAAAATGTAACCATCGCTCAGTCGTAACCATCGTTACAATCTCGTAACATCTCTTGTTATTCATTTTATTTATGGGTACCCTCAATCGCATAAGAATCAGAGACGAGTGGCTTTTTGAAAAAAAGAAGAACAATACCAGTAACAAAGCTGCAAGAAAAGTGACAAAAATACATACGGTGGTATACTATAGAGACACGCAGAATACAACACGAAAATACACTAACGGTTGTTCCGAACGGAAACGTGGCAATATTCGTGCTGTAAAGAGCACGCGTAAAGTATTCGCAGGGGACAGTAGACTACAGAAAGCTACACAATACTACACACAAAATATATAAATCATGCGCTGGAAAACAGTTAATAAAGGCGGAAAACAACACAAATCGTGCACCTCTTCGTCTAACTACGACGATGGCTTAGCGCGGAGCTTTCTCGTGACGGATATTTTGGTTGTCGTCTGAGTTGTCCAAACCGCTTCGACAATGTCGAAATAGAGCAATGGGATAGACGCCGGCTTCATAACGCAAGAGACCCAGGTTCGATTTTTTTTTCACTTCACCCACGGCATTCATAATCATCTTCATCAGAGAAAGTTGGCTTTCCTGCAGGGATTTTTTGTATTACGGACGCATCAGTGAGAACACTACAACTTCGCTTTAAAAACAAAAATTCAGGTAAAATCCCTAAGCCCCGAAAAGGCGAATAATGATCAGCGAAAAGATTTTATTCGGCAATTGCTGCGATATCTCTGGTAGGTGGTTCTCGTCGGTAGAGCTCAGCGGGAGGAAGGAATGAAAAACTGTTTGTGCAAACAATGTTCTCAACTTTGTATGAGGGGTCGACACCATGAAGAACGATAAGTTGGCCTTGACATAAGCTGACTGGCTAAACATAAGCTGACTGGCTAAAGCACTGTACTTTTCGTTTTGATGTGACACTACCATGCAGTTCGTCTAACGTTTTTTTGTCCGGTACGAACAAAAGCTGAACTTCATAGAGCCTTCGCTCCTACTTGAAGAAGAATTGTCCGGGAACTTTCCGTTACTAATCGTTCAATGAGAACTCTTAACCTCCTCGCACTTTAGCGGAATCTCATACACAACGCCAAATTTGTAGTCTTTGTGCAGCCCAAGCGATGTTGAGATTCCCCTGCTACTCGCATCAGCGCAACGTTTCATCAAAGCAAGGCTAAACACCGTAATTGGCAGTCATTTTTATTACACACTCGTAGATCGATCAGTATCGAACTGTAACAATCCCCACCCTCCTTTATTTGGGCTAGCCGTGAATAGTAGCGCACCATATGTAGCGAGGGAAATGATTTGTTTTATTCCCAAACTTTCTGCCAGAAACAAGGCAAAGTTCTGCACCGCACGCTAGCATTGTCTCAATAATAATAAATCTTGTCATTACTAAGAGTATAATTTTTGGCGCACCGGCAATTTGTTTTACACTATCTTCGCTGGTAATATTGCAGTTCTGTATTCGATTATGGGACATATATCTGGCGCGTATTCCGTCCACCCTCCCGAGTAAACGATAAATATATTGGCCTAATTAGAGTGAAGGGGACGGCCTGTTGCTTCTGTCTCTGATAGCAACGTTTTTTTTTCTTACGCCTATGGGGGAAAATAGTGAGAGGTAAAAGTTAACTCACCACACTTATTGATTGGAACTCCGTCGCATTCACGTCGCAACCGGCGTGAATGGACTGTAGAAACTGGCCTGGCTGCAACTGCACAAGAAATGCACGATTGTACGTACGAACTATATAGCATGACGCCCAGAGCCGACACGTGTCATGTATACGGTCGTGCTGAGTTGACTGACGCTAGGCGGCGAGATCGTACCTGTGAGAAATAAATGACCTCCAGGCACAGGTGTTCATGGCAAACGGGGATAGGACCATCCATGGGTTCGTTATAAAATGTGTCCAACTGAAATAAAAACAGAACAGTGTGGGCAGATTGAATTCAGCCATCTGGATTTGAAGGGTTTTTTTTTTATGTTGCAGGCGTACTTTGTTTATACGAATCACCTAATGTTCTGGAATTTTGTTTGCAATATAAAATTAATGTTTGGCATCATTTGGAGTTTATGGATAATATCTGATTGTTTTTAGATTGTTTTTAATTCGTTCAGAAAGTTTTTACATATCGCTCTTCAAGTCCCGCCGATATAGAACTATGCTTTGTCACGGAATATTCCACTTGGTTTTCATCATTTTCCCCTTTTCAATTTTTCACCAGCTATCTTGTTCCTCCCACAGAATTTATGAGACTTGCAGATCGGATGGGCACCCAAAAACAAAGCGTGGAAAGACCGCCCGTGACGGCGTCCCCGGCAGTGGCCTTTCCGGTGGGATTTCTTTACCTATTTTATACTGTCTACCTCCTGTAAAAAATTGATGCTGACAACGGTCGTGCTTTATTGATTCATGCATTGCCCGGCGACCCTGCGCCTGCCGTGTACAGTGTTTAGTGTGACAACGGGGTGGAGGCATAGGCAAAAGTGGTATTGGCACTCTTTCAGTCTTGCATGGCGTTATCCCAATCTGCAGCACTCGGAGCCGCTATCAAAACACAGAACAAAAGGGAGGAGCTTTGGGCCAGTCCTCACAGTCTTGCATGCGGAATCATGCGAAGGCAATTGAACTTCGCAGTTCGATATATCGGAGTGCGGATGCGCTAGAAGAATTCTTCCAAATGAAACGGCGTAGAAACACGATCACGTCCAACTTTTCGATACAAACATGCGTGCTTACTGCAGCCACTAAAGAGTTCATTATTAATTTTTGTTAAGTAGGCCATCGTCATCAATAGTTACCACCTCATTATGTGTCCCCGTGGGCGCATAACCTCACTGTAGAGGTGGTCTTCATGAACATCTAAGCGCCCAATTGTAATAAAACCTGTCGACTTAACTTTGTTCAGCCTGTATGACACTATTGCAAGCAGCGATACAATTGGACTGCAGTGCTAATGAGAGTATTAGGAGTAATTTACTTCGATGCATGCGTAATCATGCGAAGGCAATTGAACTTCGCAGTTCGATATCTCGGAGTGCGGATGTGCTAGAAGAATTCTTCCAAATGAAACGGCGTAGAAACACGATCGCGTCCAACTTTTCGATACAAACATGCGTGCTTACTGCAGCCACTAAAGAGTTCATTATTAATTTTTGTTAATTAGGCCACCGTCATCAATAGTTTCCACTTCATTATGTGTCCCCGGGGGGGCGCATAACCTCACTAGAGGTGGTCTTCATGCACATCTAAGCGCCTAATTGTAATAAAAACCTGTCGACTTAACTTTGTTCACCCTGTATGACACTATTGCAAGCAGCGATACAATTAGACTGCAGTGCTAATGAGAATAGTAGAAGTAATTTACTTCGATGCCTACGCACGCTTGCAATTTCAAGTTGTTCCCATACCGTTGGATAATTTAAAAGACTACATATTTACGCTTGTGGCTGTGTTCATTTTATGGCAAAAAATGTTCTTACGAAATGTGTGGCTGGGTATTTTTATTTATTTATTTATTTATTTATTTATTATTTAATTATTTATTTTTATATTATTTATTTATTTATTTATTTATTTATTTATTTATTTACAGTCATTGATGCTTACGGGATCAATTGTAAATTCTATTTTTTCTTATTGACACCCGCAATGTATTGTATTCTGTTAGAAACTATTGAAACAAAATTATTTCACGCTTTGTATTCACTTCAAAGGCAGAAAATCACCTTTTGCAACGTTTATTACGTAGATAAAACGCAAGCAGTTTTTCAGGGCATCAAACAAAATAAATTGGACTCTGCAAAGGAAAGTTTGACATCAACCTAATATGCAGCCATTCAACTACAAAGGAAACCTTTCTTACCATACTACACAACTGAGGAAACATTCTTCCTAGTGTTCATTTTTTCTTTAACTGAGCCTTCCTAAAATGACTATGTAGTCGAACGGCTGCATTTAAGGTCAGTGCATATTTTCCTTTAACGTAACTTACTCCTCTAAGGGCGCTTCCCTTAAGCTGCCCAAGTAAAATTTATATTTTCAATGACGCCAAGCGTCATTATTCATTATAAATTCCAAAACAAATGTCGAAAAATTTTGTTAAGCTTACTGAATGTAACTCTTGAACAACGCGTTACTAGGGGAAAGTTTTGACAAACAATAACGAAACCAGTTACATTTTCTAAATATATATATAGGTACAGCCTCCCAAATTTTTAATAATATAGCAGGAGCGACGACCGACCTACATGTCAGCGCCTTATCACGGTGTTCAGCAGCGAAATAGGCGAGAGTACGCGCACGCGCATAGGGCCATCTGCTGTACGAGTGTCGTCTGCTTCGCTGTTTCCTTGAGAGTGGTACACCCGCTGCCACTGGATCTGAATGAATTTGTGCCCCACGCTGCTTAGCTACCATTGGCGGCAGCGAAACAGCCTTGAAAGATAAGAAAAAAGGGGGGGGGGGGGGGGTGTGCCTGAGAAGAACAGCGGAGCAGACGACGCTCCCACAACAAGATAGTTCCATGCGCGTGCGCGTACCCTCGCCATATCCGGCGGATTTGCCCGTATCTGAAACACCGTGATAACAACTTTTCAGAACACATAACCCGCGCTGACATAAAATCAGGTCCTGTCGTTCGCTCCTGCTATATTATCAGGAAACACTAAAAATTTTTTTAAAACGGGAATCTACAAATTCATCAGGCTGTACCTTGGACTCCACGCGTGAAGATTTGGCTTCAAAACAGCTACTTTAAGTCAGCTTGGAATCCGGCGGATGTGAATGCGTCTTGACGGGGGGACGCTTTTAGCAGTTTTGCTCAATTTAGACAGCGCGCTTGCGAAAATATATATATAAGGAATTTTAATATAGCAATATATTGCTGCAAAGCACTTCAAAGCTTGAAGCGCGAGGCTGAGAAGATACAGCAAACGTTAAACATCGGACGCCGGAATTCCTCGCAGCCCTCAAATAAATTTTAAGCACAGAAATAAATATAACATAACACTAAAAAGTAACAGAAGCCAAATAAACCAACGTTTCATTTGAGTTGGAGCCATTGATAACGGTCCTTTCACATCAAGTCACCGCCGCAACAAGAGATCGATGAGTATGTCGAGAAAGCGTCAATAATATATGATGCAGGGCGAATCGGTAGTATAGGTGTAGTGGCATCTGGGGAAGCTTGTATGAACAAAAGTCACGGAACGTACTATTGTTTTCTGTATCGAATAGGTGAATATTTCGCTTGATCAGCATGGCCAGCCGATACATGTTTTGCGGGGTTCAACACGAATTCAGGAATTCACAAACTGACAAATCTGCCCTAGCGTGTATAGTAAGAATTTTGCAAAGGAAAGTTTGAGATCCACCTGAATGCAGCCGTATGGCTACAAAGGACCAGGACGAATTTTTCTTCAGCTGCGAAGTTTCTGAGAAAGCTGTATAGCTTTCCTTTGTAGCCGTACGGCTGCATTCAGGTGAATGTCAAATTTTCCTTTGCAGAAATTTACTCCACCTTGGGGATTTCCCCTAAATCTGGTCGATTAGTAAGTATTTTGTTCTCCCAAATATGATTACCGTAGTGTAGTGAAAGAAACCATTACAAATACACAATGCGGTAATCATAGAAAGCAAAAAAGACCCGGTTGCAATATCTGTTGAAAATGTTTCATGGTGCGTTCTCCCCAAAGCCACATCTAGTCCTCAAACTGCTGACTACCTTTACAAACAACTAATAAGCAGTAAATAGTTCGGATATGGAAACAACGCCACACTTTGAAAACTGTTTGGAACGGTTTCTGTGTTCAAAAACTTTTTGAGGGTAATTCCGTTTGATTAGCCAGGCCCTCGCTGCACAAAAAATTACACGGTGGAATTAGTGGTAAAGAAGCATGGATGCGCTGACACGATAGATGTGATGGCTTTTACTTTGATTTGTTTGCTCTAGGATGTCATGGTGCGATGGATGTAACAACTCGGTGAACGTGATGACACGATGGACGAGGTTGCCCATCGTGTATTCAGTGGCGGCTGTTTTCTGTGCCGCACAACACGAACGGCGGTTTTTGTAGAATGGGGCGCTAAAGCTTTCGCTTTAAAATGTGTATTTTAAATGCCCCTCTCACACGACGAAAAAAAAAAAGAAGCCTCCACAATAAAACTGAAACACGAAATAAACATCCTCAAAAAGCACCAACCGTGGAACGTTCTGCACCTCTGCAAAAATGCATAACTGGCGAAGTTAGCATATTTAACTGTTATAATAATAGACAGTTTTAGCATATCGTCACCGTGTTTGCGTTACCGTTTACCGTGTCACCCAGAAGCCAGAGCTTTTGTTTACTGGTGAAAACGGTAGGACACGTTTTAGCACAGGGTTAGCGGTCAGCGTATTCTGGCCTACCGGCCGCCTTGGTGCACGCAGCGACGCCTGATGGATTAGCATCCAAACAAATCAGCATAATTTTGTTGCTCACAGCTATTTCCTTTTGTTTAAAGTAGCTTGATTATTTCACTTTTCGGGTGAATCGTTGACAATAGCATTATTTCTTTTGAGAATACTGTAGCCCTCACCTATATAGTTTTAAAAAAGAAAACGTGATGTCGGTGGCGCCGTCTACTGAGTACAGTAGGAACCAAGGTAAACTAGAATTTACGTCTGCTCTAAATATTTCGGCATCAAATATGTAAAATTTGTTGAAATAATTACTCAATAACCAACACTACCTTGCCGAGCACAATTTTGCAGACGTAAAAGCGCTTTGCGAGCTCAGAAACTTATTTGTACTATTTGAGGCGGGCGAGGCTTAGCTCGATTAGGGGCGGCCGTTTTGCTCGTTCATCCGCAAAAAAACGTAGTTGTTTTTCGTACTCCTGACCATCACTTAACTAGAAAAACGTAATAAATAACATTATCTAAGATTACTTTTATCGGCTGTACCCAGCATCAAGCGCCGAGCGCACTGCTTTTGTAGTCAAGACGAGCGGGTACACTTCGTCTGCTCAGGAAGCGCGGTGGCGACGGTTCACGGTCACTCATCACGCATGCGCAGTCGACTATCGCAAACCCGGTAAACGGTAACGCAAACACAGTATCGATATGCGAAAACTCTAAAATGCAAATGTGCAGGGGCCGCAAGAGGTAATTGGAGCACGGGAGCTGTTTCCGAATAGTATCGAAGCGCCGTGGAGCTGCACCAGCGGTAACCGAAAAAATTCACCCCACCTCCCCGCAGGGAATCGTGAGGAAATGCGAATGCATTTCTTTTGCGCGAGAGTGCGCGGAATTTATAATTAATGAGGAGACGGTGATTTGTAGCGTAACCATTCTACAGTGACGTCACCTCCAGCGAGAGGTGTAATGCTCGAACTGGATTGTATTACACTTCTTGCTCGAGGTACCGTTGCCGGCAGACATTCCATTTATATATACTTGCGACCGAGCGAACGGGAGAGTGGGGCGAGCGTCGAGAGGAGAAGCACCGAAGCACCGCGCCTACCCCCGCCTACACTCTCCCACACACGCGGGAGCTCCGGCGAGCTCCCGCGATGCGAGCCCTCACACGCCCGAGCGCGCTCCTCCTCTCCACTCACTCGCCGCTGATCCGCCCGCACCACCTGCTCCGGTTGCTAGGGGAGAGGAGGAGCGCGCGCGCTCGCAGCTGTTGCTATGGGAGAGGGGGTGAGAGTGGAGAGATAAGACCTGCGGGCGCGTGGACGCCGCACGGCGCCTGACATGGCTCGACTAAGAAATGCATTCGCATTCAAAAAGCAGAACACGCATGCGCGCAAACCGGCGGCCATGGCCCATCTATACCTCTCAAGGAAGTTCATTTCAGCTGGCTTTCAGCATTGCTTGCAGCTTACTGGTCTCAGTTATGGCCCTCATAGGAGACATACATCCGGCAGAGTCTTTTGTAAGACTCCAGCGCACGCGAGCTGCAGGAGGAGCGGCGCTACATAGGGATATAAAGCAGCCATTCCGCTTGAAAAGTTTGTTTTTCGCGCTTGCATGCGAGCGAGAGTGCGTGCGTGCCTGCGTGCATGTGTTTTACCATCGCCATCGCTGAGACCAGTATTCTGCGAACAATGCTCGTAGCTAGGTTAAAGGAAGTTCGATGAGACGTATATAGATGGGCCATGGCTGTCGGTTTGCGCGCATGCGTGTTCTTCTCCTTTTGGTTGCCACCAGTGCTGCTAAGCCGGGCTCCGATACGATACAGCCACAGCTCCCGCGTTCCAGTTACTTCTGGAGGCCACGTATACTGCTTGTCGTAGAAAAAACATTTAATGAAAACAGGCGACGTCGGAACTGTTTTGGATTAGTTGAATTTTCTCTGTTTTTCTGTACATTTTTGTTGACGTGCCTTCGGCTTGCTTCCGTCATCGCCTCGCCGCTAATTCTCCCGACCCTGAGAAATCGCGTCGGCCGTTGTGTGCGATTGTCTACTGTTAATCAAAAGCCACAACGCAAAAAATGCCGCGGGAGCAAAAAAAAAATAATATAGAAAGAGGCACGTATTTGCTTGCTTCACTGCAATAGACCCTATGCAAAATGCGCCCCGCCATCTCACGTCGACGCCGGTAACTAGGTCCGCCATTTTGGTACGGTCGTTTGAAACCGAAACCAATTAGCAAAACATAGAAGGCGGGCATTGACCGCTCTTGGTGATGACTACAATGCCGGAACATTCTTCGTGCCACAGTGCATGCAATGCGGAAATACGGTCTCCAAATGGAGAAAGTGTACGTGAAGTTCCACGCTTTTGAACGAACTTTCTGACGCGAACTATGCCGGCGCGAGCAACCTTTGTGACACTCTGGACGCTGTGCGCTGGGAGCGAATTTTGTCGTTGGTTCGCTAAGCGCGGGATTCCGTAGTCGCTGTCCGGATAAAAATACAGCTGCGTTGGAGTTTTGTGGTCTAGCCTTTGCATTCTAAATGAAGCCTGAGCGTGCGCCACCTATTCATGCGACTGACAGCGGCGCTCGACCGGAAAAACAGTACCACACGTTGCCAAAATTAGGCTGTTTCTTTACTCGCCCCTGTGGCTCTGCGCCCGCTTCATTTCATTGTTAAATGGTGCCGCTTAGCCCTACACGAGCCTTATCTTACCGGGCAAAACAAACTTTTCGTGCCGCACTACGCCGTCACGGCGCGGTTGAAAAAATTTTTCCTCTTTGGGGGCGCGCACGGTATGGGAGTGTGGTGTTGGTTTCTTTACGTTGCATTTAGCCGCGTGTCGTTGCAGAAGCGTCGCGTACACTGTTTTATGATGATCTAACGGTGGAAAATTCGAGCTTTTGCACTTGGTTCCCGATTTGCCGGGCTGAAAAGTTTGTTGTTACGTCAAGTTAACTTGGTGCCCACTGTCATTTCAGCCCCGGTGTATTTACTGTCGAATATTTTGCGTCTAAAATACACACCCACTCCACTAGTTTGTCACATGCTGCATGCATGCCTCCGACGTAATGATAGTGGCCATTGATGTAGGCAGAGAGACAATTTTCAAGTATTATTCAAAAAAAAAAAAAACAGAAAAAAGGCCAGAGTGCATCAGGCCGCCGCGCATCAGCTTGAGTGCTTTTGCATTTTTGTGTATCCACAGTGAAATAAGTAAATTAAACTACTTCGCTATTTATAGCGCGTTAAGTATAGCAAACTGTGGATATAAATGGAACAAAGGGAAGCATTCGCGCACCCCTGCATGCCGCGGTCTAGTCAACACGACGTTGCCCAGCCTCTGCGTGCTCGCGAGATGACCACGGCGAAATGTGGCATGAATGCTTGCTGGTAGCTCATAGGTGACCCTTCAGGTGCCATGCCAGTCCTTGTTTCTGTCACTGTGGGGGGGGTGAGGCAGCACAACTGGGGCAAAAAACCCATTCCCAAGGCTACCACGTTTTCTCCCAAGCGCCTGAAAGGGAAATTTGTTGAACTCGCATCGTGTATCCTGTACTCGACGTCCATACAAACAGACGCATTGGCAAGGGAAGGGATGGGGCCATTTTCTCGCGGGCGTCTTAAGTAAGTATCTGGACACTCGCTGGCTTGATGCCCTGCTGTCTCGGTTGTCCCCACTGTTGTGGCAGCCCAGTGCACGCAAGCTCCGGTGGCGCCTCTTAAAACCTTCTGCTTGCAAGAGGGCGAGTAGGTGCACAGCGGCCAGGATGTGACTCCATGCTCCACTGCAACCCGCCGGGAAATCGCACGCTGTCTCACAATCGCCCCACTGTCAGTCACAAACGTGAGGCACACAACATAGGGCCGGCCATTTTCTTCCGGGAGCGAAAGCCGCTGCTGAGCACATGGATGAGGCCCGCCCACCGCAAGAAAAGAGAGAGTAACAGTAAATAGCACTAGGGAAGAACAGGACTAGTCCGCAAGTTATACGTAAAGGGACAGAGCAGAAAGAAGTGGCGCAAGGAATAGACTCAAAATGACCAGATTTTGTGTCTTGCTTAACACTGTTGCAAGGGCAAAAACCTACACCTCAAACAGCAATGATGTCAAATTTGTTTGTCAAGTTCGAGCGTGCAAGTATCTCTGCATGCTTTGTAATGCATTTTCAAGAGAAGGAAGTTTAACATTTAAAAACTTCACCGTGGGTAATGATACCAGTACCCGCCTAATCGTGTTCGTCATAACTTAAGCAAGCAATAAATAATATGATTACTGGAACTCACTTCCAGAACCTTTCGAGATAAACAGGTAAACATTCGGGCTATACCGATGACCCATCGAATTAAAAAACCAAAATCTTCTGTCAGTGAGTTCAGCTAACGAGGGTTTTACTGGATATCTATTTCGTGCACACCAAAAAACATGCGCTTTAGAAACAAACACAACCACCCCCAACGCCAAGAAAAAAGGAGAAGAAAGGCACGCAAACAGATTTTTGCGCCAGAACATGCGCAATAAATAATTGAAAACACACACAAAAAATCAAGGCGTATGTGCGCTTTTGTAGTTGACTTTGCCGCAAAGCGCGGTGGCTTTGCGGCAAACGCGCGGGCGGACGACCGTCACGGAAAACGGCCGCCCCCGCAACCTTTCCGTTAAACATCTTGCGCTAAAAAACTATCCCGTGAATTCCATGTACAGCATTTGGAAATACCTAATCCACCCACTAGCAATACGGTCTGGCGGCGATTGTCGCTTTCCTCTTTCAGGTTTACTGCAAACAGGGTCGCCGCTACGCATTTGCATGGAAAACAACGGGAACAAAGTGCTTAGAAATTCTCATACCGTTAACTCGCGTCCAGTAAAACACAAAGAAGGATTTACTTACTGCGAGTCGCACGTGTTTGTCCGCACCGATGAAGGCGAGCAATGCGCCTCGGTGGCTAGGCGCCATGCCCTGCTCCGCTGCCGCTCGGGTGGGTATTTGGCGCTGGCACCCCGAGTGGTGAGTCTTCAGACACAGTCGGCAGCGCAAGACAAGTCCATCATCACAATCCGCGGTCGGGAGCGGGAAAACGCCGTCCAGTTGAGCCATACCGCCTTACCGTCACCTACTCTTCCACAGTAAACAATACGAGACTTCCCGATCGGCGCCCGCACCAATATGGCCGACGGTCTCGTTTACATCAGTGTTGCCAGATCACCAAGCAATTTCGCATAAGGTCTATTGAGGTCCAAAGGCGGCTACCGTCGTCTGCCGCCCCCGCCACGTAACGCTTTTCCCGCTCCCGCCTCTCGTGATTTTCCCCTCCCCTTTCACATCTCTGGGGATGAAGCCAGTGGTGGGTTGGTTCAATGCAATATAAATTGCCCGCCTTCGCGCGGCTCGCGCGTCATCCGTTGGGACCGCGGAAATTTTTTAAGGCAAAGCTTTACTAATCTCGTCAGAGGCTTCGCCGTCGCGGTTAATGTGACCTTCATTCACCCGCAGTGGCGCCGTACCCATGGCAACACCTCACGTGACAGCTTGGCGCATGCGCTCTCCGCAACTGGTTCGCGCCTGACCACGTGATTCGCCGCGTGCATGCGAGCTTGACCAGGAATGAGAGCGAGGGCGGCCCGTGTTCTCTTAGCGTTGTGCGGTGGCTGGAGGTTTTGCACCATCGTCGGCAGGCAGCGTCTAACCACCCCGCGGATATCGCCCGTTCCGCTCAGAAAATGCCGGAAGCGGGATCAAAACCGCAGCAAAGGCAGGCTGTGGACGAATAGTATAATAATTACATCTAAATCAAAAGTTACCCAAGTAAAACGAAGGATTAACCAGGCTGAGTCAAGCTGACGCTTTGCATATCCAGGGTTGGCTGAGCTAAGCCGCAGCGATTTTTTTTCTTGACGTTTTGTTTTTGTTTGGCCTGGAACAGCGCGAACGGTATACTTAGGCAAAAAGGACTAAAAGCTCGTCCTTTCGGGGACTAACGGCCTCTGCCACAATCATTAGTCCCTTTGGGGACTAACTGCGAGGTGACGAACGGTTAGTCCCCCACCCGGATGGTCCGTTCCGATACTCCCCAAGGACGAACTGCGTAGAGTCGCAGAAAAAAGACAAACCTTGGCACCAGCAGGGATCGAACCACCAACGCCAGGAAACACACGCAAGAAACCCGACGCGCTACCGCTGGATCACGCCGCCGGGTGCAGGCAGTGGTAGTTAATATTCAAGTGTACAGCGTGTAGTTATGTGCATAACGCGACAGATCCATTGCATCTCATGTCCGAATTTTTATCCGTGCAAACGAACTTGACCGGGATTTGCGCTTCGCGTTGAGCGCTTTGCTAACTTTCGGGACTATTGCTCAGTTTGATTTTAAGTACAGCCTCACTACCGTAGTTTTTTCTTGTAAATAACAATCTACTCGTCGTCGCCTAGTTGAGGTAGGTAGCTGGGCGATCGGACGACTCATTTGTTTCCGCACAAATTAGCGCAAACTAGGTGTATTCGTAGTGTCCGATGCATATGTTAAGTGCTCTATGTAACGTATGTGAAAGGTGTCGTCTGTGTGAGTGTCAGAATAAGGAAACATGTCATGTTTTCCTGCATCGGCGAAAGCGAATTCGGTGTTGCTTAGCCTGAATTCTTCAAATTCGCGTCGCTAGACGATTGCGACTGGGAAATGCAAGCGGGTTTTACAGCAGTTGCGCATTGTCATAGCTTTGGTGCCAAGGCAATTATGTACCGAGTGTAAAAGATAACTTCGAGACGCTTACCTGTAGCGAGCATTTTTGTTTTGCAGTTGTCATCAGCAACATGCGTTTTTTCTTGTCTGTTAAACATATGCGTATTCATTACGCTCAGGAATCCACTTTTGCTATTGTCACTAATTTTTGCGTTACTGTTAAGGCGCTTGAAAGCTTGCATTGGACGTTATTACCTCGCACGAATCGTATGCAACACGGCGTATCAACATAACCTCGCCGAGAAGCGTCTGTCCATCGCGCTCGCCGCTTCTTGCCATTACTTGGCGCTCTATTAACCCTAGGCGATTTTCTTATAATTAACATCGATATTTTCTCCCGTGGCATCATCTAAAGGACCCACTGACTGCAATGACTTGTGTTTCGGAAATCTAAAACTGTTCACAGACATATGCGCGAAAGGACAACGACGACGCCATTAGGGGATTAACGATGCAGCAAAGAGACTAACTGCATGCGTTTCGTCTTCCCGTTACTCCTTAGCGATCCGCGGGGACGAACAGTTAGTCCGCATTTGTGCACACGGCACATACTCTGTCGCAGATACTCCCCTTGAAGATGAAGGGTCGCCCCTGAAGACTAAAGGCTGTATTTTAGTCCCTATTTTAGTCCTTTTTGCTCAAGAGTGTAGTATTGTTCCATTTGTGCGTGCTTTCAGGTCGCACGAGCTGGAAACTTTCTCCGTCATTTTTACCCCGTCGTCTTCCTTCCCTTTTTTGCTATCGCAAATAGCAACCCTATGTGTATTTCCGACTAAAAGAACGCGAAACTACCGGTTACGTACTTACACTTTGCCGCAATATTACCTGTAGTTTACTTCGCCGTAAAGAACGGTGAAATGTATGACAAATGTCAGAACTTTCAGGAGTTTGGAACTGTTCTCCATATACGTACTGCTTTTTGACGGATTGCTTCAACTTTTGGCCGTAAGGCTACCCACAGACAGGCAGACCAAACTTCTTCCGTTTGAACAGGCCAAGGGAAATAATCGTCTTTAAAATGTTGCATTAGCCGTGCTGGGGCGTCGGGCGTCCTATGCAGTTCTGTCAGAGTGTGAAGCCTGTCAACGATAATCACAAAGGGAAAGAATGCCGCGCGAGCAAGATAGAGCGATCTTAGGTAACGCTTCAGAAACAGCGCAGAGACAAGGACTGTAGTGAGACACTGGAGCGCTCTAGTTTGTCACTTCTTCCATCGTCATCTCTGGGTTGTTTTGAAATGCTAAATACGCGTACCTAACTATCCCAACATCAAGCCTTGGTACTATGTAACGCCTACGTTCGTTGCAATGGTACGCACAGCGGCTGCCGGATGTGCCACTGAACGGCAGTACGTTGGCACGCACAGCAGTATAGTATGCATGGCAGTATGCGCCGAGCAGTATGGAGAAGAGGAGAGCGTATATTGGCGGTGAGCGCGACCACGGGTGGCGCTGCGAAGGGCGTCTTCGTGACGTCGGCTTAGGGATTCTCGCATTTGTCGTCTGCTTCACTCGGGCTCGCTCTATATGCTGTTGCTTTGCACTCGGGTAAACTTTGATGTTGGTCCGCACCAGATTTTGCGTATGCGCAACTTTTTATTATAAGAAAAGACTTAAAATCGCATACACTAGCTGAGGGGGTGATTTACAGTATAGTTTTCAGCACCGTATATATCGGAAGAAACATTGCCGGCGTGGCCCCTTTCCTGCGAAGCCGGTCCACCGCGGAGTCGAGCTAGGCGTCAGCTTCTGTATTCAGAATCTTTCGAACAAGGGAACATCCTGAGCTAGAAACCGACAGCAGCGAAAATGCAAGACCAAAAAAAAAATCAGGATTCGGGGCTCTCGGCTTTGGCAGAAGACACTACGATTCCTGGTAATCGTATGTAAGGTAAAACAGTTTTTGCAACCTTGCCGAACACTCGAAAGTATTGTATACATCACTTAACGTTGTCATAGCATGAAAGTGTGCCGACATGCACTATAGGGCGCAAAAAATGTAAGCTGAGTTCCAAATAACGTACGTGTGGATAGGCGCGTGCTGGTGCAGACTTCTGACCAGTATGGAGGCTTATAGCAAAACGGGAAACGTGTACGGTAAAAATACAGTAACAATATGTTTCTTCAGACCTCTGAGGGATATTTCGGTACATTTCCGACAGCCATGCCTTCCCAATATTCAGATAATTAACACTGCACTCAAGAGTACAAGGAGGAGAGGGAGGGGGAAAAAGCTTTAGCAGTAAAATCGAGCTCGTTAGTGGGTGGGTCCCCTAGTCCAGGAAAGATAGTAAGAATAATTTTCTTCAATTCATCGAATGTCATCCCGAGTAGGCAAGGATTTGTTCTTTGCGCCTGAAGGGGTTGGAAAACAATAAATAGCTGCTTGGAGATATTCGTCAGTTATGATTCTTCATAATACTGAAAACCGGCACGTACACCATTTCTTGCGTTTCTCAGCGAGTATATCAAGCCTTCAACACCGTAATCATGTCATAGCTGTTCATGTTGAGATTCAGTTCGTTAGTTACGATAGAAATTGGGGGCGGAAAAGTCGCCTTCCAGTACTCTGGACAACGTCGTCTGCGCCGTTTCGCGGTGGCGTAGCACAAACCTTCTCATTGCATTTGCATGTGAATAAACTCACGCTGCGAATATGCACCTTCTTGTACGCAGCCATACCGAAAGCCAATTTCTGAAGATTGTAGTGTATGCCTCACAGCCTGAAGAACATATCCACACGAACTGTTTGCGTCTCTCAAGCGTCCCCAAACCTCCTAATAAGACGTGCGTGGCGGCGCAGAAAATTTAGTGCCTTGGAAAAAACATTCACCTGATACAACTCAACAACAACGAAAGAAATAGAAGACAACCGCTTTGTTTCCTGCTTTGCGATGCGCGTGTAGGGACGCGCTGCTTGGTGCGTACCATTAGACTGTTGAGTATTTATATGAACATATCGAAAATACTTTAGGGGAGCCTACGCATTTTGCATACTTATCGAGGAGCTCTGAGCCCTGAACCTGGCAAATAAGCTAGAAAGGAGGAGTTACACACGATTATCTGACCGATGCTCTGAAGAAAGTTGGTCTCTCTCTCCTCATTCGTTGCAAAGTTTTGCGGTATACAGCTTGAAGTTATTGAGAGCTGTCAGAAGCTGGAAAAATGACTGAATTACTGGAAATACGCTTTTCGATGCCCTAAAAGATTAAAGCGGGCGATTTTTAGCTTAGGTTTTGCTGCCCGTCACAAGCGGACCTCAGCGGAGCGAGTGTATCAGCGGCGCAAGTGTAGCAGACGACAGCGGCGTGAGTCCCTAAGCTGACGTCAGAGCCAGGGGGCGCCACTCAAACATCTCACCGCCAATACAGACCACAGTTACGGTTTACATGGCCTTAGAGTTTTATTCTAACATACATTAGAGGGAAATCTGGCGCCACTGTCTAGGTAAGCCGCGCTTCGGCGGAGCGTTCCGTCATGTACCGGGCAGGCACTATATTTCTAGGGACCATACAGGCACGTTCCACTTCGTCCTTGGCATGGCTTATGAACAGGCTGAAAAGTTGGCTCTGGCTGCAAAAACGCAACAATATTACTGTAGAAGGTTCATCAAATTTGTTTCGTTGTTATAAAATTGAATCTAAAAAAAAATTGTCAGTGATTATGTACAAACTTTATGTACGATGAACATGAAAATATGTTACCCCCTTTTTGTTGATTTTGGCTTCGAGACAAAAAGAAGCCATATGGCTAGCTAAGCCAAGTAAGCGAGGAACGTCACTAGCGGCAATGGCGCCGACCACGGCGGCCCGCGAGTGCAGCGACAGATTTCCCTCTAGTATTAGTATGAAACTCTATGCGTAAACACAGCATTACAAAACAGGTAGTACAACTTTACACATGTTTATCGTCTCCCAATAATTTAAGTGAATCGACTGGCTAAGTACTACTATCGACATAGGAGGAGGAGGAGGAAAAAACTTTATTCAAACGCAACCTTAAGCGTCGAGAATGTCCCGGGCCAGGTTCACCAACGCCAACTGGTCCGAGAGCTGGCTCCGAGGCTAGCCAAGTCCGCCACGTTGAAAGGAGGTGGGTGGGGAAAATGTGGGGATTGAAATTGCAATGGGGCAGGCGAAAAGGCAGTGTTCTAAATTAGCGTATGGTTCGGGACAATTGGGACATGCTGGTGAGTGTCGGAGACGGTAGAGGAAGGAACGAGCAGGTGTAAGGATGGTATTTAACTGTACGCCTAGGTGCGAAGTGTAGCAGAGCAGATCGTTCTCGGTCGGTGCCACTCGCGTTCACCTGAGTAAAAATACTCCTAATTTTTTATTCGTGGATTTTTCTCTCACCCGCTATCACGGATTCGTCGCCTTCTCCTCTGGACGTGTTTCGCGGCACCTGCAGCCACGATGCTAGTCGATCGAGCTCGAGTGTGTGACACACTGACACAATCTGCAGCAATGCTACGCCTCTGTGCTCCATCATACAAAGAGCGTTTAACGCCATAACTTGTCGTATCTCCACGTGATTTAAAGATTAAAAGTGTCACGAACTTGTTCATATTTTTTTTAAATAAGTACATTCGGTTAAAAAAAAGTAACGATAGCGCGGCCACATCGCCCTACCTTGGTCGTGCATAAAATAGCATGATCCCAAAACGGCTGGTTTAAATGCAGTGCCGAGTAAATTTTGCTCTTTACGAATTACGGCACGAATTTCCGGGCCTGCTAGACATTGTCATATCTTTTGATTTTGCACCCATAAAAATGTTTACATCGCTAGTGTTGTCTTTGAGTACGAACGCACGACTGGCCAAGAAACTAGATTCCCGCTTTTTTTCGGTATAAAACTTTTTGCTATAAACTTAAAATAACAAAATAAAACACTGCGTCCTCTCAGCCACGATGCAAATATCCTACTAGCTATGCCACGCCGGCTGGTGGCATGGTTGGACATGATGGGTTGGACGTGATGTGTTGGCAACGCATTTTGCTGCAGGTGCTTCCATCTTCCCTTGTGCGCGACGGAGCCATCTTGTGCGAAAAAGTATACGAGAAGGGAATCGGAGGAGTCGTGTAAAATTTTCACAGAACATATCCGTCACGCCAGACCCAGAACCAATCGCTTAACACGTATCCACATGGGAGATCCACCGATAATGTCTACCCGACATTTGTAATGATATCTGCTGTGCTCAGAGACTTACCTACTTATTTTGATCTGAAAAATGTGCACACTGATGCCAAATCGTGGCTTCTATGCATTTATTTAGTAATTCCTCAAACAAGGTGGTACTAATGCCTACCTTGGATCTTGAAATGAGCTTTTGGTAAATATGGGCGATAAGAACGACGGAAACATTTGAGCCTCCTTTGTAGATTATCTCAAACAATTTAAAGCGGAGATTTATATGGCTAGGCGAAAGGAAATCCGGTGGTCCCGCGTACGCAAAAAACTCCTCCCGTGCAACCTTATGCGCATGTGCGAAAAAACTAAGTTGGAGAGGAGTTATAACTAGGAGGAGAAAGACTGGCTGGTTTTGTAAATGACGTAGCTACACTCTCGCATAGACAGACACCCAGCAAGCTACTAAGTGTAGCCCAGCACACAAACTTTCGCTGTGTCGGAACTGAGTTTCTTATCACAGATTCGACTGTTCAGACATAGATATATTTTGGCCTTATGGCCCTTTAAACGAGCAGGAATTTTAACAGCTTGTTTTGTGGACTTCAACGTCAAAACAAACACATACAGTACGAGCTCGTTAAACCAAGCCACACGGGGAAGCCATCTCAATTACCATCAATTAAAATTCGAGCTAAAGGAAGTGAATAAGAATAACGATTGTCCCCGGCGACTGCTTTCCTGATGGAGGCGAAACGCACAAATGCCCGTGTGTACGAGATTTCGGAGCACGTTAAAGATCCCCAGGTGGCCAAAATTATTCCGGAGCTCCGCGCTACGGCGCGCCTCATCGCCTTCGATGCGTCCACGTGTTAAAATCCTACACTCAAGAATAACAATTCTACACTGCGACAGGGAAGCATTAGGACATGTCAACCCTTCGAAGCTTTTAAAAGCCCGTTATTGCAGACTGCTTGTTGTCCTTAAAGGCGACAGCCGCCCGAGGTCGCAGGTTCGATTCCCTGCGGCGGCGGCCGCTTTTCTGATGGAGGCGGAAAGCAAAAACGCCGTGTGTACGAGATTTCGGCGCACGTTAAAGATCCCCAGGGAGTCCAAATTAATCCGTAGCCCTCCACTACGGCGCGCCTCATCGCCTGCGTTGCGTCGGCGCGTCAAACCCTACAATCACCATCATTAAAGACGACAGCCAGCACTTTCAAAGCGAAGATTTAGTGTCCTCACTGATGCCGCCGTACGCCAATACGCCCTGCAGCAAAGCCAACTTTCTCTGACGACGATGATGCATGATCGTTGGACAAGTGCATGAAAAAAAAAAAGTACATTTGCCGTAGCTGGATTCGAACCTGGGTCCCTTGCGCTATGAAGCCGGCGTCTATCCGACCGGTCCACTTCGACTTTTTTTATCTTTATTGCCTGCTTGGCGACAACACAAAACATACTGCCCAGTACACAAATTAGTAGCTCCAGCCACCAATCGGCTGAAGGGAGTGGCTTAAAACATCTTAAATTGCGCTAGAACATCCAGAATGGGTAACCACTCAGGTTCTTCCGGCATGACTCTATAAACTTCTCTTATATACTTCGACATCGTCGAAGCAGTTTGGAAAACTCAGACGACAACTAAAGAATACCTCACGACAAAAAGACGTTGCTCTGCGTGCCGTAAGGCTGTTCACCAGACGACGTTAGGCCTAACTTCTCATTTTAAGGTACAGGACGTTAGGCCTAACGTCACACCTTGGGGTTTAGCACTTCGAACCGGCATCCACTCCCAAAACTGCTCACTGAACGCCATGAAGCAGGTAGAGATTCGCGCCGTACAACCCTATCCAAACGTTCGCCCTACTAAGTCCACACCCAAGAGTTGCTGTGGGCATTATAGAAAAGTGGTGCGTACCTCCAGAGTGGCACATACTCGTAGTGTGGGATTTGATTTGCCAAACAAAAAATCCATCACGAGAAAGCTTCGCGTTCAACCACCATCGTCATTAGACGGAAGGGGGCATGATTTTTGCTCTAACGAAGGAATGTATCCGGCCATGACTTCGGAACGGTTCGGCTCAGTGGCGCTTCGTCAACCTCCGCCTTGTCGCCACTGGAAGCGACAAGTTCTACTCTTCCGAACCGAGAAATGATTGCTCTTCTGTAAGCGCACCACACACCACTTCCCTCCCGTCCTGACCCGCATTCAACCCGTCCGACGATGCACCCCAACCACCGGGTTGTGAGTAGGCGCCCGCTGCCTGCTGCTACGTGTGCGGCTCGACGGCTGAAATAGGGCGGAGTTCCCGCACCGACACAGGCGCAAGGACACCCCTACATCTTCTGGCTGCTTGCAACCAGAGACAGAGAGAGAGAGAATAAACTTTATTTAATGAGAGGAGTCAAGCGGGCGGTTCCTCAGTTCAGAGCAGCCGCCTCTAAGCCGAAGCTCTGCTAGAGCTCCAGCACTTCCTCCCACTGCCCGAGGGATTAAATATCGGGGAAAGTGAGGGGTTAAGCTGGCACCCAATGGTAAGTCAGGGCGCGTTTGCCTGTGAGTAGTATATTGTTGGCATAAGTGGAGTTTGGTCTGGGGGAACTGTTGTTTGGAGGAGACCACCTCCTCTGCCTTGGTGAGGGAGGGGTGGCCAGCGGGTGAAGCCTGGTGATGGAATTGGGTCCCTCCTGGTATGACTTCACGCTGTCTCACAACAGCTGTAGCACGCTGTGCCGTGACACCCTTTTCCTCGGAGGGTTCTGGCCGAATCTTCATGACACGAGATGCGGCCTTGGATGTACCCGCTGTGAATCTGAATTTCCGCTGGGGTCTGCGTTAGCCCTATCTTTTATTCTCTCTTCTCTCATTCTCTCCTCGCCTGGCATCTCTTTAACACTGCTGTTTTTCTCCATCCTCGCGCCTTCACTCGTGGAACTGCGGGTGCATGTTTCTGGGCACGGGGCCACTCTGATGTTTTGGCGTACAACTTTTAAAACGCACGAAGGGCCCTCTTCGTCCCTGTGTTTCAGATAGGTCCACAGTTTACCCCAAGCTAGGAGACGATTGGAGGTTAGGGGGGCCCCAGGGCTTGTTTATACTTTCGCAAGAGCGTTTTTGTTCTTCTCTGCCTTGTTTAGTTTAGGGCGTCACATAGGATTCTCGGACGAACGCCTCATGCCTCCTTCAGCTTCTTGTGTAGGCAGCATGCGCGTGTGTTCTCTCTGGGTGTTTGCCAATCAGCTTGAATTACTCAGAATCTTCACTTGCGCCAAGCGTGATCTCCATCGAAGGGACAGGTGCCCTTTCTGGCACTAGGGCGATTTTTCGGGGCGCACGAGAGTAGTTCAAATTATCAGCCGCCATGCCGCATCTCCCCGGAGCCCATACCCCACACCGTGATATCTGGAGTTCGAACGACGCCAGTTACGGTGAGGGCAATGTTGAATAGGAGGGGGGACAGGACCGCTTTTTGCCGCGTCCGCCGGTGCGATGGTTGTGTCTAGTCTCCAATCTTGAGGGTAGCTTGGGCCCGAGAGAAAGTCTCTGATGCTACCACACCCGAGCTCTGTGGATCCTGGCCTAATCTGTTCTGCCCCCACCAAATTGTGCAGTTCGAATTATGTATGAATTCGATCCTTTCATCCCAACAAACAACTTTTAAAACGCACGTCTTCGGTGTTTCAGATAGGTTTTACCCTATTTTACCTTCTATTTTAGTTTTGGAGGTCATGCAGCTTCTTGTGTAGGCAGCATGCGCGTCTCTCTGGCCGCTTCTCAGGCGCCAAGCCGCAGGTGCGGGGGCGCGTAGTTCAAATTATCTGCCGCGGTACCCGCTTTCGTAGGTCCTTTTTATGGCTATTATTGTGGATCGGCCGTACAAATTGTGCCGAATTATGATGCACTAGAATTAGAGATTTTACGAGAATGGCAAACCGGATCATAGACGAGAATTATGCATTTCGCCTTTTCCAGCGGACTTTGTTGAGATCGAAAGGCAGGTGGTGTGGCTTTTCGTATCGTCGAAGAAGCCACATAGAACCTCAGTATCTAAGGGCCCCAACATTTCGATTCTTCGTCTAAAAGAAATCTACGCCCAACGCAGCCTCTGCTTGCACTGCTTGCTGCAAGTTCAGCACCACCTCCCGGTTGCTAACGCCATGAACTCAAGTTTTTACTCGAACTCCTCAACAAGCAGTACCGCCACTGTCCAAGATTGCGCAAAACGATGGAGAGAAGGCACTAGCAGTGTTACAACACTTTTCAAGTGTCCCGCTTTGGTAAAAGTGGCCACGAACTGTAAGCATCTGCCCCCCTCCCCCCTCCCCCCGGATGACAGAAAGAAAACTCTCAAACGACAGCACGGCTCAGTTCAAGCTGTCACTAAGCCAAACGTCACTAAGCTCCGCATTATTTTTTACGTGACGTGGCCTATGAGGGCGAGTACCATCCTTGTAGTACAGACTGCAACGCCTCTAGCTAAATAAAGAGAGGGGATAGAAGTTGGCAGTTACTATTTCGTCAGAGAGAATCACTGTGGCTGTACGGCAGAGTGCAGTTTAGGTGTGCAATTTATTGCTTCAACACGGTCGTTTTTATCAGGCGTCCCTCGCATGGAACTGGCATGATAAGCGCCACTGTCTTTTGTCATCGCCTCCATGTTAGCGATGGCAGCGCATGCAGAACACTCCTCAGCTTGTTGGGGAACGTGACGGCGGTGTAACAGAGGTTCCTCGCCATCTGCGACTGTGTGATCAGCAGTCTCCCCACAAACATTACTGGAAGCAGGTTCAGCAACAGGTGCACGATGTACAGCCTGCAGGGAAGAAAGAAAGGGAATCTAGCTTAAATGGGGTTGCTTTTGGAGGGGAAAAGTTCAACACCCGGAAATAGCGTTTGAAAAATGTCGACTGACTTTAGACTTTGTCCTCCGCGATGAACGGGCTCCCAGGTATTAAATCATCTAACTCCTCTCCCTTTTACCAACTTTGTTCCCTCCATTCACTTTTTCCTTTGATACTAGCACACTGCATTAATAAAAAATTTGCTTGTATCGTGTCATAATAAATTCTAGACACTCGCTAGACACGTCTTTGTTAGGTGAATTTTCCGGAGCCCAGTTTTATGTTGTCATTGGCTAGAATATTCAGATGCACTCCTGTGCCGAGTTGGGACCTGGGCCAGATAGGTATTTTACAGCTGCGTTTTGCAAACGAGGTTGGTGTGATGCAATATTTGGTCGTTTGATTGTGTTCACTGTATAACGAAATAAGTATTCACGAATCTTCTTCAAAAATGGCAAAAACCTACTGGGAGCATTACTGGATATTGTGTTTGTGCACTTTTTAACATTGAATTATCTTTGTTTAGAGCAACTTTCCCATTACATTCACGCTGAAAATGCACAAGTTCGACTGCTTGTGTTTACGTTGATATATAAACAGACTTGCTTACCATTTCATGCGCTTCTTCGACTGTGGGAGACTTGACACATCTGCTTCGAAGAGATACTTGCGAATACCCATCATGTATTGGTTCCAGTACGGAAACCACTGCACATCCCGGATATCGAAGTCGAAGATCTGCAACAGCATGTCTTCAGCCTTTCGTATATGTAATAGCACTTTGATATGCAAGCACTGAAACGCATTTTAAACGAGAAGAAGAAACATTTCTCATTATGTGCCCCTTCAAACACAACCTTAACATGGACGTTAAATACACTTATTGTCTTGTAGCCTGTTGCAAAAACGTGCACGGGCTGCAAGAGAGCTATGTGCTGTTGCACCAAAGCGTTGGGCAGTGACGCAACACACAACGCTATGCCGTAACTAAGAACTGTGTGGCCTATCAATTCCACTGTCCAGATAAAATGGCATGTAATTGCAAAAACTTCCAGGAGTGTATACCTGCTTATCTACAGGTGACAGGTAATCAATAAGTGCGACCACGTTGTTCGATCGGAAGAGCCATCCGTGAGTGGTGAAGTACATGATGGCATCCATGCCTCTGCGAGCTTTTCGGTAGAGTGGCAGAAATCTGCAAGGCGCCATAATTTAAAAAAAAACTGACTGGTGTGTTTGACCTCAAAGATTAAAGCAACGATGAAGTGTAAGTGGCGAGCGATCGTCCCAGGCAGCAGTGTCTGCAACTGTACTAATCAGTACAAGAATACAAAAAATAGCCGTCGCAAGACTCGCTATCGTAAAATCGCACCTTCGACCATATGGCTGAAGCATAGCGCCCTAGACTCGGGACAACTTTCTGTGGCAATCGAGAGAAAGCTGTGAGGGGAGGGGAAGAGGGAGCTAACTGCTTCGTGTTACTGTGCCAAATTAGTCCAAAAAACTGGTTTCGATTTCAGTTTCGGCGTGACAGATACGCATTTGATACAGCTCATTTATTCGCATGAGCTCCGTGGTTGAGTACGCTGAGTACGATCGCCGAGCATGCTGGCATATTGGAGCCTCCTTCCCCCCACGCTTCGGTTGCCAACGCTTTGACAGAACTCAGACCGACCGTGAACTATACCGCCCAACTCAGTATCGCTCAGAAGTGAAGTGAATGTTGTCAGCTGCAGTTTTGACGGCATGCACTGATTTGTACTCTTCTGGAGCTCAAAACTAGGCACCACCAGGAAGAGTACTTACATATCGCGGGCGCACTACACCGAAAGAGCAGCACGCACACACGCTTACGGACACGCTCTCTTACGCCGGCCAACTGGATAACCAAACGGATTGCGCAAACGACGGAGTTGCGTCAGCCTCGCTTGAGCGCACACTTTGCAAACCACTTCCTTCGTTTGTTTTGACAGCTTTTGCTCCTTAAAAAATCCTATGCGGAGAATAAAGTGGCGAACTGCCGCGCGCAGCCGAATGCCCCCGACGAGGACACCGTGTTTTTCTCGGAAGAGAACCATTGCGACGCCAGTGGCGACAGTCGCTACCATAAAAATCCGGAAATAAGAACATAATGCTCTCTGTTTCATATATTTTAGCTAGTAATTCAGTGACACTATCAATACAAGGCTAAAATATAAGAAATATATATATTTTTAATTGCTTAGCTTACCGCCAGGCAATTATTTTTGCTGAACTACGTCCAGGTGCGGAGCGAAACGGCGTGGTTCGGCTCTGTAGCCTTGACTGCATTACCACAGAAAGTTGTCTCCGAGCATAGTTTAAAGGCAAGCAAAACGTGCGTTCTTTGTGCTCTTCGCGCTCTACCGCAATGATACATTTGTTCACTCACTGTTTATACAGGCTATAAACGTGCTTGCAGTCCCTGCAATTCTTACGCGCAGACTCAAGAGCGTATCGCCACTTCTCACATCAGCAACTCGTCGATAAAGATGGTGCAAGAGGAACACACCTTTTCAGCGCACTTTTCCCTCTAAAAATATGCGAATAAATCGGTCATAAAAATTCTGAAATACGCCTGCACCTTGTAAACTTAAAGCTGATCAACTAGACTTAAAACGATTCCTCGGGGTCTCCTTCCAAGGTTATGTTATAAAGAGGTAGCGTTTTCACATTGGCAGTCATTATGTTTTTTGGGGCCAAAATATGCGTTTCGGACAAAAGGGCTATCGAAATATATGGTGCTGCCATCCATTCATAGACACAGGGTGAAGACAGGCGATAAATGTAAGCAATTGAGATTATCGGCTAATGAATTGTCGCTGGAAACTAAACTGGCCATTGCTTTTAGTGTTAATACTTACTGTATCTTCCCCTGTATGGTAGCACCCTGATCACTCGGGTGGCTTTGACCATATTTTGTTTGGCTACAAAAAATGGAAGGCATATGAGAGAATATTTATGACTATTCTCTTTTGTGTAATATTATTTTATAACTGTGCAAAGCACTTTTTCTGCCGAAAGGAATAGTGGGAAGAGGTAAGAAAAAGGTGTTACCTTTCATTCACAACAACGTTATTGACACCCTAATATCCCCTTGAGAAGTCATTATTGAGAGAAAGGAGAAATAATGTTGTGGCATAGTGCGCAGCACGCTTGTTTAGCAGGAGATTGCAGTTCCTATCTCACATTTCATCACCGGCTGTTTCATTAACCCAACCCAAAAACGGAAGCCTTTATTGTACTGATATGTCATTGCAGGCACTCTTTCCAGTGGAGTAATCTGAATACCAACATCAGCCGTCGTCCTGCTAATTGCAACGCCAAACCCACTGACATGCTTGGGGACTCTATATACCGTACCTAAATCCCGCTTCTGCGAGCCTTGCCGTAGTACACATTGCCTTTACATACCTTGGCTTTCGGCCTGTTACCTTCAGGACCAGATCTCCAACGCACGCAGGCAAATAGTTCCGGACGAAGAGATTGACGTTGTACCAGAACAGGCTGTTCGGTCGTAGAGAATATCGGGTAGCGCATCGCGCTAGGCAGGGGATATCTCACAATGACATCCTGAATTCTGGTGGTCACCTCGCCCCAGGTCAGTTGCCGCATTGTGCTACTGGTGCAGTGGAAGACCCTCACGTGGTCTGGCCTGCGCACACGCACAAAAACACGCACAGGCTTCATAATACCGGACATGTTACCTGCCCACGTACTGGCACAGCCTGCACCAACAAGATGAACATTGCCCTGAATCCATTCACGTTAAAAGAAGCGCAATACAGCGAGTCGTATTAGATCGAAGTTCCGAGCACGATATGAAGTAAATACTACGCGTAGTGTTTAAATGGGGTAAAATGACACTTTCGGTCTGTCGGAAGCGTGATTTTGTGCAAGCTAGACTAAATTTGCATTTGTACATATAAACAACTCAAGTTTTAAATGTCACCCCACTATCCCTGTACTGTAATGGTGACATTAAACTCAGCTACTGGACAACAAGTTTGTTCTTGAGAATTCAAGACGGTCGTCTTAAATTTGGTTTTTCTGAACCAACCTGCAGCACGCACCGCTTTGTTTTGCGAATATCACTTATGGGAGCACCTTAACTTCGTTATAGAGCTCGGTAAAATCTCATTTGAGGCGAAGATATGGTCACGTTACTCTCTTCTTCCCTGCAATCCAGGAAAGGGCGAGGGCATATGCCCTAACGACAATTGTACATATAAAGATGTTTCATAAATTCCATGACTGCACCAAGGAGCTACGTTAAGTTGCAAATTTAAGCGCCTTGGTGATCACGGGGCCGGAAGGTTCAGGTCGGGCTTGTTTGTGATTCGTGATCAGCAAGCAAAGTTAATTTTGGAACATATAAGGACATAGCTACCTTGGAACCATAGAGCTTCATACTAATATATGCTAGACAGAAATCTGGCGCTACTGTCTAAGGGCGCCGCGCTTCAGCGAGCGTTCCGTCATGTACCGGGCAGGCACTTTCCACTTGTCCTTGGCAAGACTCATGAACAGGCTGAAAGTTACCTCTGGCTGCAAAAAAAAAGCAACAATACCACTGCAGAAGATTATTCGAATTAGTTTTGTTATAATAAATTGATGGTCTAGAATGATTTATTTGTCAGGGATTATTTAGAAGCTTCATGAAAGAATCAAAAGGAGTTACTCTTTTTTGTGTATTTTGGCTTCGAGACAAAAAACAAGCCAAGTAGCCAAACCAAGTAGGCGAGTAACGTCGCCAGCTGCATTGGCGGCACCCACGATGGCCCGAGACTGCGGCGCTAGATTTCCCTCTATTATATATTAGTATGAATCTCTAAGCTTAGAACGACACTTTCTTTGCGTTTTCAGCATTTATCCAAACTTGCCTAGATATGAAGTTTACATATGACAAATTACGCAGATGCAGAACTAATGTGGAGATGCACATTCGTAGTCTGAGATATTTGGCTCCGCTTCCATGCCTGTGTGGGACAGTAAACACATTGGACATGAGCCCAGGCTCCCTGTTCTTGTCTGATCATGAGAGAAGGCACTGTAGCAACGAACCTTGTTGTGGCTGTGTGCCAGGCAACAGCGATGAGTGTATTAGCCACTACGTCCACGGGAATGACGTCAAGGACGCAGTCCTTCTCGACAAGTAGTGAACTCAGCAAGCCCAGTCCCAACTGCGTGAAAAAAAAGGACCTAATAAATGAGCGCAGTGACATGATTTTTATTCGCTATTCGTTTTAAATCGAAGCTGTTACCCTCTCGTTGTTCGGACAATTTTCTGTCGTAAACGAGAAACTCCGGCAGGACCCAACAGTTCTCGCCCGAGACGCCGAGCGCATGCGTCAAGCTAATCATGTGTGCAGCATAGAGCTCGGTATTCGTGTAAAGAAGAAACCACAAAACAAGCACCGAAACGGCATGATGGATAATATGGCGCAGGTGAACAATGGGAACCCCCCCCCCCCCTCACAAATGTTCTGGTAAAGATTAGGTTTGCAGCTGCTCTCGAAAGGGGAGGAAGGTTGACGTCATTCGAGGGCTAGGCACATGCGTCAGGCTAGGCTGGACCCAATTAGTTCTCGCCCAAGACGTCGGGGGCATGCGTCAGGACCCAGCATTTGCGGCCATAGAGGCCGAGCGCAACCGACAAGCCCGCCGGGACACCGAGGAACATTTCAAATTCATACCTTCCCAGTGAGCATTTGTAGTGGTTTACAACAGCTGCGCCTGATATCGACTTTCGGAGGGCGGGATCGCATCATTTTTTTCGTTATTAGTTTATATTGAGCCTATCAAAGTGCGATGTGTAAATGGTTTAACGTGCGACTGAAACTCACCGATACGGCCATTCCGGTGCCTCCATTAAGGTTATCCACCCAGCCCTGAAAGTAAAGAACGTAGATACGGGCATGTCCAGAAGACATTGTAGCTTCAAAGGTACACTGAATTGCAGGTGTAATTTCACCCGTTTATGTAGATTACAATTTGGCAACCGCTGTCGGTAACAGCTAGCTGCTGTTATGTTATGCAGAAAACACCCGTTAACGTGCGTTGTACACCACACAGTTCATTTACACTTCGAATAACCTGCTACGTCAGCAAGAAACATATTTAACACCCTTATTTTCGTAAAACGTGTTCCTTCATTCGAACAAAATACCACATTTTAAAACAGCTACCCGTCGTTGATTATATCTCTATTTCTGCAAAAACATGCGTTTACTCTGCAGGTCGAAATTCGCCGTGGTTTTATTCTAGATAACTGAGAGCCAACGGCGAGGGTGCATAGTTATGTGTACGTGAGGCGCGGGGTAATAAAAACGTGTATTACCGGGTGCACCCCACCTCCATTTGGCTTACACTATTCGTTTACACGTCAGATTAAATTTCCATAGCAGCCTGTCGCTGCGGTAGGCAGGGCCGAGCTCTCAACCATACGTTCGTATGGTACAATAGTTCTCTCGAATGCTAAACAACAAAGTGCGTCCCATGCAAACTTTGTGAAAAAAACTATAGTTTCCTTCCGTTTCAGCCAAGTAACTCCCAGTACGGTTCCACCACCAGTACCTCAAAATTCTCCTCTTGGGGGGAAGCGAGACAAATCATTTAAAAAAAGAGGTTTAACGCGCCGACGTTACACAGGGGATGAGGCGTGCCGTAGTGGAGGGGTTCGGATTAATTTTGACCACTTGGGAATCTTTAACGTGCGCCGAAATCTCAGAACACAGGGTCGTTTTGAAAAGTGGCCGCCGCTGCCGGAAATCAAGCCCGCGTCTTTGAGCTCTGCAGAAAGAAGTGAAAAGCGGAGAAGAGAAAATGAAAGAAGAGAAATGGGGTGCAGAGTAAAGGGGAGGACGTGTTGCCCTCCCCGTATGGGGAAGGACAACAAGCACTAATCTAGAAAAACTCATTCTCATTTTGCAGAAGAGCGCAATAACATTGATGGAAAACCTACAATATGACGATAGAACGGGCGCCTCTTTTGAGAATTATGGAATTCTCACCGTACATCAATATACTACACCTGTAAAAGCTAGCTCAATGCATCTTAATTAAAGAAAACAAAATATTGTATAGTTCAAAAACATGTATTTTTTGAGAAATGGAAAGCTTTCTATTCCGCAAAAATAACTACACACGGTGTTCCACCATGTACCTATCATGCACCAAGATTTAAAAAAAGAGAGCAATGGCGTTACTCGAACAAAACCTAACGCATAATGTTTCCTTTCCAGTACAGGGGAGCAGCGGCTAGTTTTTTTTTTGTTAATGACATTTAATTAAATAAATTTAATCAATTATCCAACTTGAGAAGTACTTCCCTAATCACTTAAGTGTCAATGAGACAATTTTACGTACCTACAAGAGGAATCTCACTAATATTTTTAGCTACAAACTAATTGCGTACTCCGTTATTCTGACTCTTAAAGAAACTGCGTGAAATATGAACTATCACGTGACGGCGATCCCGCGCGCATTGTAAAGCAATGCCCCCGAAAAGGCTGCGTCTGAGTTCGCTAGAATAAAATCAAGAAAAGGAAGAAAAGAAATCACGACCGAGGGAGGGAGGGAGGGAGGGAGGGAGGAGAGAACAAACTTATTTTACTCAGGACCTAAATCCAGGTTCCAGTTTGTGTGTTCAATTCACCGGGTTCACGTAGTACTGCAGGATGCCCGTGCGGATCCGGTGTGCACATGTTCATAGAGAGCTTCCTGGGCAGCATGGATGTTTACTGTCGGACGGGGAGACAGGCAGAGCTCCCGGGAAGTGATGGAGGCGAGGGATGGGGCAATGAATGAATGAATGAAACCATGTTTATTTCACATTATAATGTGCCGAGGGCACTGCGGTGGAAAGGACTGCAGTGTTATAGAAGAGGGAAAGGGTTGGGCTGCCTCCGTGTTATTAACGGACGCTTTGGAGGCAGCTAAGTGAGGGCCGCTTGAATCTTGTGGCTGTCGAGGAGCCAATCACCAACCGGTGGCGCCGCTTGGTCTTGATGGAAAAGGAGGAGTGCTCGCCAGAGTTCGGTGGCTCGATCCGGAGGCTTGGGATCTGGACAGGCCCATGTACGGAGAGAAGAAGGCCAGGGTCCCCGTTTTATGGTGGCCAGGGCACGAAGCCTAGCTGGAATGTAGAGGGGGCACTCCCAACACAGGTGGTCGAGATCAGCTCGGCAGTTGCACGTGGAGCAGGTGCCAGTTAAAGGCGGTGGTGTGTCACCTCTGTGGAAACGGTTCAGCAAAAAAGGAGTAAGGAGTGTGCCTGTCTGAATTCTTCGAAGCAGGACAGACTCTCGCCGTGTGAATATCTTCGAGGGGAGCGGTGGTATCAAGAGTGGATTGCCAACTGCTGTGAGGTAGGCCTGCACGTTGTTGTTTTATCAAATGCTTGTCTGCCATCGGGATCTGCTAGCTCGTGTAGGGGTAGCTAGGAGAGGAAAAGGAGTATCGGAGGCTCTGGCTAGCGAGGTGTAAAGGTGAGCGCGCGCTAATCTATGAGCCTTCTCGTTTCCGGGGATACCACAATGCGCGGGGACCCAAAGGATGGTAACATCGTGACCGCGTTCACGGAGTAGGCACGCCTGGTGTCGGATCTTCTGCAGCACATGATCAGTGCAAAGAACGTTAACGCATGCTTCGATGGGCAGCCTGAGAATCAGTGTACACACGATGGTGAACGGGGTCAGTTTCAGATTAAGTTTCGAGGGCCCACTCCAAATAACCTAGAATGGCCATTAACTCTGTGCGGGTGCTGTACATTGCCTCTGTTGATATATGATGGCGTCAGTTCTGGCACCCATTTGTCTGGTCGTACCACGCAGTGACATAGCAAGTGTTGCTGATACCATCTACCGGAAGTGCAGCGTCCGTGTATATGATGCGTTCAGTCAAGGGGATTGAGCTCGTAGCCTTAGCATGCCTCTTGGCATAGGCAAGTCGCCGCATCGCTGAGTGGGGTCCATATTAAGCGGAAGTGGCTTGCCATCGGTGAGTGCAGTTACTTCCCACGGCGGGGTTTTGTTGGGCAGAGTGGGCAATGTGTGGATGCCATACTCGAGTAGCATGAGCGTGTACCACCCGGCATTTGTTGCGTGAAGCCTTATCTCCTATGTGCGGATGTGCATGTCGACGAGCTCAGAAAGGTTGTCGAGCTTGCTACAGCTCTTGAGCGCATCGAGGCGTGTGTACCTTGGAAGGCCAGTAACAATGCGTTTGACTTCGTTAAGTAGCCGATCGAGCGCGAGCATTTGCGTGCGGTTGACCGGATGATACGGCAGTCCATACATGATACGGGAAACGAAAAAAGCTTGAGCAAACTGTCGCCTTTCACGTTCGTTTACTCCACAAGTGCGGTGAGATATTCTGCGTAAAGCGTGCAGATTTGTTTGCTGGTCCTCGTAACCTGTTGGAGCCATGTGCTCGCTGTGCAGTTCTCGTCAAGGTGCCTACCGAGTATTCGGATAGTAGATTTCAGAGATATGGGTCGCTCACCGATGTAAAGTTTAAAAGACCGTTTTTCTTCCTCTTTGACAGGGGCTTGTCGGCCACCATGAATGACGATGAACTCGGTTTTGTCTTGGGCGGTGTGTAAACTTGTTTCCGTTGCGTAGTTGTGAATAATGTTGAGGGCGCTTTGTAAGACTGTCCTCCTGCTCACCGATGGATCCTTGATGCGTCCACACAGTGACATCGTCAGCATAGACCGCGTGTTTCAGGCCCGGTACGTCCGCAAGGCGTCTTGGCAGCTGATGCATAGCGATATTAAACAGGGTCGCTGATATCACCGAGCCTTGCGGAACGCCTACCTGGTTCACTCGTACAGCACTGGCGTCTTGGCCAATTTCGAATTGGTAGCTTCGCCCTTCTAGAAAGCCCGCTATGAAGTTGTACATTTTCCGTCTGATGCCAGGGCACGTGCTTTGGTCATGATGGTACTGTGTGAAACGCCATCAAATGCCTTGCGTATGTCCACTCCAACAACAGCTCGTGGGTGCACTGAAATTAGAGTCGAGAACATCCTCTTTTAGGCGGAGGAGCACATCCTGTGTTGATAGCTCAGCGCGGAATCCGTACATTGTAGGAGCCAAAAGGTCGCGATCTTCATGGTACCACAGCAAGCGTGTGTTGACCATGCTCTACATCACTTTACAAACACATGACGTTAAAGAGATCGGACGGAGGTTTGATAAGGTATACAGTGGCTTACCAGTCTTCGGAATGGCTTTGACCACAGAAAACTTCCATGCGGAGGGCAGTACTCCTGCTTCCCAAACACGGTTGAACTCGACGAGAAGAGCGTGCTTGTACTCGTAGGATATATCACGTAGATGAGCAACACACACTCTATCGGCTCCTGGAGTACTACGTGCGTTAGCATGCTGCAAGGCGTGCTCCAGCTCGAGCATGGGGAAGGGACTAATAAATGGCTCGCTGTCTTCAGTACTTGCATCCTTCTGGTACGTGGTGTCTGTAGGGCGAGACGTCTGAGGGAAAAACACTCGCGTGGCGTGTTCGGCTTGCTCCTGAGCGCTGATGCCTTCCCGGAGGGCCACACGAGCCGCGCCGTTGTAGGTCTTGCGCTGACCGAGGAGAGAGCGCAGTATGGCCCATACCTTGGACGTGTGAGTCTTCCCATTGATAGATTCACAAATTCCCATCCAGCGGTCTGACGCGAGCGTAGTCGTGCACTCTTCAATGGAACGCTGTATTTTGCGCAACCGTGCTTTGCGGCGCGCCGCGCGGCCGGACCGCCTGTATTGAGCGAGAATCCGGAGCCTTCTATTCCATAAGGTCAGCAGATGTCTATCAGGTCTGGATGGTCAGACAGAACCCATAGGTTCTTGGTGGCTTTCCGCTTTGCTGCGCATAGCTGTGATACCAGATGGTCAATTTTATTGGCCGGAGGCTGCTACTGTAATAACTCGCAGTATTTGTACCAGTGTGTTATATGGCTTAGCCGTGTAGTGGCGTCTGACTTAATCTTTGTATTGGTAGGGCTTGTACAAGAACGTATGAGTATCGGAAAGTGGTCACTTCCCATGCAATCGTCCAGCCCCTCCCACTGAAACAGCTGTGGGCGGGTGCTCCAGGTGAGATCTGGTGACGTGTCTTCTTGGTGTACTGTCTGTCCCAGTCTCGTGTGTGTTTGGGGCGTATTGAGAAGTGTCAGCCCGTACTTTGGGGTATCTTGCATGATGCGCCTGCCACGCGGACTGCATTTGTTGTATCCCCAGGCGACGTGCTGATAGTTGAAGTCCCCGCACATCAATCTGGTGTCCTGTGGATACAGCTTCTCGAAGTGGGTGATGACACTTAGATCAACGGGCACCTTTTTGCCTCTTTTTTTGTGTTTTCGGGAACAACACAAAGGTGGCGGGGTGCACTCCCAATAAGAATGAGGGATGGATGGGTAAGAAGAACAGGTGGGGCAGGAAGAGATGGCCTGGGCGCCGATAGATAAGGTGAAGAATGTGATGGGAGGGGAGGGAAGAGGTTTGAGCTGCCGAATGTGGCACGCAGCCTCACGAGTTAAGACGGGAACTGGGGGGTGGGTACAAGGTGTGTGATAGTCGATGGGCGTGTAATTGGTAACGGCGTTAAGTGCGGTGCTGAGTACCAACCATCGGCGGGTGGTACACGGTTGGCCAGGACATAGGCGGACGCATGAAAGGTACTCGGGTAAGCGTGTTTGCTAGGGCGTTTCCGCACATGCCTGCGTGGCCAGGAACCCAAACCAGTGTGAAACGAGGCCGAGGATTTGAAGCAAGTATCGAAGTGACGAAGTCAGTGGTCTGTGGGAAGACCTCAATGTGAGCGAAATTAAGAAGGGCTGATTGACGGTCGGAGAAGATATACAGTTGAATCTCAATTTTACGAAACCCGATTTCATGAATGTCCCGATTTAGAGAACAAATCCCGATTCCTCCTGCAGCCCATAGGCTTCAATGCTTTTACGAGCTCGAAATATCGAAAAAACCTTAGCCGCCAAAACCGATTTAACGAAGCATTCCGGGAAAAAAGATGCACATAAAAAGTTTTTTTCAAAGGTTATGGCGTCTAGAATGTCTGTCAGTGTGCTGCGCCAGCGCACTGCAAGCACACGAGCTAGCAGTGTGCTGTAAGTTGCAGTTGCGGGCTCCACAAGACCACAACACGAGCAGGAAGAGGCATCGCCCAGTTGTTGGGAAGAGCTTCGTCGGCGAGGTGACGTGGCCGCAAATCAGAACTTTGACGACTTCGTGAACACCGTCGCAGACACGCACACTGACACAACAGAGTTCTCGACGACGAGGAGATAGTGCAGCTTGTTTCCGGCACCCAATGGAAGTCTGAGGATGCGAATTATCCGGATACTCTCGAAGCTCCCCGTGCCCCCGCCAAACCAGGTGATGGACGTCCGTCGACCTTCTGAGGCGGTTTGCGAGGGCACACGAGGGTGTCAAAGACGCTTTGACTTCACTGGCCAGCTACGAGAAGTGTGGGCTCACGCTGCTCACAAAGGGCGCGCAGGCGAAAATCGCAAGCTTTTTCTCGAGGCAATCAATTTGTCGTTCTCTCGAACAAAATTCGTCGTTATCTCGATTTTACGAAGTTCCCGATTTAACAAAATAATTTGTGGGTCCCGGTGACTTCGTCAAATCGAGGTTCAACTGTATACTGGCGTGGTGGCAGGAACAGTCAGAGTCGCGTGCTCTATTGCAAAAGCAAGGGCGTATTCTTCGAAGGAGGCCGAATCAGGTGGGGAAAGAAAGAAAACCGTGGCAGTGTTATATAGAAGGGAGTTGGAGAAATGAAGTCGTGCCCGTTGAGTTTGAGTGTGATGTCGCTGGCGTCAGTAAAGTAAACGATGGAACCGTGGGAGAACGCAACCGAGTTTGTGCCTTATCTCCCGCACGCGCTCCGGAAAACTTGCTGTTGCTGCTCCTTCCATGCATACCCTTATCAAGGTGATGCGCTGTCTTTACGTGTGACGGGCAAATGCATTCGCTTGATTGATTGATTGATTGATTGATTGATTGATTGATTGATTGTGGGGGTTTAACGCGCCGACGTAACGCAGGTGATGAGGCGCGCCGTAGTGGAGCGCTCCGGATCAATTTTGACCACCTGGGGATCTTTAAGGTGCGCCGAAATCTCGTACACACGGGCGTTTTTGCTTTTCGCCTCCATCAGAAAAGCGGCCGCCGCGGCCGGGAATCGAACCCGCGTCCTCGTGCTCAGCAGCGCAACGCCTTAGCCACTGAGCCACCGCGGCGGGTAAAGCAGTCGCTTCCAATCAGCTCATTTGAGGGCGCTGGTTTATGATGTGCGCGGAATCGCCGTCACGTGGTATTTTTCTTATTTCGCTAGGTTTCTTTATCTGTCAGAATAAATGAGCACGCAATTAGTACGTCACTGAAAATACCGCAGTTAGATGCCTCTAGTCGGTACCTACAAGTGCCTCGTTGACGCTTTATTGATTAGGAGAGCTACTTCACGAGTTATGTAATTATTGTACCTACAAGTGCCTCGTTGACGCTTTATTGATTAGGAGAGCTACTTCACGAGTTATGTAATTATTTCCAATTATTTAATGAAGTCTCATTAATGAAAAAATTACTGGCTGCTACTCAACTGCACTGGAAACATTATGCGCTAGGTTTTGTTCGAGTAACACCGTTGCTATTTTTTATAATTTTGGTGCATGATAGCTGGGATACCCCGTATACTTCCTCGCATTAGAACCAATTGTGAACAACAATCGATCAAATATCTCATTTCTAGCTTTTTAAATGAACATAGGGTACTGACGAAATTCTAGACTCCCCGTCTACTGAAGCCTCTAAAGCGGTTCGGCGCGAACTTCGTCGGTTTTAAGAGATATCAGTGTATTTTTTTTTATGTGACTCTAATGTCCCTGGCACTTGAAGACAAGCTTCTTATGACAATGTGACCTGTATGTATCCCGGCTCCATGAGTGTTGTGTATGTATCTATTGTACTTTTCTAGATGAATTTATATTACCTTCACTTAGTAGTAATATTTTATATCTCAGGTACACTGCCCTTAGTTATATTTATGTAGTCCTAGTCATCATATGTTCCTGGTGTAGACGGTAATATGCGGTCAAGTGACATTGCTTGGGTTTCTTTTTTTTTTTTCGTGATATGTTCATGCACTGCTTCACGCAAATGTTTGTTTAATGCTGCTACAAACCCTTTTATAAGGATTTTGGACGTAGCCAGGTACTGGTGTGTACCTTTTCGTCCCCTTTGCTTTGTTTAACTGTGACAAAAAATGAAAATAAATTTCCATTTCAATTTTAATGATACAGCGGATGTTTGTTGAGTTGTGTTTTGCTGCGCTCACACCGCTTGCCCGCCATCGGTATGGGTGTTTCGTTTCTGTTGTCTTTAGAGCAGCTCATGCGAACACCTTCTGTGTTAGTGTTTGATTTTGCCTCAAGATTTTCCACTTCCTCTTAACGCGTTGTGTTTTTCGTTTCCTAACTAGAAGCCACTGCAACGTCTATCTTCAATGAAACGGACGCTGGTAGTCTCAGTTGTGTGCTTTTATTTTGCGTCAACTAAGCCAGAGATTTCTTGCCCGGCGAATAATTCGTGCATATAGGATCCATGGCAACATTTAACATGCAGCGAAGCAGAGGTGACATTTGGTTATTTTTTCCGGACGGCAGGTGGTTGAATCACATGACAGACAGACAGACAGGACAGACAGACAGACAGACAGACAGACAGACAGACAGACAGACAGACAGACAGACAGACAGACAGACAGACAGACAGACAGACAGACAGACAGACAGACAGACAGACAGACAGACAAAAAGTACGCGTGTAACTATCCCAAGAAGGATTATCACCCTTAGAACTTGGAACAAGCAGCGAAATTTGACGCCTCGTTAAGTTAATCTTTTGTTCATGCTCGTCGCAACTGCCAGCAACAAATGTCTACGCGCCCATATACATGCTCGTCGCCTTACCGGGAAGGGCTCTTTCCAAGACGCCGTGACAATGGAAGGCCGGACTATGGCGACTGGCACAGTTTCTCGTTCAGCAAGCACCAACGATTCAGCTAGAGCTTTGGTTAGGGTGTAAGTGTTCGGCAGCTGTCCAAGGAGCAATCCACTCATCGTGTCCATCATCTTGTCATCCATCCATCTGTAAGAAACTAGCACGACTCAGCTACACACTGATAGTGCTGCGCAGTGTAGTCCTACGCTAACATTTTGAAGTTTCCTTTAGTTTAACTTGTCGAAATATTTTGAACACTTCTAGTCATAACCAAAGCAGGATAAGCAGCTTATCCTTTAGCCGGTGATAACAGTACTGCGTCGAGGTGTACTTACTCCGCAGCTTGAATTATTTTGGAGGGATCAATGGGCGGCGTGTACACCACTTCGTCGACTTCAGGTTTGTCGCAGTTACAATATGCTGTCGATACATGCACAAGAGCCTGTAAATAAACATGAAGGGATCAGGGAATCAGCGTAGCCATGTGGCAGAATATAACACAGTAGTAATAGTCAGACCCTTCATTTCGCCTACTCCAAATTTGCGTCAAAATAGGTACTTGACAAATTTTCCTACATTATTGGCTTGCGAAAATATAAATATTTCATATTAAATTTATGCTCCAGGCCATAATTATTTTTTTGTTCCTTTGATGAGCTTGACCCCCCTTTCTTACAAACAATAATCGAAGCTCCGACTTCTGTGATCACTACCACATGACGGGTCGATATAACGACTTCCACATTTTTTGGAAATTGCAGAGTCGAAAGATTTACAACATAAGCGGTATACAAAACATCAATTACATTTCCGGAAATAACCACTCGGCGACATTTGGGCATAAAAAAGCTTCAGAAAGTCTCATAGTTAAACGCCCATGTGCCGAGATTTCGGCGCACGTGAAAGGTCCCCCAGGTGGTCAAAATTATTCCCGAGCCCTCCACTACGGCGCGCCTTCTATCCCAGGTGTTGCTTCGCGCGTTCAACCCCAGAATCATAAACCAAATTATTACAGTTGCCTCCTAACTGGTAAGCACTATTACGCCGCTTCTCCCGTTTTAAGAATTTTTGTTTCCTTGGTGGCATCGAAGAAACACGCACACCCCAATAGCGTGTTCTTTGTTTTGTTTTTTTATTTATTCGCGTGAGGAGGCTTGGTTTGATTTTCAGGTATTTTTATTTCAGGTATTTCAGATATTTTCAGGTATTTTCAGAACTTTTTTCAGGTATTTTAATTTTTAATTCTTTTTGTTTCTTCTTCTGACTTAACCACATGGAGGCCTCCATTAGAGACACGTTCCTAGTTTCATTCGTTAATTTTCGGTTGTTATTTCCGTTCGCTGCATTGTTTAATTTCCTGTTTACTTGCAAGGGTTGGCTATTATTAGCCACATTGGGCGACTTTGTCTGTTTTAGTTGTATCTTTGCTTCGTTTTTTTTTTTTGCATGAATATACGCCAGTTACACGACAGTATTACACTATCAGAACGAATGATTGTGCTCAACATCTACCGTTATGCAAATTTCATATTTAAGCATACTGGAATCAGTAGTTCTGTAGTCATTGTTCGTTGCCCCGGACAGAGTCACAGTGGCACCTATTAACAACAACAACAAAAAAAAACTTGGCACAACACCTGGTTTAAATGTCCGAAGTAGATGTAGAATTGGTGTCATCAACAAACATGTGCCCCACGCATCAGCCACAGCGCTGGCTCAAGTGTATTAATGCGTAGCATTCTTTGCCGAGAACCCCCCTCCCCCCAGCCAGGAGCGTGTAACGCCCTGCATTTCTACAAAAATGCAGATTTCGCGAATTTTCCAAGTGTAATCATTAGAATAACGTAAATGGAGATAATTGTTCGAACAAAATTTTGGAAAACTAAAAAAATAACAAAAATATACAAAATTACTGGGAAGTGTCACAACGTATCCGCATGGCATTTCCACAATATTGCCTATTTGGCGAAACTTCCACCTGTAATCGTTATAACATAACATAATCATACCAAATAACATATAACATAACATTATCGTTATAACCTTCAAGCTCAGCCAAGGTCACGCGGCTGTGCGGAGTGAGAGCGTTCAATCACTGGTTCGGATTAAAGGGTAGGGGAATTTCGTAGAAACGGATAGAGGTCAATCTTGAGGCCCGGTGCCATCAGGGAAAGTGTGTAATTACTGCTTCCTCCGGCTTGAAAACGGAGGTGTGCAACAAACTTCGGCTTCACTGGCATGATTTCTCCCCTTTACCGCAACTCAGGCCTGCCGACCCGCTTTTTTTTTTTCGCACCCTGCTCTAAATGTGGCGGCCGGCTTTCTCCTGCTGTTTTTCAAAGTGGTGATGCAATTTTCCGTTAGCGGATACTGTTTATTTATTTGTTTAGGAAGTGGTTTGGAGCTGAGCAATGCCCGTGTTGTGCACCGTAGAGCTTGCGTTGGGAAACTGTAGTTTTTACGATCCCCGCCTTCGTGGCGGGGTCTACGCGATGACGGCAGCGCACGACGACCACGGTTGCATTGGGATGCGCCTTCAGCGCGCAACGAATACGGTAACATTTCATGATGCCTGCCGTCCGTGGAGGTGTCCACGGGAGGCTATCCACTTTCCGCGCGCGAGTACGACCCCTTCAGGATGCCTGCCTTGCCGGCGGGGCCTTTTTTGTGTGTGTTTGACAGGCTTCCCTATTCAAAGTTGAACAATTCATTCCTTCTTAAGGCGGACATCAAGCAGAAACGTACTAGAAGGTTGTCGCTCCTCTCACCGCATAATTGGAGCACTGAGGTAAGCGGCATTTTAACAATGAAAGTTGGAAATTGCTTGATTCCATGGGGCATGGGCCGTAGAGCGACAGAGTAGGGCGACAGAAAGAGCGCGTGGCTGCAGCGGCGCTGCCTTCGGTCTGCTGCCGCGATTGCTAGGAGGACGTCAAGTGGAAGCGCGGCGCGCCACCCGCCTCTGACTGCGCGCCCGCCTCACGGCGTTTCGACGGGTTCCGACTGCATTCGCCGCTTGAACGCGTTGTGTATTGCGTGTGCGGTCAATAAAAGTGCAAAAAAAAAGAAGGCATCGGTAAGACGGCGAGGGAATGCGAATACTGGTGGACAAGTATAGAAGAGTAGGCAGCCAATACCGCTGCTAAAGCGAGAAACGCAGCCATTGAGACATTTAAAAACGCCGTGTTGCGAACTCCTAATAGGTAGGCGGGTCCAACGGACCGATCCTCAAGTTCGCGAGGGAAAGGGTCAACATACGCACGGATTGGGGGAAAGCCAACTACGGATCTTCAATTTGTTTTTGGGGATGACACTGTTCCTAATTACAAGGGTCGCTTCCGATTCTCACATATGCTGCTCGTCGTGGTAAAATTTTAGCCCATAATAATATATATAGGTGTTCTGTAAAATATATAGGATCTGTATTGAATCTTGTAGAATATGCACATGCCTTGACAATTATAATTAAAACCAGCTTACGTGTTACAATTGCTACGAATAATTTTGCGCAGAACGCTATTTGAGGCACAGACAGCTTCCTAACAGGGGCGATACTTACGCGTAGGTTTGGCATTTTTTTGCATAGGTCCACAACACGCCTTGTACCGAGAACATTGAGGTCAACTGCCCTCCTGAAAGAAAAATTTCGAGCAAAATGATTCTGCAAATTAAACAAATGTAATTTTACCCTATACCAGAGACAAACCAGTGCCCGGATATACACCCAATATGTCAAAAAGTATTTGTGGCGAACCTTTTTCTATGACGGAACAAATAGCACGTGTCCTACGTTTCTTCCTCTGTTGTGTGTGTGTTTCTACACAATTTGATGCAGTGAACCAGTACCAATCGCTCAATTCGTCGTTCTTATCAGACAACTTCTTATACCCAACCTGCCCCCCAGGCCACCCAGAACTCATATTAGATGCAGAGCATCTCATTCACTCGCCTTGTCCCTCCGGCGTCGTCGGCGTTGTCCACTCCTACCCCATTCTCCTCGCCGCGCCAGCTGCGCTCTCCGCCGCTCACCCCTCTCCTCTCCGATAGCGAACACTCTCTCGCTACAATCTAGTACACTGTACTCTCGCGAGGGGCATTGGATTGGATTTGATTGGATTGGATTGGCTTGGATTGGATGGATTGGCTTGGCTTGGCTTGGCTTGGCTTGGCTTGGATTGGATTTGGATTGGATTGGATTAAAGTGGATTGTGTTGGGTTGTGTTGCGTCATAGCCGCGGCACGTTGCGTCATAGCCGGGGCAGACGCGCTGGGGCCGGCGCATGTGCAGTACTCTCTCTTCCGCGGTTTCCTCTCCTTCGGGCGCGCTGCGCATATAACCGGTGTGCCGTTCTCCGGCGAAGCAACATCCACGCTTGGCTCAAACGCCTAGAGTCCACGCCGCTTTACAAGTACGCCAACGTCGTCATCGACTGGGACCGGCTTACGCAGTCCCCTCAACGTTATGCGCGCTATAAAACGCGGTCCCTTCGCCGCTCCGCCTATGCGTCGCATCTTTCGTTTAGCATGTACGACCGACATTTGCGCCTTTTTTAAAGACGATAGTCTTTCTTGGGCTCCTTAAACCCAGAAATTTTGGTCTGTCTGTCTGTCTGTCTGTCTGTCCGTCTGTCTGTCTGTGACTCAATTCAGCCACCCGGCCAAAGTAAAACAATGCCTGCGCAATAGTCTTATATAGTCACAGCTAAATCTACCCGTCTAAGTCCGGTGTAAAGTTCATACTTGTCAACATTGTTGAAGAACAACAAGACACTACGCAAATATAAGACAACAAATTAGTACAGAAGTGACATTTGCAGTGTTCCTTTATAAAAAATCATGCATGCTTAACTTTTTGCGAAATTAAATACTTCAACTGCAGAAAAAAAATTCATCCCGCCGTCGCCTGGTGTCGCCCGCGCCACTATAGCTTCTGGCGCCATTTTAAGAAATCAACCGGCAACAGTTACGAAAGGTTCCACTAGATAGGTTCCACGTTCTGCTTGCAACGCACGTGAAGTAGGGAAACGCGGTTCTATAAACGTTGAAGTAGGGCGCCCCGATTCACGCACGTCTTCGCCGTGCGGCAGCGTTGGCATCGAGACACCCGGTTTGGAGCAGTGTAACGCGGGAAATTTAAAATTATTAAAGCAACCTTTGGCGTCTTTACCTTGGGAGGAGCGCGACGCAAGAGGAACAACATGAGAGGTGAGCGGCAAAGCGAAGGGAGGCATTTACTTGGCAAAAGTCGATAAAGACTATCGTCTTTTGACGACATTTGCAACGAAAGGAGCAGATACGCGGCCAATTTTTTTAAACCGAAGCTTTAAAAAAGAGGTGCAGAAAAGAGGGCGACCGTTGGAGTCAACGAAAAAATCCCAACAAATGAAAGAAACTACTGGCAGCGCCAGGAATCGAACCTGGAACGAATAGAGAAACGGAGCAAGAGCCCGTTGTCTAACCAATCGAGCTACGAGCCCACGCGGAGACGGGGGAGACAGGCGGTGAACGCACCGAGCACATCTGCGGGTTTATCCCCTGCGTTCTCGCGGAATGCAACGTGATAGCGTCACGTGACCTCTCGCGGCGTTATTTGTAGAGCCACGTGTGCGAATTCAAGTGACGTCTTATGAGCGATCGTTGCGGGTGTCGTTTTCAGCTTCACTTTCCAACCCAATTCACAGCATGGATTGGCGCGCATTTCTTGTTCATGAAGTTTGTCCACGCATTTCTGAGCTACAAAAAAATATTGTACTACGCACTATAAGAATATCCTGGAAATCACACAGCGATCTATGTGGGCTGTTGCGCCCCAAAATTACGCGCCGCTAATCTCCATAGACCCGCACGGGACCTCCAGAATGCCTGACGGACTTTCCAAGCATGACGAGGCGGTTCTTCACCGCGTGAGGCTAAATGTCGTTTACACAAGTTATTTTCGATTCAAGATGAAACAGGCCGCTTCCCCCTTCTGCACTCTTTCTACTCATGTGAAGTTTCTCGGCGTCACCATCGACTATAAATTATTCTGGAGGCAGGCCGTGGATTCTCTTGTCACGTCCATGGTTCCCCGCTTAAATGTGCTTCGACGAATTGCTGGATCTAACTGGGGGAGTCACCGATCATCTATGCTTAGGCTCCACTCGGCGCTCATCTTGAATCGGGTTCTTTACCAGCTACCTGTTTTGTCTCCCTCGGAGTCCCAGTATGCTCGTCTGGAAGCGCTGCACCGACAGGGCGTCAAGATATCCCTAGGAGTTCCCCAGGCGGCGGCAAACAAAGAAGTCCTGGAAGAGTCCCATTTTCCACTTCTTCGCTTGATGGCGCCTCAGCGGTTACTTTTGCAGCTTGTCCGGCTGGGAGAGTCCACAGCCGGAAAGGCCTTGCTCAGGCGTCTCCGCCTAAGGGTAGAATCTCGCATACACGCGGCGCTCAACACTCTCAGCATTCTCTACCCGCAACGGCGGAAGAACCAACATCGCTTGGAGCCATTGTGGTCTTTCGAGAGTTTGGAGTGTCAGCTCACCATCCCGGGCATCCACGCGAAGAGATTATACACCAGTGGCGGAAGCGAGAATGTTAGCACTTGAGCACTTGGACCGGTCGTACAGAGATTGTGTTCATGTGTTTACCGACGGATCTGTCGACAGAGAAGCAGGAACCAGCGCAGCGGCCTTTGTGATTCCCGGCATGAACGTTTCATGGGCGGTTCGCATTGACCAGTTGACGTCATCAACAACGGCAGAGTGCATAGCGATCGAAGCGGCCTTGAAAAAGATCAAATCGCTTCGGGTGCAGCATGCGGTAATTCTCACGGATTCCAAGTCGGCCCTACAACTCTTGCAGCTTGGATTTCCCGCAGATAAAACTTGCCAACGCTCCCTGCGTCTTCTTCAGCATATAACAGAAAACGGATTTAGCGTTCGCTTCCATTGGGTCCCTTCCCACGTAGGAGTGCTTGGAAACGAGGCTGCGGATCAGTTGGCTCGTGAAGCGACATCGTGCACTCGTCTTCTGAAGGTGGCCCCAGATGAACGGCGCATTTTAAAAACAATTTCTCCCAAACCGCACGGCCACCGTCCGCCTCGGGCATCTCCGATCCACGACTTTCACTCTCAGCTCCAGGGGGACACCGCAAGGATCAGTGGTGTCTCCGCTACTATTCAACCTAGGGATGCGAGAGTTGCCCCCATTACTTAGCGCAATCCCCACGGTTAATCATGCTCTGTATGCTGACGACCTTACACTTTGGGTTGCACAGGGCTCCACCGGCCAGCAGCAGGATTCGATCCAGCTGCTATTGATGTCATTCAGGAGTACCTGCAGGAGAGGGGCCTCAAATGCGCCCCAGAAAAATCTGCACTCATCACACTGTGCTCTCGCACGTACAAGAAACGCACCGACCCAATCCCAGATCCTGACCTCTCCATCGACAACCACCCAGTACCCAATGTCGCCTCACTAAGAATACTAGGTCTAAACATCTCTAAGAACGGTAGCGGGTCTAGCACCATCCCCCAACTCCAGCGGACGCTTACTCAACTCACTCAACTAGTCCGCCGTGTTGCCCACCGTCAGTTCGGCCTTCAAGAACACGATGCGGTTCGCATCATTCAGGCATTGCTGACCAGCCGCCTTATGTACGGGGACCCCATACCTGGCCATCAAACCTGCGGAGCGAGACAAGCTCAGCGTGATCATTCGCCAGGCTTACAAGACTGCGCTCGCCCTTCCGCCCACTACATTCCACCCGCAAGTTGCTCCAATTAGGAATCCACAACACCTGGGAAGAACTTCTTGAAGCGCACAAGCTGTCACAGCCACGACGCCTTCTCATATATACGGGGTGCTGCACTCTTCAACGCTTGGGTTATGCCACTCCCCCAGCCGACGACTGCCCGGTTGGCATACCGCCTGATATCCGGAATCGAATCACGGTGGCTCCTATTCCCAGAAATATGCATCCGGAATACAACGTCGCCCGCCGAGCGACTCGTGCGTCCGCGTTGCACCGGCTACATTCCACTAGCTCCATCACTCGGTACACGGACGCTGCCCGCTACTCCACCCAGCGAGCTTACGCCGTTGCCGTTGTCGACCACCGCTTTCAACAGCTTTCGGCAGCCACTATCCGCACCACCACTGCCACAACGGCCGAAGAAGCAGCCATTGCGCTAGCAGTCACTACAGCCAAAGACTACGTCACCGTACTTAGTGACTCGCAAGAGGCATGCCGCCGATATCTTCGCGGCCGCATTACTCCCACAGCTCTCCGCATCCTTCAGGCTAATTACGAACTACCCGACATCCAACTCATCTGGGCACCCGGCCAGGCTGACCTCCCCGGAAACGATGCGGCCCACGCCGCTGCCTGCGAGTATGCACGCCAGGCCGTCTCCGACCGGCAGCCTCCTTGCCCAGATACCCCTCTCACCCCCCCTGATCTCCTCACCCACTACCGCCTCAGCCGCCGCAGATATCCTCCCCCTCATCCTCGCCTTAGTTGTCTCTAAGCCACTACCCTCCGAAGGCTACAAACTAACTCTTACCCCCACCGTACACTCCTCCACAAAATGTACCCTACCCAATACTACACGACCTGTGCCTACTGCCCATCCCCTGGCACCCTATACCACCTGGTATGGGAATGCCAGCAATCCCCGTCTTTATCTCCAATCCCCAACCCTACTTACGAGCAGTGGGTGGACCGGCTGACCAGCTCGGACCTTGCGGCGCAACAAGAAGTCGTCGCTAGAGCCCGGGCAGCTAGCCAGGACCAGGGAATCCCGGACTAAGCATGCCCCCCACAGGGCTGGTGCCCCTGCCATCTAGCACCAAATTTGCTCGTTTTTATTAAACGTTTATTTCTCTCTCTTTAAAAACAATTATACAAGATCATTTCCACTCTCTTAGGCGACCACAACATCGACCTTGTGTTACCAAAGGAATGAAGAGGACAGAGGCAACCTTACTGTTCCGCATCCGGACCAGCTCAGCGCGGACACCAGGCGTGGCTTCATAAGCTGAACATTATCTCTTCACCTCTGTGCGGAACGTGTGGTGCTACAGACGACATCGGTCATTTTATTATGGCTGCCGAGAGCATGCGGAGGAGCGGTTAGCTTTGTTTAAAGAACTGCGAAGGATAGCTGCTCCGCATGCCTCTTTGAACGATTTAATTTTCCCGGAAGGCCATTGGATTACGAGGAGGGACATCTTTCGTTTGATCCTGCAATTTTTAAGGGTCACAAGCCTTTAGCGAATCATGGTGAATTCCCGCGCATAGCGGTAAAAGGTGCTGATCGGGTGAGCAATTGCCGGCATACCACGCAAGGCTAGGTCCACCCGTCAATAAACATCACCACCACCACCACCACTTTGTGACGTGCGCGAGGACTTGAACCACGTTTTAAGTGAGTGTACGTGGTATAGAGCAAGCTAGAACGTCCCTTTTAGTGTCCTTGGGTCTTCCGCTTTCTGGAGGACTAACTCTAAGTGACGTGCTAGGCGCTTGGTCGAACTCTAAACGAGCATCTCGAGCGACAAAAGCTCTATTGTCTTTCCTGCGAAGCACAGGACTTGATCAGACTCTTTAAACAGGATTCTATTAATGAGCGCATCATCTTCATCACAGTCACTATCATCATCTCTTCATCAATTTCATTTTTTCATACATCTGGTGTAGCAAGCTAGGCGCCTTGGCCAGGCTAACCTCACCAGTGTCATTAAGACCATTCTCTCTCTCTCTCTCTCTCTCTCTCTCTCTCTCTCTCTCTCTCTCTCTCTCTCCCTGGAAATCACACTAATATGTATAACTGTAATGCTCGCGCTTTCCAGGTGTGTAAACTTTCCCTTCAGATCAAAGTAAGCAACCTTCTAGTACACAAGCCTATACACTGTATGAGGAAGCTGCTACAGCCTACTTACTTGAGGGGCTCGTCAAACTTGACCGTTGCAGCTGAGTGGAAGACGACCGAGACTCTTTTGAATAAGGTGGCCTGGTCGGTCGAAGTTAATCCCAGGTCAAGCTGAGTGAGGTCCCCTGCCACAGCCTTCACTTTACCTAAGGCTCCAGGCTGCTCGTGATTGAGGCGCTCAAACACCTAGGAAAAGTGTTCGAAACAAAAAAAAAAGCGTGAAAAGGACGTTGTGCAGCTCATTCGTAGAGGTTAAACAGTACAGACAGTTACACAGGTTAAACCTACAAGGCATGCTGTAAAACTTGCTTGCGAACGTGCCGGCGGATCGTTTTAGCTGGCGTCATCGAAACGGAGGGAAGGAGGGTTGAGTGAAAACGGACCTTTCTCGTTAGAAATGCGCGTAAGTCGTCCCAAGACCCCCAGAAGATGGTTTCGGTATTCTCAACGTTAGCTTGGTATGGTAATTAGACAATTTATACGACTCGTTTCAGGCTCCTTTTTAATAGCTTCAGTTTATCCGCCAGATAAAGAAATCTTTACCAGAACACACATACGGGTAAATGTCCGTCTAGTGTGTGTCTAGTTTACCTTAGACTTGAGCATTGCTTCAGTCCTAGCCTCGGGCTCCTTTCCTTTCTTGCCTCGTACGAGAAGGTAGACCTCCTTGACACCAGGACAGGAGCGCAACAGTTTCTCCAGCAGGACCTGAAACATGGAAGCTTTTGGTTAACCGGACATCTGCAGCTACTCGTGGGAATTTTAAGCGGGCGGATTCGCAAAGCCAAGCTTGTTCTATTCGGCAAATTATAACAATGCAGAACACATTAGGACTTAATCGATGTTTGATTCAGACAAGCGACCAGCTTCGATGCCTTTAGCGATGCCTTTGGTTCGATGCCTTTAGCGATGATGCGTGAGTAAGTGCGAATGTCTTCATGTCTCGATGCGGTCACTTATTATTCCTTCCGCACTTGACCCAAAAGTTCGCCCATCTCGTATGTTCTCCTTGATATCTCCGCAGTTTTTTTTCATTGGCGGTGCAGCCACTTTTTTGTAGTTTTTTGCACCTGACCCGAAAGTTCACCCATCTCGTATTTCTCACTTGATATCGCTGTAGTTTGGGTGGGCGTTCTTTCGCAACATTACGGTAGTTATGCTTGGAGGCTCGGTCAAGTTTTGTGCGTGGTGTCGTAGTTAGGCTCCCAAAGAGCAATGAACACTCGGTCATTGAAGTATACGTGCAATGGACGCGTGCCCGCCGGCTTCGCGTTGAAGCTTAAGAGTATCGGAGGGCGCAGTGGGGCGAGCGTTCGCTCAAAATTTTAAGTGCGGACAGAGAGAGAAAAACTTTTATTCCTGGCGAGGCTTAGTCCTAGCGAGTGTCCCTTAGGTGGGGAAGGCGCGCCAGGTAATCTTGAGCCCTAGTGGTGGTCAGGAGCTGTAGCTCGGGTGAGGAGTTCCCGGTCACCTCCAGCCAGGTAGTGGGAGGGTTGGGTAAACGGAGCGGGGGTAAAAATAGGCATTCCCAAATGGCGTGTGGCGTGGTGTCTCGAGCGCCACATGCCGGGTACCTTAGGACAGCACAGCGGTTTGAGATAGGTGGTGAGGCAGTGGAAGTGGTAAGCGAATATATCTACTTAGGCCAAGTTGTAACCCCGGATCCCAACCAGGAGGCAGAGATAATTAGAAGGATAAGAATGGGGTGAGTGCATTCGGCAGGCATTCTCAGATAATGAATGGCAGCCTACCATTGTCCCTGGAGAAGAAAGTGTATGACAGCTGCATCTCACCAGTAGTCACCTAGCGCGGCAGAAACTTGGAGGCTCACTAAGAGCGTTCAACTTAAATTGAGGACGACTCAGCGCGCAATGGAACGGAAGATGATAGGTGCAACCCCCACCAAGGCTGGAACCACCCCCAAGCGAATTTGGCTAATTTACTCGAGGCAGTCCAGAACAAGGCTGCAAGGTTTATTTTGCGTTCATACTCCCGCACTCAAAGCGTATCCTTTCTAAAAATTCCCTTAATCTACATAATCTCCATCTCCGTCGCAAATTGTTTCGTCTAGTTCATTTCCGTTCACTATATTACAACCGCTCGCACTTTTCCTCGGAACATATTTTTCCAGCGCATCACATTTCCTTACGGACCGATCATGCGCACAAGGTATCTCCAATTTTTTCCCGTACAGAAAAATTCAAATCATCGCCCCTTGTCCTGTCAATAAACGATTGGAACCAGTTACCAGGCAGTATTGTATCTGTGAGTGATCCATCTTTATTTGAAGCCGCTTTACTCAGATACCTTCTCGCGGAAAGGGTTGCATAATTTCTTCTATTTTTTTTCTCAGATGGTTCTTTCCGAAAAATTTGGTCGTACTGTGTTGTTCGCCTTGTTACTGCTTTTGCCCTCTTACTTGCCCATATTTGCATGTACAAATTTGTATGTACACATTTGTTCCTTTTATACCCTGCAATTTTGGTTGTATAACCACATCCCCCCCCTATGTAATGCCCTGGACGGGCCTTTAGGGTACCTGAAAAAAAATTAAAAAAATAAGAAAACATTAAGGGACAAGAAGAGAGCGGAGTGGGTCAGGGAACAAACGCGTGTTAAGGAACATATTAGTAGAAATTAAGAAGATAAATGGACGTGGGCAGGGCATGTAATACGAAGGCAAGATAACCGTTGGTCATTAAGGGTAACAGAGTGGATACCTAGAGAAGGCAAGCGTGGCAGGGGGCGGCAGAAAGTTAGATGGGCAGATGAGATCAAGAAATTTGCGGAGATAAATTGGTCGCAGTTAGCGCAGAACCGGGGTAATTGGAGATTAATGGGAGAGGCCTTTGCCCTGCAGTGGGCGTAGATAGGCTGGTGATGATGATGAACTTACGACCGAACAATGACCGTCCGCGTCCGTGCGCATAGCATTTACAATCGGGAAAAATCACAGAAGCACCGGCAGGATTAGAACCTGTGTCTGGTAGACCACAGTTAGTGCCAGTCTTCTTACCCATTGGGCTACGACCGTGAATTAGTACCCGAGAGTCACATGGCTGACTCCCTCGCCTGTAACGGTGCGGAGTACCTCAGGACCTCCCAATGTCCGTCCGCGGCCATCCGTGCGCACACCACCATCAAGCGAAAATCAAGCGAAATTCGATTTGAGTCGTGAGTTGCAGTTTCATTTAGGGAATAATCAAGGTGCAACACACGGCTAAAATCGAATGACGGTCAGGGCGCAAATCGGATGTCACTCGGTCCCCGTACTGCGCACCCTCGCCATCATCACGGAGTGGAGATGCTGCCATTTTTTAAACTCGTTCGAAGGTCACCGTTTGGCATGTGTGGCCTGACGTGTGGGACGCTAATTAAGAAGTTGATTAATGTTATCGCTTCTCAGCATTTTGGCTTATTTTATTTTGGCCGTAATTGTTCTTTAATAACAGCCAAAATTCTACCGCTAGTCGCAAAAAGTGGTAAAGCGAGCCACCCCACGACGCGTTTCCAAAGCCGTACGTTCTTGTACCAGTTGTATCACACCTCGGACAGGTGGCGACACCAGTCCCGGCCAAACGCTGCGAGGTACAGCTACGATAAAACTGCGGGTGCCGGCGCGCGCGATTACGTCATCGCTTGGCGAGGTATCCCTCTGTCCATCTTCGCCGGCCAAATTACCAGCATAAAGAGTATCGCTGTTAAAAGTTGCCCCAATGCACGGCGTGAACGTGGTTGGATAGGGAAGTCACAAGAGCGATGAACATTAAAGCGATAAATTTCGCTTTGCCGCAAAGCATACTGTCCGCCTTTCGTCCACAGGCTCCTGACAGGATTGAGCCATTCCGGGGTGTCGGTGTAGCATCTCGGTAACAGACTAAAATATGTTTTAGTCAGGAAATCATTTGTTGTGCGTCAGGCCCGTTCAGTTATAAAACAGGCTCCTGTATATTGTTTAAAACCAAGGCAGGATGAGAAGAGAGAGAGGGAAATAATGATTTATTGGAGAGTTTAGCTCCAACCCAAACAGGAGATGGCTACTCCAGGCATTGGATTATACAAAAGGTACAATACTTGCCCTAAGGAACCACAAGGTTAAAATATGCACATTGAAACAGCAGAGGCTGAAAGATCGCATACGAACTCAGTAACAACTTGCTAGGAATAGCACACAAGCACAGACATATATAACGCGTTTTACGGCTTTCTTTTTATAGGCTATACCCGTTGTTATATTGCTACACCCAGTGATCGTCTGGTAGTACGACCAATACACACACACACAAACGTGGGCGTGCGCGTGTGCGTGCGTGTGCGCGTGTGTGTTTGTGTTTGCGTTTGTTGATTGATTGATTGTAGGGTTTAACGCGCCGACTGCAACGCGGGCGATGAGGTGAGCCGTAGTGGAGGGCTCAGGATTAATTTTGACCACCTGGTGAACTTTAACGTGCGCCGAAATCTCGTGCACACGGGAGTTTTTGTTTTTCGCCTCCATCAGAAAAGCGGCCGCCGCGGCCGGGAATCGAACCCGCGACCTCGTGCTCAGCTTGTTTGTGTTTGTGTGTGCGTGTGTGTGCGTGCGTGTGTTCGTGCGTGTGTTTGTGCATGTGATGGCGCGTGCGTGCGTGTGTGTGTGTGCGTGTGTGTGTGTGTGTGCGAGTGTTTACGCGCGTGTGTGTGCGTGCGCTTGCCTGCGTGTTCCCGCAAGATCTTTATTGGTTTATTTGACACAATCACTGCCCTGCTGTGTCGAGCTACGCTCACCCGAAGAATCAGCAGACTATCGTGCCACACGTGCTGCGATTTCTGCGCAGCTGGAGGTAAATTTAACTTTTTTGTGGAGCTGGCAAACACAGCTGAGTAGAAAAAACAGGAGCAAAACACCACTATGACGGGGATGTCGGCGATTGTTTTGGTATTCCTGCCGTTGTTCCCGAGCGAGCCCGGTACAATGGGATGTGATAGCGTAATGAATACTGCAGCACTGTAGTAGGTGTTTTCTTTCTCTCCTTTTGCAGCGAAGCTGTCTTGCGATGGGTTCATCCCAAAATTGTGTGGGTGTATTGGGTCACGGCGGAAATAATTGTACGCGCTTGCCCCAGAGCTACTGCGAATTGCTCTGCAGTTTATCCTATCTAGGTATCAGAAAAATCATGCTGAAGTTGGCCGCTAAGACGACTCTATCATTACGTCAAGTACCATTTACGTGCCACAATTAGTTCACAATTTAGTTGTAAACGTTTCAGAATTCACGTCTGCCGCCAACACATGGCCGGCTACGGCGTTACTGTGGTATAAAGTAACATGACTCTCGTTTTATTGAAACTACAGTATACTCTCGATAAACGAAACTTCAAGGACCGAGAAAATTAGTTCCGTTTAACAGGAGTACCAATTTACTGAGATAGATGTGTGAAAGTACAAATTTATGTGCGTACACACTCTTAATACTATTTCATGGAATTCTAAGCATTAGAACGTGAATGTAGCTGATAGTCTTTCAGAAAGAAAGCAAGAAAACTACAAGAGGTTTAGGCCCAACATTCACAAAGTTGATTTGGCAACAATGAGTCGTTGTGCACTAAAAATGCATCAATTATTGTTGTTTGAGTCCTTACAACTGCATCTTCATGGAGGCTAGAGGCCTCAACTTCGCTACTGCTTACGAGCCACCGAATTTAGAAGACGGCAACGCCGTAATGAAGCCCGGATAGCACCACGATGGCACGAACGAGGCGGCAGGAGCTGAGACCTGTAACCTCGGCGTTTTGAATTGAGACCGAATGACTGGAACAAGAACTGCGATGTTGCATTCGTTGTGCTAACACGGTGACCACTAACGAGGCAAGGCTTACGAGGCCAACGAGGCTAAAAAAACGTGAAGGAAGAAAAACAAAAGACGAAACAGCCGGAACCGTAGAAAGCTGATTCTCATGCCAGTGGGCGTCACAAGAAGTTGCATTTCTGGTTCCGTTTACACGGTGACGCGCAAATTTTAGTTCCGATTACCGAGAGTTTTTTTTTTTTACTTTATCTGAATGCGAAACCAACAAACTTACAGGCTACTGTTCCGTTTAAGCATTAATTTCGTTCAAGCGATTTCCGTTTATCGAGATTCTAGTGCATGCTGAAACAATTTATTTGACAATTATTTTCCATTAATTGGGAGAAACTTATGTGTATGCCTGTTCATTCGATCAATATAGTATGTCACCATACATAACGCAATGCAGTTATCCACAAATGCAGCATAGTGGAAGCCATCTTAATTTTTTTCGTTTCACTTCTATTCAATTGCACAAAAGAACGCGTCTTTTAAGGGGGACTCACCTGACCGCATTCCTATAGTGTTTACTACTTCATAACCCAGGGGCTTAAAGGGCCATGAAGACAAAACACACGCTTGGTTCATTCAAAAGATTGCCTCGTTAGAATCATACTGACACCACTTTTAACCGGACTGCTATCTCGGACTGCTTCGGAATTTGAGAACCGCCTTCTTGCGAGCCCTAGTAGAAATGTACCTAACCTACTTTGTTAGCAGTGCTGAATGAATGTTTGCACACACATGCGTGTGTATGTATATGTATGTGTATATGTATATGAATGTATGCGTGTATGTATAGATTTCTTTATTGTACTCATTAGCTTGTCTGTATTTTATTGCGTTTGTTTGGCATTATTTGTTTGCATTGTTTGTGCAATAATATAGGCATTCACGATTAAGTGTTTGCTTTTGTGCGTTCTTACGTACGCTTATATGTTATTACAAGAATTTTGTAACCCCACCCTGTATCGGCCTCACCGGCCAACAGTATGAGTAAATAAAAAAAACCTAGACTTCGCTCAAATAAGCTATATAATTAGAAAAAAAGGGAATGGCCATGCCGCCCACTAGTTAATTTCCTGCAACAGACGTCATACCAGCCAGCTCTGCGATTGGCTGAGGCCGGCAAAAGCAAACGCAAATTAGCAAGAGCTTATAAGCTTGCCGAACGAGCTATTTGCGTTTAAAGTTAGGGCACATTCTTTTTAAAGCAGTAAGAATGGTGGGACAAGCAGTGGAAGTTACGAAAGTGCACGTAAACATAGAAGTACCGATGCGTACTGCTGTTGGTACTGCGCACACTATGCTTAGTTTAGCAGCACAGGACTGCGGGGTTTCGTGTTGTCTCAGACGACACTGGCCGATTGACGCAAGCAACGGTGTCTTACGTGGCCATATTTGTAGAGCGAGCACTATGTTTCACGAAACGATTATTCTCTCCCTGAACAAAAACAAGCCAGGTTTAAGTACGGTCAAAAACAAACCAAAGTCAGAAAACGGCGTGCTTCATTATGGTGGCGCCATCTACGTTCACTAACGGTAAACAAGGCAATCGGCTGCAGAGCGTTCGATTCCTGTGATGTCATTGCAGGCCACAAAAACACACGATTTAACGGAAAAATCAGAATTTTAACTTACATTTATTAATTTCTTAGTGAATAAAACATTTTGCATCGGCACAAGCGCTGGGAGCCCCATAAAACAGGAAAAGTTTTGAATAAAACCAACTTCTAGTTTGTCTGCATGGCTCCTTTAAAAAGCATCGTGTACGAATACGAAAAGGTACACAAATTCATAGAAATGCTCCTAATAGGCCTAGTTTGTTTCTTTTACACATATATTACTTCTTTACTGAGATAAAGCAAGAGACGCATTTTCGTTTTTCTAGTTATCGCTAGAAGGGGCTAGCTGCCTAGCAAGTGAGAGGTTTGTGTATTTATTTCAGTACATAAGCGACCCCTTTCAAGAATAAGCAAACTAGGCCGTTGTGAACATTTGTTTCTATTTGTAAAACTTTTCTTATTTGTGCGCGATTGTTTTTAAGCCCGTGAGCCATGACACGTAAAGTCTCATAGACATGTTAACAGGTTAGTCCTTCTTTAACGCACTTTCATATCGGCTCTCTTTTGGTCATCAACCACGGAAATATCTTCGAATAACATATTTGCAGTGGTCATAAATATGCGGATTAATTCGCGTAGAATGAATGTTCAGTCTCAGTATTGGTGATGCTGTAATGTGTGCCTTCTGACGCGAGTGATCATCAGCTATGTTAATATGCAGCTGTCTAGCTGCGTGTGCGACGTGGCGTACCTGAGAGTGTTTGTAGGCTTTTTGTGTTTAATGCCACTCAGTGCAGTAGCTACAGCTAAGGCCCCTAAAAATGACCGCTATGCACGGGACTCGAATGCTTGAATGCGCGGAAAACATCGGTTACTGATACCCCATAGAAAAAAATTGCCACACTCTGTGACGGAAGGTTTTCTAGGTCAACAGGACGTTCTTGTTCAGCTTCTTTTTTATGGTTACGGAAGACCTAATGAATGAAAAAGCTACACCATACGTGTCTTTCAAAGACGGTAAGAGTCTCCAATGCTTATTCTAATCTCCGTGGGCAGTGCACGTACTGCATGGATCTCGAGAGTTGAACCGGAGGGGCAGATCGACGCAAAAAATAGGTGCGTGAAGGAGACTGGCGGGACTTTCAAAATCCAGATAGCTGTAATTGTGCAGAGAGGGCATGGCCCCAGTCACCAACGGTTTATATCCACAAAGCGCACGATAAGATAAGTAAAGATTTTTTAAAACTCGTATACAACTATAGCAGCATAGGCGCGGGACAGCCTAAGCCTTCCGTAGGCCTGTGTGGTGACGCCCTACAGCAGACATGGCTTCACAGACCGGTGTTGGCATATAACGCGCAGCTATAAAACGTCAAAGCAAGTACCGAACAAGAACACCAGAGGAAGATTTAGAGCAAATACAAATACAAAACACAGGAAAAACAACAAACGAACAAAAAAAAAACATTGATGAGCACTTCAGCTCAGCCGTTCTCGAAAGAGAGTGTGGCCGCTCTCAGCTTACCTCGCGAAGCTATAAAAGGTAGATCACAAAGAAACCTATTAAAATATTCTGGGACAAACCAAGATCGTATGCCTCTCCGGAGTCTGTTTGAACTCTTGGTATCACATAACGAGACGCAGTTGGAGAAACAAGAATATATGTTGCTGCAATGCTGCCGATCCGCAAACGTTTCTGTGAAGTGTAAGTTTCGGCCAAAGGTAAGTAACAAGTTTGGAAACTGCACACTAGGGGGGTATCGAAGAAACGGTGGAGGTGAAAGATTGTTGCGTACCGACCGCTTGTATTTAATTCTGAAGAACAGGTGTCAGAAGGTCCACTATCATACTAATTGCTTAAATGTCCTCGTTTGAGAAACAGTTTGAAATAGGCAATGTACATATTCACCTTCATATACATATTCAGTGTACATGTTCAATCTACATATTCACGTACACATTCCGATAAAGCTGAGAACCAAACCTCGAAGCATGTAATGCTCATACGTGCGACAACATTTTATTGATGCATTTCACAACATTTTTCGTTACAATACTTCACCTTATCGATGTACTGTTTAGGAGAACCATGTCCATAAATGACGCAGGTAGTTGGCATGGCCTTCTACGTACCTTCCCGACGAACCCGGTTCCTCCAGTGAGGAAGACCACTTGGTCCTGGTAGAACTGCGCGATCTGCGAGCCACCATTCTGCTCGGGCCCAGCAGCCGAAAGTGGGCCTGGGTGCGGTTGGTGCCCGGTGGTGTCCATGGCGTACTCCCGTCTGCTCACTGCAACAAACATAAAGTGTTGCAGACCATTCAGAGGTGCTGCAGTGTAGTTCAGTCATGTATGAATCGAAGTGAAGGTAAACGCAGAAAGGATGACATAACTCCCCTGCACGTGATAGGAAGCTCACTAACGCGTAAGACTTGAAGGTAGCTAAGCTTACGCAACCATCACGACCATCACGAAGTCTTAAGTCCCCGATTGCAGCCGATTTGCTTCTTCTTCGCTGCCGCAACGACCTTTACTTCATCTTTGTTACTATAGGCTGTGAGCTTGCTTCCTTTTTAAATGCAGGACACTTTTTAGACGCGCCTTGTCTTCGTAGCTTGGCCCACAGCGTACCGCCGTCACTTTTTTTTCTTTTGAGGGCGCACCGCCGTCACGGCATCCCATGGAAGTTTCAAAAAAAACAACCGCTCGAAACTCATGAACCGCTGCCTCTTGTCATACATCTCGCCATTGCTTAGTGACTATAAAACTGCAGCTGCAATTGAAGCAAAATACATGTCATTAACCGGAAGCCCCCGCGTTCATGCAGTTAGGAACGTTTGTTGGGTAGGTTTTTAAGGTAGTAAGCAAAAAAAGTAGCAGTACAAGATAACAAGTGGCGCGTTCTAAAAAGCGCAGTTAGGTGCCGGCACGTGCGGAATGATAAGCAAGCACACAAAAAAAAAAAAAAAACTCCCGCTCGCGCTGTTTCAGGCAGGGGGCCCGCAAGCACTGCGAAAGCAGGAAATTTGAAATGCGTTGAGCAAACCTCCGTTCCATTCATAAGGAGAGGAGTGAGACAGGGCGGCGAAGAGCGTGATGGGTCGTAGCAGTGAGCGGATAACGGTGCCACAGCCCATTATGGCGAATCACGTCTCTGCACTTCCGACAGCTTTCACGTTGAGTGAAACGGCCTTAATTTTTTTTGTTGTTGTTGCGGAAGTGATAATTATTGGACATTACCTTGGAGGGGCCTACGCTATGACGTGTCCTTGCTTCGAAGAAGTTTTGCCACGATTAAGGCGAACGCTGGAGTTCCTTGTTTCTTTTGGCCAATATTGGCCAATCTCCTTAAGTGGATATGCTTGGCTTGACAAACCTGCGCCAGGGACTCTGGGCGGTCACAGCAAGGTCTCACATTTGAGGTCTCACACGAGGGCTCACATTTTCCTGTTTTTGTTTTAACTGCTGGGCGGTCGCCGCTAGGAGCGCGCTCACGTGCGCTCCGCATTTTCTTGGCATTTTTAACTGCGGACACGAAAATAACGATTTGCTAAACAGCTTCGGTGCTAATAACTTGGGTTAAATGACCCTCGAAGCGTTCAACGCTTCACTACCATTAGCCGAACACTGCACCGTCTCTATCCGCCCGCGCGATCCCCCGAATTTCCCGTGATTTTGGGGAGGTGATGTTTGGTCTGGACCGATAGCTAAGCGAGGGTCAGTGCGTTACACGTTTAGATAACAAAATCAACCTACAGAATGCCGCCTTCAGTCTCTCGGTTGAAGGATACTATCCACGACGATAACCAATATAGGATATCATCACCGACTGGGTCGGCTTGGGAACTCTGCTGCGTATGATCTTCTGGTCTTGTAGTTCTGGTCGTTCCGGTTTTCTGGTCGTTCCGACGGCGTGAAGAAGAAACTCAAGGTCACATCAAGCTTACGCTCTAGACGTATACTCCATACACTCAGGATGTCTTTGCTCTGTGCCGGCGCGTTGACAACGGCATGTCCAACGCCGATCTGGTGTGTCATATTCTAAAAGGGGATCCAGCACTTCGCATGCACTGTAGAGCCAATAAATACCAAGAAAAAAAATACTGAGCGCAGTGTGAGCGTGCGCCCCGTGAAGAGCGTCCGGCGTCGGGCAGCTCGCTCTTTGAGAGCACTCTGCCCAGAGTTCGTGGCGTGATCTCTCTCGTGCTGTTCTCCTCGCAAGTCCACGGTTGTTCGTGGCTGAACTGGGGAGCACAGATGCCGAGTTCGCGCTACAGACGCCAAGTTCGCGAAGCCGGTTGCCGCGGGTTCTAGCACGTGCAAACGCGGTCGACTTTGGGAGAGGTGTGAAATCCTGTGGACAAAAGGATGCGGTCCTGCCCGTCATGGATATCCTTAAGCGGCAAGTTCGGAAATCCATGCGAGGTGCAACACCCGGGTCTCCGACGAATGGACAGGGGCCGCCAGCTGTGCTCTATCTCCAGCCTTGCACCGATAGTGCAAGCTGCGAAAACATTTTTTTTATTGCGGAATAAGCAGCCGCATTGGCCGGTTTTGTCGTACAGTCGGCAAAAGGCTTGTCTATAACGCTCAAACGGCGTGGTCCGGACTGCGCGGGAGACACCTAGTGATAACGCCTGGATTGAGATAGGTAGATAGTGACCGTGCGCGGCCCGTATCAGCGCGACGGCTGTGTCCCTCCTCGCTGTGCCCGTCGCCTTGGCTTCCACGCCTTCTTTAACCATAATAAGCGCTGCATGCCTGCGCCAAAAGCGGAGATTACCCGCCTTAGCGCGCGCTGTGCGAGTTTTTCGTCTTTATTAGCTTTGGCCCACAGCTGTTCATTGCGTTATCCTTCTGCCAATAGCTGCATAAGTACCGCGTGCACCACTATCCGGTTTCTAGGCTCGGCTTTGCACGTCACTGCTGAGGGGCTAACGCCACAATACTTAATGCACTGTGCAAGCAATCACGGACCGATATCTGGTCACTCTAAAACACCGAAAGCGATGCGTTTTGGACGACTGTTGTTCGTTGTCTTGCATACAGAAAAAAAAAAAACTCCTGTCTAAATTGCGTAGGGCGCCGCAAAAATTAAGCGTTGCAGGTAGTTAAACATAGCCAACGCTGTACTACCATTAGCTAATCTCCCATATTGTTTCCCGGCCCGTCATTGCAGGCAGCGCTTCTCACGGCGAAAGAAGGTACGGAGAGCAAGGCGACGGGCACAGCTACAAGGAAAACAGCCATCGCGCGGATGCGGGTAGCGGTTTCTCACATTCTACCGGTCTCAAACCAGGCGTTATCACTATATGTCTCCTGCGCCGTCCAGAGCACGCTGCTCGCGCGTTATAGACAAGCCTTTTGCCGACTGTACGTACGAGCAGGATGAACGACGTCGCCATGACATTTACAAGTGCCACAAAACAGCTACGTTACAGCTGCTACGTTACCATGAAACAGCGCCACGTTACAGATACCGACAACGAGCGTAACGCACTCCACCGCGTCGCTTTCAAGCTGCGACGGATTCTGCTGGATTTCCACAAAATACTTGCGAACGGCGACGCGGATCTCCGTCCCAGCTCCGTTGTTCGGACTCACCGCTCCTCCTTATCGTGCGCAATGCTAACCACTTCTCGAAAAACTGGGCCCTGAAGCTTTTAAGGGGAAAATGCACCCATTTCAGTTATAAGAGTTCCCCCAGAGCACTTGCCAAAAATACTGCTGTTAGGGTCACTTGAAGGTATTTTTGTTGAAGCATTGGTGGATACCAGCGCAGCTATCCCAATTTTTTATGCGGATTTGTGTACTCGACTACGCAAGGCGAAAGCTCCCTACAAGGGCCCATTATTAACAGCAGAGCTGTCTAGGCAGAGGCAAATCCGTCCGTCGCACCAAAAAAACCTCGACGCCTCAAGAAAAAGATGTGGTTAGGGAGGTCCCGCGAATCGCACCCAGAAGCTTTACGCCATGAAACCGGCGACCTAACGACTGGGCCACCCCAAACCAAAGGCTCGAGGGGTACAGGCTTCCCGTGGTCGGAATCGAACCTGGTTCGCTCACGTTATAAAACCGGCATCTATCCTACCGAGCGACCATCGCATTCCGGGCTGCAAAGCCTTTCCTTTGGGTTCATTCTCGGGCGTTGGCTTGGACTTGGATGCATCTTCTAGCGCGTGCTGACGCTGTTCACTTTGGGAGAGATGTGAAAGCCTACAGACGAAAGGATCCGGGCCAGCCATTCATGGAGAACTTTCAGCGGCAAGTTCGAAAATAAATGTCAGGCGCAACGGCCGGGTATCCGACAAAGAGGGAGGGGCCGCCAGCTCCGCTGTTTCTCCTGCCGGGCACCACTAGTGCAAGCTGCCCCAATTCTGTTGGATGGCGCCAAAAAGACTTCCATTCGACCGTCCACCCAGTGTATATGGTTGGCACTCCAATTAAGGCACTTTGTCACCACCTTCACTCTGCCGTGCTCTCTCCGCGCGCTTACATGCCCTTCATCGGCTGAGACATTCTCTTTCACGTCAGCTGTTATTTGCTGCCGATGGTTTACGCTCAGCTGAACGGACACACGACCTAAATGTTTCCTGAAACTGGCCCCTTTTTCTGCTGTAAACTGACGATTACGTTGTGCCACCGCGTCACGAGCACATGCTTTCGGTTTCCGCCGGTACAGTTGTAAACCGCGACATGCTAGTCGTTCCCTCTGGCAGTCTCCTTTCACATAGCCCGCCCCACATTCTGATGCACCGAACAGTGTTTTTCAAGGCTCATACACTGTCGACAGCTGGCGCGGTCCCGCGGTGGGGCTCATCCGTAAAATTCAATGGGACTCGCGCCATCGCCCTCTCCATTTTCAACCGGTACACGATGTGCTCCTTTGGATTCCTTTTCAAACTCCGGGGACTTGTAAAATAATTCTGCACAGCTTCATTTGCTCCTGATACATCCGCAAAGGAACGTTCCCGGTGAATTACTGAGTCACTCTAGTTGGTCCTCACACTAACCACCATCGCCGTGGCACTGACATCGTCCGCGAGGCAATATTACAGTCATTTTATCGTCGCAACTCATACTGACTTTCGGCCAGGTGGCTGCGTCCGCCGGACGGAGGATGTTAGTGTGAACATTTTTCCTACAATGTCACAGGTAGTTACGATAAACACTCAGTGGGAGAACTTTGGAGAACAGCACTAGTGGTTCGTCTTCATCTGTAAATAATGACCAGCGCACTCGCTCCTACGGCAGTGCTCCCTGCTTTTATTCATCATAATCATCGTATACTCCACATTCTGGCTGCTAGAGCATTAGAATAAACGTCGCTTGCGGCCGTAGACTTTCAATATATATATATTGTTAATTGCGGAGGAAGAAGTGGACACTGATGCATATCTCCTTGGGACGAAGCGCAAACGATGATGGAGCAATGGATGGCTAGAACTCACTGCTCGAGCTATCATGGCCGCTTGTTATAAATAGATTCCCTCGCCCGGTGGCAACATCACGTAAACGTAACGCCTTCACTATCAACCACCGCTCGTCTCATTTGACCTGCCGCCACGTAACAACAGATTGACCTAAACGGTTATGCCAGGCTTTACCAGTTCGCGTGACATTTTGTCTCCGCATAAGCAAAACCCCAACTGCACGGAGCTCCGGCTTCAATTTGTAGTACGAAAGAACGAAGGGGCGGGAAGTGTGCGTGCTTCTTAATCTCAGTAAGGCTTGGGTTTGGGCTAGTTGGCTATACATCGTTAGAAAAAAAAAACAGCGCAAAGGACGCGGACGACAGAACGTAAAAAAGACAGTACAAGCGCTGTCTTAATCTCGAAAGGAAGGGCTCGCAATTACGCATGCCTCCATTGATAATCCGGCCAATCGGTGACATTGTGCCTTTTCGTACTTTCCGGTAATCTCTATCACGACGCCAGCTTTGCAGCACACAGTCAGTGCAACTAAGGTATGTAACGGCCGGCTGCCTGCAGCGCACTTTTAAGACCGCCAGTCTGTCTTGCGTGCTTGAGAGTTACTCAAAATGCTAAGAATCCAAGTGTAACAACTACCCCCTCCCCCGCCCATTTTGTGTGGCCCGTGGACATCATCGCCACAATACTTCGCCAAAGAAATGGGTGGGTTTTACTCAAGAAGTTATTGCCGAAAACCCAATTTTTTGGACTTCACACTCACATTTGCCATAAATTGGAAGAAGAGAAAGACGAAGGGCGCGGAAGTGCCTTCACGCCGTTCCTGCGAAAACCCTGTTTTTCTCGGGGTTACCTTATCCCATTTGCCAAAACGCCCCTTCGGGTTTCTTTCTGACGTACGTGGGCCCTTCAATTCCGCGGATCCCAGTAACTTCGTCACGACGAACCCAGCCTCCTCGGCAGCGACCGCTGCCGCTGCTGACATGGCTTCTCATGATCTCAACCCCTACTCAGCGCTGGAGATGGATGTGGGCGATCCAAAAGAAGACATCTACAATATAACTGGTGAGAACAATACAGACCTGATAACACCTATGACAAAAAAGGCCAAGCGGCAAGCCTCCCGTTCTCACACTCCGCCCGACACCGCTAGGCCTGCTGGATCAGCCGCGTCATCAACCTTTGCTTCCACGAGCTCCTCTCAGCTCACTACTGGCAACCAACACAAGGACGTAGAAGACCCTACAACCAGTAAGGCTAACCACAAGACTTCACGTATGCCAACTCAGCGAACCCGATTGCCCATCACCGTCATTTTCCGCCCCAAGGAACCAGTCAAACTAAAGAAAAATGCCTCATTCATGCGCACCGAGCAATTCAGCGCCATGTCAAGACGCTTCCCATAAACTATGCCTTTCAGGTGCACCTTTTGGAACGCTCAAACCTACTCGTTGTAGACTTGGAGTCACCTCTTCTTGCTACTCATCTACTCAGTCTCACGCAACTGGAGGTGCAAGGAAACATCATTCCAGTCAGCGGGTACGAGGCCCTTCCAGCCGGGCATATCAGAGGCGTAATACATGGAATACAGGACATTCCGCCTAATGATCTCAAGCAACACCTGCGTTGCTCGGCCGCAGAAATCATCACTGCTCGTCCGCTAGGCAAATCAAACTCAGCACTTGTCACATTCAATGCCCCATCACTTCCTCGCACAGTTCGTCTCTTCAGCGTCGTTACAAGAGTCGTCCCATTCAAGCCACGCACTCTTGTATGTGACACCTGTCACCAGATGGGTCATAAAAAGACATTTTCCCAAACCATACAGCGCCCAAATGTTCCACGTGTGGTCTGACCGCAGTGGAAAGCCACCACTGGGTGACTACACCATCCTGCACCAATTGCAAAGGTGCGCATCTCGCTACTGATCCGACATGCCCGGCTCGTAAACAAGTCCAGAACGCAACGTTTAAACGGCTCAATCACCATGCGCAAATTCGACATGAAGTGCCTCCACACCCAAACGTTAGCTCGGTTCCGTCGTTTTCAAACAATGAATTTCCACCATTGCCGTGTCAACAGGCATCGCCATCAACGGGTTCTCATGTTCCATCTTTTAGGAGACCAACTAAAGAACAGCCAGCCAGCTCCAGCCGCCCAGCCGAATTTGCCCAACTTAGAAAGTCTGAAGCAGGAAATTTGTGCATCGTTCCGAACGTCACTTGTTGCCGCCATCAAAGAACAGGTCATCTCCATTCTGCAGCAAGAAATAACGAACCAGATCCAGCAACGTGTCAGGCAAGCGATGCAACAAAACGTGATCCCACAGCTCCAACAATACATCTCAGCCGAGGTTCACCGGGCTGTTTCTGACGTAACGACCTCCCTGCCTAACATCATCCGTAGCACTCTTCAGTGTCAACTGCAAGTTCCACCGGCTGCCGCACTATCATGAATGACTACCAGCTGCCCCCTCAGAATTCAACGTGGATCCTCCAATGGAACTGTCGAAGTTTACCTCTAAGGAAGGCAGAACTTTGCCTACATCTGCAAGGAACTTACCCTAAAGCGTTACTTCTCCAGGAGACCAACGACTCTAGCACCACTTTACCCGGTTATATTGGTTACCACCACCCTTCAATCAAAGACAGACGCATGGGGTGGCCTTCGACTCCAGGTAAAGCTGCAATATACATCGACAAGTACATTCCCCAAACGCAGTTAGACACTACCAAATACTACACCACATTGCAGGAACTCATTGCAGTTCGCTGCACATTTCACCGTCATGCATACGTTATTGTTTAGGCCTATTTTCGACGGGGACGCCTACCTACTTTGTGCTATGACTTCAGTTGGATCTCTCATTTGCGTAACCTGTTCCCATCTGATTTTTTCATAATTGGAGGAGATTTTAATGCACATCATCAAGATTGGGGTCATCCAAGCATCAGCCATCAGGGCCATCAATTACTATCTAGCATGACATCGGCTAAATTCTTCATGTTTAACGATGTAAACATCCCAACCAGATTAGCTCAATACAATCGCCAAAACAACACTACACCAGACTTAACATAGGATAGTCGCAAACTTAAGCATACCTGCACTGCGCTACCTGACACTATGGGCAGCGACCATCTTCCTATCGCTGTTACCCCGCATTCTAAAAGCAACATTCTATACAGGTACGTTCAACACAGCAGTCGAGACAGGTACCACTGCGCCCTTATGAACACTAATTTAGAACGATCGAGCCTAAGTGTAATTATGGAGGCTATTCGCCACGCCAGAAAAGAATCCATTACCAGGACGCGTGTCCATCCCAAAAATCCAGACCCTGATGGGCATCTGCTTAACCTCTAAAATTCCCGTCTTCTTTTACTGAAGCGTATACATCGTTGCAGTGTTTTTTTAACGCGCCGACGCATCGCAGGCGATGAGGCGCGCCGTAGTGGAGGGCTCCGGATTAATTTTGACCACCTGGGGATCTTTATCGTGCGCCGAAATCTCGTACACCTGAAGCGTATACAGAGAGAAGGCATCACACCACGCCTTAGAGGGAAACTCAACCTCGCAACTAAAAGGGCAACATCTTACGCTAAGGACTTGAACACTAAGCAATGGAGAGACCTCTGCGATTCTTTAAGTGGGTCTCTTCATCTTTCGCGAATCTGGACAATCCTTAATTCAATGTTCGGTAACTCCAAAAGCCGCACGACTGCCGGAAGTGTTGCATTACATTTGAATATGACACCTCACGAACTGGCTATAAAGGCAGGAGACAGTTTCTTTCCTCAACCATCCATGCCCCCAGATCCTTCCATTTACGCACCTATCCTCCCACATCAACCTCCTACGGACATGGACTCACCTTTCACGTTAGGCGAATTAGAGCTTGCTTTGCACGCTACCAAATCGAATTGAGCCCCGGGAAAGGGACGCGATTACAAATTCTGATTTAAAAAACCTTTCTGAGAACTCCAAAACAGCTTTATTAGATGAAATAAACAATATTTGGGAACGCGGCACATTACCTCCCGCATGGAAAAATTATGTTGTTATCCCCATCCTTAAGCCAGGCAAACCACCTACCTCCCTAACTGATTTACGCCCAATATCACTTACCTCCACTATCTGTAAATTAATGGAACGAATGCTCTTCTATCGGTTACAACATTAGAAATGAACGACGTACTACACCCTTTTCAGATAGGCTTCAGACCGCATACCAGTGCTCAGGATGCTCTACTGCTCCTTCACGAGCACATTCTTCTTCTTACTAGTACAGTGCAAACAAGAACAGTAGTAGGCATTGACACTAAAAAGGCGTTTGACACTGTCACGCATAAATCAGTAATTGAAATCGCTGAACATTTCGGAATCACAGGCCGAGCTTTGAATTTCATTAAGCCTTTTTTATTCAATCGGGCTTATGAAATTGCAATAGGAGACATAACTTCGCCCCCTCGACTTAATCGGATGGGGTGCCACAAGGTGCTTCCTTGTCTCGTACTCTTTTTAATTTGGTAATGGCACGCCTGTCCACATATCTCACCAGTATACCTGATCTGCACTTCACTATCTACGCAGACGATATAACATTGCGGTCAAACAAAGGCTCAGTAGGAGAACAAGAATATATGCTTCAGCAAGGTATTGAAGCTGTTACAAATTTCCTTCGCGATGTTGGTATGCAGGCCGCACCTGAAAAATCGGAGTACGCCGTGGTACTTAATGGCACCAACTTCAGAACGCAACCAACTCGCGAGCTATCCTCATTGAAGCTTAATAATCAGCCTATTCCTCGCAAATCATCTATTAGGGTACCAGGCTTACACAGTGATCAAGACAGCCAGGCTACTCCATGGGTCACTAACACAATAAAAAAAAAGTAAACAGATCCTCCGCATTATAAAGCGCTCATGACACACCAGTCTGACCTTGAAGAACATGACCTCAGACACCTCACTCACACCCTCCTCATTTCACGGGTCATGTATGTATGTAGTAAAAAGCAACAACAAACCCTTGAAATAATTAATAGAGAAAGTCTACGACTCATTACCGGCCTACCCACTTACACTAGAATTCATGACCTTTACGACTGCAGTAACATGCCTACATACGCCGACAGGGCATACGCACTCCGTAACTCACATGTACAACGACTGTCCACCTAACGGTACGGACGACACATCCTTGAAGCCATTGGCCACAAAACCTCGCAGCTGCCAGACATAGCCAACACATAAGAACCATGAACCACCCTATCATTAACGGATCCTAAACCAGATCCTCAACCACAAAACAGGCGGAAAATTGCAAAACAACACCAGAAACGGTCTTGCCCCCCTAATACACTCAGCATCTACACTGACGCATCTAAAACAGAATCCAGCGCAACTGCGGCGTGGCATATACCGGCATTTAACGTCAATAGCATTCATTCATTGACACCAGATATCCCCATTAAAGGGGCAGAACTAGAAAGTATCATCCCCTTACTTCGTCACATTGTTCATACCATATCATCGTTTCCCATGTACAAACCCATACACATTCACACAGATAGTCGGGGAGCTTTCCTGGAATGTGTCATCAACTATCATACAGTCTACGAGTTAAGAATATCCAAGAAATCAAGAGCATTCTTCATCAACAGAACATCGACGTCACCATCACGTGGGTGCCCGGCCATGCCGGAATCCCCGGAAATGAGGCAGCCCATTTGGCGGCACGTGCATCATTCACAACCGTGACCCAAGCCAGCTGGACGCCTTCGAACTGCGATTATGACCCTGACGAGCACCGGACCGCCATCAAACAGCAGCGGAAAGACTTTCTGGCCTCCCTGGTCAACCACACTGCCATTCCAAAGTCCTATTATCGCTCTCAACAAGTCCGCCTAAGACAGCTAATGACACTTACGAGCCTCTCCCCTGCGAAACGACAACAGTTTTTTTCAATCGTAACCTAATCAAGGCATGTTTATCCCCTGTGAAACTCCGGACACCACTGAACACATTATTTGCACATGCTCTCGATTTCAAACTGAAACACAGATTCTCCTAGACACCCTTCCCGCTAATTTACGACCAAATTCCTCAAACGATCTCCTGCGTCCCTACTACCCACCTAATTTAGCGAAGGCAGTGTGGGACACTCTCGTGCATTTCATATCGCAACCCACTATTTTTCCCCTTGCTATTTCCCACCCATACCCGTCATGAACCTTAACTTATCGCTACCTAAGTGGGTCTGATGTACTAGCAAGAGACCCCCTGGTGTTGTTTCTACATTTCAATAAATGTTAAAAAATAATTAAGAATTGCCGTTGCACTAAATTTTACCCGCTAATTTTACTGCAGTTGTGTATACCTCCGTCCACACTCCCGAAGAAATAAGTTAACTTTCAAGGAATTGATGCAAAGAGGCAGTGATTATTGTTTCTAGACGTGGTAGCAACATTTTCCATGTTATACATAAGACAAAAAGACAGAGGAATGTTACTGACCGCGTTCACTGGATCCCAATTCCGTCGAATTTATTTTTCGACCGGCGTGCGTGTGCCGTGGCACTGGTCTCGCTACCAAGGCACGCTGAAGTTAACCCGTGTACACAACGCGGACGCATACGTCGATGCGACCTGCATCACGTGTGCGTGTGTTTTTAAAATACTTATGTGCACAGCATAAGCGCGCACCTGCGTGCGCTATATCACCTTCCTGCGCAGGTGTGAGCTTCGAGCCACAAACAGGGGTATGAGGCCATGCATGGTTTTCTTAAAACCAGGGCATCGAACGAGCTTTTCAAATTCGTTCTTTATTTATCGACACTCATAAATGTTTGTACTCCTGGACTCCTGGTATGTCATCATGGTGGATTGGTACTGCATCAACGCCACACTCCTCTTGTGGTCATGTTCAGGTTCTTCTTACTAAAAGAAACTGCTTTTCGTGCAGCTTCATCTAAATGGCACAAATTCTTGATCCATTTAAAGCACCAAATACAAAGAATGGTGACCCACATAAATATACAAGGCTGCACGTGAAAGGGCGTTCCAGATATCTACGTGTCGGGAACATTGCTTCACATAAGTTTGCTGTTGATTTATCTATAGGTATTTTCCTGGTAACTGTACCTACCATTTCAGCTTAAAAAAGCTTGTTGCGTGCGCCCTCCCCTGCCACATTATAAGGTAGACGAAGCAACGGACAAAATCACACGAATAAAAGTGAACTGAAATGCGTAGTCAAAACTAAACTGGAAAGCCAATCAATGGAGCCAAATAACTTAACAACCACATCAAAGCCACCAGCTCAGTCATTACATATGTTTTATTTCAGAATAATTAGGTTACTTTTTAAACCCATAGAGATATTTGTGTAACGCGGACATATTTCAAGGATACAAGTAAAAGCTCTCATGCGGTGTCATTTTAGGAGAACGTAAACTTGTCTTACTAGTAGCCGCATGGCCACAATAAAGTGTCGAACTATCGAAAACACAGTACCTACAACACTAAAAACAATTATCATATAAAACATAAACATGGCATACATACAAGCTTCTGGCCTATACCGACGGCACAACAATGAGAAGCAAGGAAGATAAAAATATGACACAAACATAGTAATTGTGATGAGGCTTCGATGAAGAGAACGAAGTGTACTGGTCAACTCACCGAAAGAATGGCGCAGAACCGACGTAAGGAAGCCGACGCCAAATCCCACACATTGAATGCTTCCGCTTTCAAAAAAAAAAAAGGCGAAGGTGCCCGAATACACTTGTTTCTTCAATGCCACCAAGGAAATGTAAATCGGGGAAACGCGCAAGCGGGGTAAAAATGCTTACGCATTCTCAGATGTTCTGCAGCTTTTTACAGTGTAATGGTTCGATGCTATAGTCTTTATCTGCATTATTAAAACAAAACCAGCTGTCATTACACCATATCAGGGAATGTATATAGGTTGCGTAATTAACATTCATGGCATGAGGATATAAAAAACCAAAGACAAATCAAACATCTGTGATCATGTTACTGAATTTCTTATTTAATGTCATGCTGTGTTGCCCCCATTACCATAGAACTACTAATACGTTTAATATAGTGACGTGGAGGCCACCAGAGATCAGTTATAAAGTTCTGAGTTGTGTTGTACAATTATTGTGCTTCAATTTATACTGTTTAGATGCAACATAAAAATATTTTAAAAATCCCCACATCACACGCAGCAACAAGATCCTGTTTTACCAGTGAGATTTTATTTAACGAAAGTATGGGTAACCATTTTTCATGTGTGCGAGGTCGAATTACTACTCCATGGCTTCACATTTTCGTACTATCGGATGAAGCAGTTCGCGCTAACTTTAAAGGCTTTAATTAGTTAATAGCGGTTTCTCCCGAAAGTATCCAAGAATTCCGAGGTTAGGAAAAAATTTTTTATGTGTTCTGAATGCGAACGAAGAATGTCGAGTTGAACGCCTGAGAAGCCTTGCTTCAGCCTCGCATTCTCGAAGGGCTTTGTAAGGCCGGGTTCAGACTGTAGTCGCAACTGCCGTAGTAACTTTAAAGAATGACGTCATTTCACGTCTCAGCCAACCGAAAACCGTGACACGCCGTTTTTTAGGGGTGAAGATCCGCTTGCTCGGGCCCTGTCCCGGCCGTACACGGCACATTGTACACGGCGCATTCATGATGATTGTGGCAGGATCCCCCTAGGGATTGGTCAACCAAAGATTGGCCGAAGAGGTCAAAATGTTCAACGCGTTCGTTGCTACCCAACAAGGAGGAGAGGAAGAAGAAGAGGTTGTCGCTCGTCGCCTGCGAGCTGAAGACACGTACCGGGGGTACGCGACACAAGACGCGCTCTGCAGAAGGCGACGGCCAAGGTGGCTAAAATTTCACACACCGAATTCGCCAACTTACCTATGAAGATTCTCATCGTCCCAAACAAGCCCTACATAATCACCACAAACATCGACGTCGTCAACTGGCCTGTCAACGGAGAGATGGAAAGCTTGACGTGTCGAGTCTTTATATGATGTGTGGGCGAATGTTTCACGGTTTTACCGATAAGCATTTTAGCTTCGCCCTTTTCATCATCATTCACTTCGTGGAGATGTCGGAATTTTTTACGTCCATAGATCACGATGTGGCTTTTGCGTAAGTAGTCTGAACATAGCCTAACATTGCCGCTTGAGAGGCTTCGCTTTGCGATCAGCCTTGATGCTTTCGAATGGCTTCGATCTGTCTCCGAAGCGTTGCCCCGCTGCTCGCTCATGCCGCCGTGGGAGAGAACTGCAGCGACGATGGGGGATTTGGCTACTTGTGTATTCGCTCGTTTGGCTGCTTTCTTTCGCTTCCTTCATCTGCCGTGTACAGGCGTAATCGGCTCCTTATCACTGCTGCCAAATTTACGTTTGCCGCGTGGAACTCATCGCAGTATGAAACAATTCCTACCAAGCCGCCTCTGGAGCGCTTTTTCACGCCGGCCATTTCTCTGAGTTGGCCATTCATAGCTGTCGCCGGAATCAAAACTAGACAGCACTTAAACTCAGAGCTGCTTTAAATCACACGCAAACTGGCCGCATGACCGGCCATTGTTTTCCAGCCCGGGCCAGTTAAGACAAGCTCATAGATGTATTCACTGCGTGATATTAATTCGATGTAAATGCGTACCTTATTAAGTTTGTTTGTCGAAGATACCCGAAACACCATGGGCCACACGCAGCTTCAAGCGATGCACCACATTTCTGTCCGGCATCTTTTCGTGTATTTCTCCTCTCCAGTGGTGGAAATCAATTGCGTCCAGTCCCCATATCACAAGGGTGACACCTTCAAGCGGGGATCAGGAAGTCAGTCCGCGAAACACATGCGCAGTACCTGACAAATTACCCAGGTAGCCTAATAACAGAAGTTCAGCGAATAAAACACAAATAAAAGCAGTATTCACCCAAACATGCGCATCTCTTGTCCTAAAATCGAAGTTGCGGTTTAGTGCATACATTTTAAAGCTCTTTCTGGGAGAAAATTTTGGTCTGTCTATCTGCCCGTCTATCTGTCTGTCCCTCGATTCAGCTGCCTGGCCTAAACAAGATTTTTTAACGAGAGGCTTAGGTTTAAATTGTGTGGGTAAAACGTTTCCAAACTACAAAATCTGGTGGCAATTTTCATACTTTTCAACCTTGCTGGGCAAAAACAAAAAAAACATCCCAGGCCATCTCCACTAACGTGAAACCTGTGGAGGGGCGAAGAATGCAGTGAATAAGTGTATTCAAAGATTGTAAGTCTCCCTCTTGCCACATTGCACGCGCTGATTTCGCGCCGGAGAAGCACCGGTGGGAGGAGCAATCGCGCGCTTGCTGAGACCGTGGCTCCTGCTCTTGCGTTGAACCCGATTTAACCAGCTTGGGGCAGTGGCAGGGGTCAACGCGAGCGCAGTGCAACGCCCGCGTCTCGCCTTGGAGGCTCATCCTCGGTGATGAACGAGGCCCCGGTATCAGGAATGTGTGTCTTTTCTTGTTTCGACCGACCACCCGACCCAGTTAGGCCTAGCGCCAGGAGCCGGTGGGTATCTGAGTGTAACACAAATTATAACCCATCTACAAACAGCGTCTGCTTGTGCTTGACGATTGTTGAAGCGAGTTAGTGACAATACAGCATTCTGGAGCGCAAATGTCCCTACGTTTAATCATCAGTAGCTTATATAGCTTAGGTTCGAGGAAAGTGGAAAAAAAAGAAAGGGCACGGCATGCGCCTATCAACACCTAAGACGTGCATTTACGTCTATCTTATTGTGCCAATACACCAGTATTCTTTTAATTAAATGTACATGGCTTTTTGTTAATTAAAGGGGCCCTGAAAAGAGTTTTGAGCACACTAAATGAAGTAGCGCAATCGTTAGACTGGGTCGTCAACGTCATCTGTGCCAAGTATTACTCTTTTACGTGCAGCGGAAAGCTCACACTTTTGTTGCAAAGTTTGTCGCTTTTTCTCACCCTTCCCTTCGTGTTTTTGGACGCCGCCATCTTCACATGTCTACAGTATCGATTCCCTGATGTTCGTCATGAGCTGGACATCCTGCTATTGGGCGGCTTTTTCACGCACTTCCGGCAAAGAGATGAGTCGTCTGCTCAGCGTCGGCTCGCCGGCTGATCTGCCACCGGAGTGGCCGGAGTGCTTGGACATTTTACGACAAACGAGGCAAGTGTAATCAAACCCTTAACCGTTTGTATTGAATCCAACACGGCCATAACACGACATGAATATTCTCTTACCTGAGTAGTTCCATAAAGAAAGCGTTGAAGCCCCGTGGCACTTCTTTCGTGCAATCGCAGAGAACGCCCTGATCCGAATGCCCGGGTTTGACGCATACATTTTATTGAACTTCAAAACAATCCAGAGATGCGTTTCGAACGAACACAATATCACAACATGCGTTGCAAGTCTGAACCGCGATTGACAGACGATGGGTTGCCTCCTCCTGCCAGTCGTAAATTCGGCACTCACATCGCGCGCTGTATGCGGGGACGAAAAGCAAATCACTTAACTCTGGTGCACAAGACGAGATGGATTTTAGCCACGCACACTGCACATACCCCATGCGAGGTTGAGTCGTACGTCGCTCGAGAAAGATAATTCCAGACCATGGGAAGCACTATCCACCCGCAGAAGCACAACGTCGCATTTCATCGCGAAACAAAGGCGTCCACAACACACACACCATCGCCTCCTGTAATATCAAACGCACTTCGCACTTCCCAATGGGAGTGAGTGGTACGCCTGCAGTGCCCACATGTCGCGAGGTGGGGCCCCGAGCTGAACCGGGATCACGCAACCGTAACCTGACTTCTGGAGCGGTTTGCGCCTTGTTGCCAAGGCAACCGACGTTTGAGATTGTCAAAGAAGAAAGCAAAGAGCTACGCCGGAGCGTGTTTTGCCAACGTTGCCGCTCTCCACCACGCGTCGCCCCAAGCTGAACTGGTCCCATGATTGAAGCGTTTTGTGCACGGGTTCTGTATCGGTTTAAAATGTCTTTTTCACATGCCGCCGGCAGGAATTAGTACCACCGCCGCAAAATAAGAACCGGCACCAGCGGGCCACATCTGATACGGCGCTTTGTGGATAAACAGTGCCGCGGTGCATGAAAGGGACCGAGCGCACGATCCTCCCCGAGCGGCTGCGAGTTCGCCGCCGATAAAAAGTCACGTGCCGCCGATAGCAACTCCAGCAACGTACACTGCGAAAGGGAAAGGCCAGGTCGCGAGCGCACGAATGCGGCCAGATTTTTCGTTCGCTTTTCCAGCCTTGAGCGGAGTGCGGGATTCATCATGTCAACAAAGCTTGCCCGTAGCAGACGGCAGCCTGAGGAGCGCCATAGCGGAAGTACGTCACCGCTGAGGAGCACAGCATCATGGGAAGGAAGGCTCACGCGCCGTCAACAGCGAAAGGAGGAGGAAACGCGGCGCGACGATAATGCGCGTTTTTTTATTTACGATTTCTCAGCTAATACTCATCGCTTTAACAAAATCCTTGCGGGACGAGATTGCTAATACATTGCTTTATTTGGTTACATGTACATCCATGCATCGGCGGAAGGTACTTCAGGACCCCTTTAAGATGCCAAAGATACACCTGCAAAAAGAGGTTTTCACCCAAAAATTCAACAAGTGCTCGCTGTGCTTCCTCAGGGTGGCATTCCAAGAACAATAACACTGACAAAAGTTTCCAGTGGATGGCGCATCAGCAGTGGAACGCGGCAAAATTTAATTGACTTGTGCAAACCTTCATTGCCTTTATCGCGGGAGGAGCGAGATGGGAAGGGGAGAGCGTAAGAGGTGGGCAGGAAGGAGAGTAGAGACATTTACGCGGGAGAGGTGGCAGAAAACTGTCGTTTTTTGACGACAGCTGCAGCGAAGTGAGCAGCTAAGAGACCCATTTTTTGTGTGTTGAAAAATTTAAAAAACATAATAAGCATAGTCCAGGTACACAACCGGAACTGTAGCAGGTGCCAGTTGGAATTGCGAACAAGAAAACAGACATTATATAGGCGCACCCAGAGTATATTGTCCACGGAGCGCCATCCGCAGTCACATAAACATAGCATGTAACAACATTTGGCAAGCAAGCTTACAGACGAGGCTAAAAAAATATCGTGGTGAGCTGTCATGCGACAAGTATAGCGCGCACGGTGCGAGGTCGCTAAACCTTGTGAGTACCGCCAACCTATATGCTCGGCTAAATGCCTCGCATCCCCGAGCACAAGCACGGAAAAGTTTTAAGAAATATGCTCAAAACGCATCCTGGTTTTTAAGTGTTGACACGTACATTTCTGCCCTTTCCTTTCCAATTGCATTATGTAATCTTGATATAATTCAGCATGCTTTACAGTAATTTTCTGTTAAATCGAAGGTTTAGAGTCCACTGATGCCGTTTCACGCCAATACATCCTGCAGGAAAGCCCATTTTCTCTGACGATGATGTTGAATGATCGTAGGTGAAGTGAAAGAAAAAAAATTAGCAGTGGCTTAGCTCGGCTATGCCAGGATATAAGTAGCGTTAGCTAAGGTTCAGCACCCGTACTCCAATTGGATTGGATTTCGATCAAACACAATCCAATTTAATCCAATCCTATTCAATCCAAATCAAATGCAATCCAAGCCAATCCCATCCATTTCAAGCCAATCTGATCCGATTCGATCCAAACCAATCCAATGCTTCTCGCGCTTGCGCAGGACGGCGCTCACGGCACACGCGAAACCGCTCAACCTCGGCCAGTGTAGCTTACGCTACAAAACGCTTCCCCTGGCCGGAATCCAACCTGGGCCCTTCGAGTTATGAGGCCGGCGTCTAGGCCTACGACTGCACGCCCGAGAGTTGGTGTGGGTATTATAGAAAAGTGGTGTGCTCCTCCATAGTAGCACATACTCGCAGTGCGGGATCGACCAATCAAAGAAAATCCATCACGATAAAGCTTCGCGTTCAACCATCGTCGTCGTCATTTTTCAATCGTTCGTCATCGTTTAACTATCGTCATGCACAATTGTTATGTTGTCATTTGTCGTTTAAAGCCCAACACGGCTACCGATACATGCCTACCCTCAGCCACAGAAGAACTACTACGCCGGATTAACACCACCCTCGAGCAGTGGGAGGCCGCGCTGTGCAGTTCGGACACTGAGGACCAGCGACAGTTGGTGGACCGGGCACGCAGAACCGCAGCCACCGCAGTGGCCCTGGACTGAGGGCTTCTCCCGCTTTCAGGCGCAAATCTCTTGAATAAATGTTTTACCACCACCACCACCACCACACCCAAGTCGCACTCCAAGAGCGTCTTGCCTGCATCCATTCTCCAGTTCCACGATTATTTCACTTTTTTTAGTGCATATTTGGATTTCTTATTTTGTTACCTGCATTACGTATTATAAATAACTAACGTTACTGTGGCTGGTATAACGGAATCATTGCTATCTTTGTTGCCTTTACCTTTACACATTAAACTCAGCTATGGTTACAGCCCGGTGGACGGCGGGAGCCAAAAGGGACCACACTGTTTTTCGTTGCTAGATTCGCCTACGTGAAGGGAGCACGCTTTTCTGACAGTTGCACGACAGGCTGGCTGTCTACACATGTGCTCATTCTACTTCCGGAATGAACTGTCATGCTCCTGACATCACCACATCCGACCAAGGATATCGTGCTGGGCGGACTACGCTCGATCTACCGCAGCTGGAGAGAGCTTGTAATAGAATATTCCGAACTGTATTGGCCGGCTTAGAAACGAAGAACTACCAGGCAAAGAGCGCCGCCCGGCGAAGTGTGGGAGCCAGGCCTAAGAAATTTGTTCTTCCTTGTTTGGTGAGCCCGGTTCTTAGCTATTCTACGGGGTGGATTTAGTGCTCGGCTGGGCTCTCCTTAACCGGATTTAATTCTTTTCTATTGTTAACTGTTTTCAACTGCGTTGCCGTACCAGAGAGCCATGATTGCATTCTTGCACGACAGCGAATTTTCCGGGTCCCAAAAAGGGAATGCGTACGGTAAGTCCACCCCTACCACGCAGGATAATTCTCCGGGGTGACGCAAGCCGACCTAAAACGCATGACGCTAGATTGGGCGAAATAATGGATATGCCTCGCGTGGACATATGCGCAGTCACGGCTGCCGGAAAAGAAAGGACAGCTACCACACAGATGGCGAGCCCTCAGTTGAGCCGAGTTTGCAGCAAGAGTGGCTAAGTTCGATGTAAGAGGCATTACGTTGTAATAAACTAACCCCGACGACTATCGACCCCATTTCGACTGCTATGGCTAAACTATATGCTTGGCGCATTACAAAAGGAAATGTTGCGGGGCACGTTCTGTGGCCTAACAGTATGTACGAAGTACTGAGCAGTTCAACTTTATCACAAGAATGCACTTGTATTACATCATTCTCAATTTGATGAATAGATAAAACCAGTTTTTGGAATTCGCTTATTGTTCATAATCACAGCAAAGAGGACGAGCTAACCTTGACTAGTTTATGGGAATATAGAGAAAGGCTAAAAAGTGAGTCGAGTTAGAGAGAGCGAACCCCGCCGTCGTTTCTATAGACAAGGAGATGAAAGCTTCCCTTTATTAAATACAAACTCTAAAGACAACGTTATGATAATGTGCAGGATGGTGCGACATTGTGGATAACAGGACGAGGTCCCTACTGCTTCCATTGTTAAGCCGTTCATCTGAAAGAAGTGCTTTACAGGAGGCATTCACCAGGTCACAGGCATGTGGAAATAAACGACGCGGAGCAGTTTTCCTGTAGCACGGTCTTTAATCCCTTCGGTTACCAATGAGTAGGCACCACATTGTGGGACAACTTGCTGCAGCGGGACGCAGGCAATTATCATGTTAAGTTGTCTGTTGCAGTGAGCGACCGAGTATCTGCAAAAAAAAAAAAAAAGAACAGCGAAGTACAGCAATGGCCATGGCTGACGAAGAAAACGGTGGCTCCCAGATCGCAGAGTTCTACAGAGACAAAGTGGTTTTCCTCACTGGAGGAACAGGGTTTGTCGGCAAGGTACGTGGCAGTTCATTCGCGTTACCGGCGCCGTTCCTGGTAGTTGTTTTAAATGGGCTCATAAAGGGGACTAATTAAATCGCGGCACGTTTAACTCTCGATGATGGACGGCCAGCAAAGCTTTTAAGCACACGACGTAGTGCTGACACGCAATTTAAGGGAAAGGTATGAGCAAAGCTTTTTCTCTTGAGCATTGATGGTGGTCATCCCTACGGAAGGCTTGCAAATGCCTTGATTTTGATTCTACTGATCTTGAAAATGGCGCCTGTGCCTTTACATAATGCGTATCCCATAGAGTTTCATACAATCGCAACTAGAGAGGAATCTGGCGCCGCGATCGTCCGCCGCAATGGGCGTGATAGGTAGTTCTGGATTCGGATTGGCGGTCGATGGCTTCCGGAAGTTACTATGGATGGAATCATGCAGTCAGTTTCGTTTTTGTTTTGGACTTGCATAAATGCATTAGCCTATGTAGGAATAATCGTTCAAAAACACGTTTCTCCTTGAAATGAAAGCCGCACGCGCACTGATGCTGTTCTGAGTGGAAATGTTTTATAACCAGAGTTGCGAATCGAGTGGGTTATCAATTCATTACCGGCACAGCGACCACGAAAACACAAATGACGGCGCTGTATGCGGCGAAGTTGCCTGCGAATTCGGAGTTGCACTCCTCATTCGGCAAAGCAATGCATTTTCGAAGCTGACGACAGTTGCGAACTGCTTGGAACAGGCACACTTTTCGTGCGAACACTAGCTCCTACGGCGTAGTCCAGCAGTAGCAGCGGCTGATGGGAACGCAGCTTGATCAATGTCAGTAATGCAGGCTGGAATAACTTCTCAATAGGTAATCGGTTTCTTTTTTGAATAACACAAAACTTTTTTTAATATCAAAAACTACTAGCGACGAAACTTTTAACAAATAGTTTTTAATGTCCCGCTGTAGTTGGCGCCAAATGGCAAAACCGCGCAAACCTCCTTGACTCTGCGTCTGCTTTTTATTTAAACGCACCGTTTTATTTCGCACAAAACCAGTTTTTTTCGCTATCTTTCTTGTTCGCCATGTAATTTGTAAACAGCGAACCGGGCAATAAGAGGTTTTTTGTCAAAAAACACAATTTGCGCAGCCATAGGCCCGTTTCCATCCTACGCAATCCATTTGCAGAACTACCCATCATTCCCATCAAAGCGTAAGCACCGCCTCGGAGTTCGCGTCGGAACTAGCGCCAGTTTCCCCTCTATTTATTACTGTATGAAACTATATAGCGTATCCAAATTATTACTCGACTTCTGGGTAATGTTTTATTACTTCAGACGGGGCCTATTTTTATCTTATCTACTTAAGATGAATATCTAGGTTGTGAGACGCATAAGCTTGAAATGCAACAGGGAGAAGGAGAGAGAGACAAACGTTTTATTTGGCCTTTAAATACATCTTAGCTGGGCGTATTGACCAAAGCTGTTCTCATTTCCGACAGTGTCGATACGCACCCTAAAGGCGGCCGGCCTTATTTTGGACTGCCATACCCACGTAAATCCATCTCATTCCCTGTGGCGCGCCTTTGAGCCTTTTCAACTCCCCCAGCACACACTTTTGCGGCACCATAACTAACTATCTGCTCGCTGTCCAGCCTGTAACTTTATGAAATCAGGATTCTGCCTTCCAGAAGCATTGTAGCATGCTAGCATTTGTTTAAACTTACTCTTTACGTGAAAAGACGACAGAGCCGCGCCAAGGCTGGACCAGTAAGAAGAAGGTATCCTGCTTGCAAACCGTGCCCCTATCTCCTCTTTCAAAAAGAAGCTCACCATTGTATAATGCCAACGCTCTGTAAGGTATCGTTACGTTTGTGTCAGGAGAATAAAAATAGGGGCCATTTAATGGAAAACTTTTTTTTCTTTGAGTTTACAGCTGAATGCAGTCATTTCATAGGTAGGGGGGTGCTGCGCACGCGTGTTTATGGGTACGTGGGTGCGCGTGCATGCATGCGCATCTGTGCGTGTGTGGGCGTGGGTGTGGGTTCATATGCGTGTGCGGTGCGTGTGCGTGTGTTTGTGTGCGTGTGTGTGTGTGTGTGTGTGTGTGTGTGTGTGTAGGCAGACGTTCACCGAAAGTGAGAACACCTCGATTTACCACGTCATTGTCTATTTTGGGTAGTGCTCTGTTGTCCTCCTAGATCATTGGGATAACCTGCTTTAAAAGATTCACCCTTAGGCACTTGAGATCTGGCAAATGTTCCACAACGAATGGCGACTCCGTAGCGATGGCCTCTTTCCAGCCCACAAATTATAGCTTGTTTCCGGAAAAAGAAGCCCGAAAGCAATCACGGCGGCCAATTTCATTTCTGTATTCGTGGACAGCTATATATAGTCCCGATTAGTTCGGAAGTACAATTTCTCTTCATTTAAAAGAAAAGAAGTCTAGAAAATGTGCGCACTCCAGGCGTAATTTGAAACTTTGCTGCCTGCATCCGCTGTTTTCCCTGAAAAAAGCCGGGCGGTCGTTGACTTGTCGCTGACCCATGCGGCTTTGATGGTCGTCCCCACGTCTGAGGCTTTGACGTCCATGAGTCGAGCCCGCTTTTGTCGATATATAAAATACGACACCAGCGTGCCGCCTGCACTTTCCCGGAACACCGCACCTGCAGTGGCAGTATACCTTACAGAACCTACTTGCCGGCTTCGCTGAGTTGAGTAAAAAGAGGAAATACGAAATGGAAAAAAACGAAAAGGAAAAAAACGAAATAACGCGACGTAAAACATGTGCGAAAATATAACGCAAATATATATGCTCGTGTTACGCCGTCAAGCAGCTTGATAATGTCACTGTGCAAAAAATCAGCTCCATTGTGACAAAACACCACAATGGAGGAACGCAAAGCGTTTCAAAGTCAAGCCCATCACAAAACAAAGCAACCCAGAAGCGAATGTGCCCTCTGTAGTGCTATGCCGATGCTGGCAATTCATGGCTGTCTAATTTTGCGCGTCTATGATGCTCTCTCCAAATCCAAACTGCTTCAACCGTGCCGGATTTGAGCAACCGGATGGACGGCGGATTCATAACGCGAGGGGCCCAGGTTTGGTTCCGACCACGCTTAGCGCTTTAATTTCTCTTTCCCTTCACAAACGATCATTATCATCGCAGTGCGTTTTGAGTGGAGTAAAGACAGACGACATTAGTGAAAGGCTGAAAGCTTCGCTTTAAAAACACTGCAGCTCTATCATCTAGAAGTAATAGCTCCGAGAAAAAAAAAGTTTCGCTCAGCCTACAGCAAACAGTCTCCTTTATTCCTCTACTACACTAGCGTCCGAATGTCATTTGAACCAAATGTCGTTTGACTCAAATGCCAAGTTGTGCTGCTACACTAGGTTTTGAAATGCCACTCGGCTCAAATGACATTGGAGCCAAATGAGCACCGAGAGAGAGACATTTGGGATTTCAAATGCCATTTCTAGCACTCTCGTACGCAGTGCCTTCGATCGGCAATAAAAAAATATAATACGTCCGTACGTAGAACAAACAAAATATTTTTGTTTGTGGAACTTTGTTCACTGTTCATTTACTTAAAATGTGAAGTCAACATATTTAATTTTCATAATCTGAAAACCAGTGGGTCAGTTGCAAAAAAAATAAAAAAAAACCGCGCCAAAAGCCACCACATTAGAGTCAAAACTGCTGTCTCTTCTAATTTGATATCATTTTACTGCCTTATACTGCTCCTAAATTTGATTGTTGTGATATTGTACGAAAACGGAACGGAGCGACAACAGCGCCACTACAGCACGGCGAGAAATTGTGAAAGCTTTATAATGCCGCCGAAATTGTAGTGTAGCACGGCGTATTCTGAATGGCATTCGAAGCACCCCATTTGAGTAAAATGACATTTGGTTCAAATGACATTTGCACCCTAGTGTAGGCGGGGTTTTAGACATATTTCTTTGACGTGGCCTCGGAGACCTTGACAAAGTAAGCAGCAGCGCAGATTCTAGTGAAGTTAGACAAAGTACGGGACCGTCTAAAATGAATTTAGATAAACCCCTTGCCTCTTAGATGGCGGCTAGATGAGGGCGCGGAGATTTTTTGGGTATCATCCGCTGCTAACAACCTCTTGCGCATTAAAAGTTTGCAGGAAATTGCCAAAACAAAACTAAAGAAATGCGAGAAAGCAGATACACCCGCCTCCACAAGCCTAGATAAAATTTCCTGCTTGCGTTATTCATAAATTACAAATATAAGCGGTTAAGTAATAGCACCATAAAAGGGTGATCTGTCCAAAACTGTAAAGATAATTAGTCTTGGAATATCTCTTAAATAGCGATAGATGTCCGGCTCAGCAGAAGCTTTCACATTTCAGGTCCTACTGGAAAAACTGTTTGCGCTCTTTTCCTGTTATCAAGGAGGTCTACCTCCTCGTCCGAGCAAAGGACGGCGAGGATCCTGGGGCCAGGATCGAAGAATTGCTCAATTCTAAGGTTAACAACGCGCTGTTTTGTCAAGAACTTTTCTGACGGCCTTCCCAAGGCAATTTGATGTGCCGGTGAAGTGACTTGCAAATATTGTACAGTCGACTCCTCTTAAAGCGATGTCCACATGGACCGCAATAAACTTCGAATTAACCAAACTTCCAATTAAACAGAAAACACAAAAACAGCATTTTTCTTAGCCCGCCACACGTCCCGCTTAGAAATGATTTTGTTCAGCATCTTCACTTTCCTAGGCAGTTCGCGCGTACGCCACGGTTTGCCCTGATAGTTCACACTTATCGCTAAAGTTGAAGCCAAAAGCATGCTGCCCGCAAACGACTCACTCGGAGCTGTGCGCAACAAAGAAAGTTCAGGATCTGAAAAGACAGAGATGCGTACGCTGGCGCGAGTCTCAGCTGACCTGCCGCTGCACGACTCTGCGCTGCCTCAGTTCTGATGTCGCCTACATAGGGCGTAGCACGCCGGTATTTTGGCGCTTACAAATTTTGAATTTTATCAGTATATGACAGTTACTTTGATGCTTTTTACACGAAATAACTTTTAATTAACCAATATATTGGGCTTTAGCTTCGAAATGTCAAACGATCTCTGCTGTTGAATTGCATGTAAAATTGCCGGCACCGCAATACCACATCCAATTAAACGACAATTTCAATTCGGAGACTTAAAATTGTCGAGAGGCGACTGTGTCTTTAGGATAAGCGTAGGTTATGCTCCTGAGCCAAAGGACGCGCGTTAAATTCCCGGCCGCGGCGGCCACTTTTCTGATAAAGGCGAAAAGCGAAAACGCCCGCGTGTTCGAGATTTCGGCGCACGTTAAAGATCTCCTGGTGGTCAAAATTAATCCGGAACCCCCCACTACGGCACGCCTCATCGCCTCTGTAGCGTCGGCACGTTAAACCCCACAATCGTCAGGATAAGTGTAAGATACGTTGTGTGTTTTCTAAGCCGTTACACTCAACTTTTACGAGAAAAGTGGCTTCGAAAGGGGCCATTACTCGTGCGCCGTGTTTCACACCCATTTTCTGGGGCCATCTACTAAGACCCACACGCACGCACCAAGCCTGATTTTATTGCATGGCCGCCTTTTTCTATGCAAGAATGGTTAGTAGGACGGCGTTGACTTGTGGAACCTAGTTTTTTTTTATCACAAGCAGTTTCGTGATGAAAGCCGCGATATTACAGTCAAGAAATAGAAAATGAAAATTTTGTAGCCTGAGCGTCAAAATTACCGGAAAAAAATTGCAAATCGAAATTTTGCAGGCCGAGAAGTCAAATAAATGAGGGTGACTTCATTGTAGTGGTTCGTGCACGGCCGGGAATGCCATTTTTTTATTCTGCTGACCATTGCAGATATATTGAGTCCACAGACTTCCGTCTAGTAATAATGCATATCGTGTGTTAATCTGCACAATTAGGCACAATTAAAATTGGATGAATTTACTTCAGTCCCCTCAGATAAGCATCAACAGATTGCTATGTTGCTTTTTAGAGGAAAGTTTTGATGAAATAGGCACCGCGTAGGATGTTTGCCATGTGATCGGTGGTTTATTATGAGGTACTGATGCATGTTATAGGGCAAAACGCGACTTGGTTATTTTCAGTTAGCCGAATGCAAGTGTTACTTTCAGTGCAGGCCTACCTAAAAAGAACTACCCAAGAAACCAGGCAACTTCTGATACATTTATTACGGATTTCTTTTTAACCTATTTTGGTTTACGCATCACCTAAACTCCTTTAAAATGCAGGCGGTTGAAAAAGAGCAGTATAAGACCTGTTTAAGTGCAGGACGAAGTGGTAATGCAGACAAACGCCCTGAAATCATAAACAGTAGCAGAAGGCGGAAATTTCTTTCCTGAATGTGTGCGACAGAATAAAACCGAAGCACCCTTGGTAGAATACCCCGCTGCCCTTTGTTTCTACTTTTTTTTTGTATTGGATGCGCAAAGAGATCTCCTAAATGCTCTTCCTTTTTCATGACTCATTTTTTTGGGCACTCGTGCCCTCTTCTTGCAATTCCGTGGAAGAAGACGCCCACGATCTCTGCACGATGCGCCCGCCCAATATCCGCGTGCAAAATAGCACGCCGAGTGCCACACTTGGAACTAATTAACCACCTCATAACAAGCTTATTTAGAACCCCTCCTGTTTGTACCAGTGGACCCTTTGGTTTAAAACAAGCTTGCCGAGGCAGATTGGTGCGGACTGTACGCTTGCAAGCAGCCTTTCGTTACCGTCTGAAAAGGTCACCCCTGCCGATGTTCTGGAACAATATTCTTCCGTTGGAGAATGGCAGTCCAGCGACGATTGGTCTCCGTGTCGCTCTCACTGTGCGGAAAGCGGTGCATTGCGAAAGGCCGCACACACGGACAGTATTTCTGAAGTTGCGCCCAGTGAGACTCTCATGGCGATTATTCGTCCCAAACCTTCAGCTCCCGATCGCAGCTGGTACATCCGACGACGGCGCATGTTTTTCGCCGTGACTTCGACATTTTCTGACCGCGCACTTCGCTGAGCACCATGGTAACCTACGGCCGAAACCGAAACCAAGCCGTGTTAAAGGCCAGTCATATTGCCATATCTCCCATTTGAAACGGAAAGCTGCCTTTGGCATTTAAATCTTCGTAAAGGCGCGCCCATTCTTTAAAACTCCCGCACTAATCTCACTTTACTTTGCTTTTGTTCACTGTCATTTTTTGTACTGCGCCGCATCTTGGGGCAACACATACACGACCCACTTAATTCCTTTGCAACATCTGCAGAATCAAGCTATTCGGCCATCACTTTTAGCCCATACCGGACTAACGATTTATTGTTACTTACAGAATATCGTATACTCATGGTCACGAATCTCGTGAAATTCAGCCTCCTTATTTTCCTGTTCAAATCTGTGCATAACCTCGGTTCATTTAGCATACTGAACCGCGATTCTCTAAAAAAATTTGAATTGCACCAGGTTTGCTTCGGCTAGCAACCTACTTCTACCTAAAATACGCACCGATTGTGACAAGCTTAACACTACTTTTGTGGCTGTAAAAAACTGGAATTCTCTCCCGAAAGAGACAAAACAATCACCATCATTACCAAGCTTTAAGAAAAATCTCCGTGCATATTTACTCAACCACAATAAAAATTTGCGTAACTGCTTCGCCTCTATATTTCTTATGCTGTATTTGTCACCGCACCCCTGACCTGTTAATTACTTTATTATTTTTGTAACATTGTTTTTAACGATTTATGTTGAATTTCGCACGGTGTACATGCATAACATCCATAAAAAGCTCGGAGTTTTATTTGGCAATAACTTCATTATACCTTCTCTTCACTGCTGCCTTTGCTGCTGAATTGAGTTTTTTTTATTTTCTATCTGTAATAGGAGGTTCTCCTCCAGCCTTGCGCTTTGGGACCTCCTTGTTTATATTTTGTTCTGTAAATATGTTTTCAACACATAAATTTCTTCTTCTTCTTCTTCTTCTTCTTCTTCTTCTTCTTCTTCTTCTTCTTCTTCTTCTTCTTCTTCTTCTTCTTCTTCATGGCAATGGCGGCGCTAGCGTCACCTGTTGAAGGTCAGCCCAACTGCTCGCTGTAAACGGTTTACCGGCGCATGGCACGCAGTACGCATTGATGGCTCTTTGTTTACGTGTGCGTCACAACTTCCATTGTTTACCCCAGCATTCTTACTGCTCTAAAAAAATATGCATTAAATTTAAGCACAAATATGTGGATCTGCAAGCTTATAAGCCCTATTATTTTGCGTTATATTTGCGCTGGATTGCTATTTTGCGTTGCATCATATGTTCTAGTGCTCGAAATATGCTAGCGGGTCACATGGCCATCGGTTTTTTTTTTCTTAATTACAGTCCAACCGCGTTATAATGAAGTAGTATCGTGACAGAAAATTAGTTCGTTATATCTGATATTCCGTTGTAACAGTAGCGGTAAAAATCGGCCCTAACAAACCAGAAATCTGGCTCGCGCAAAAGTACTTGATGCAGAAGTGCATTTTTTAAGGCTTCGAATGCACTATAAACAACGTAATTACCTTACCTTTCTCCTTGTTGTACTTCAATCTCAATGAACTGGAACATGAGTACACGAAATTACAACAGAACAAAATTCACTTGACAAAACAGGCCTGCGTCCTTATTTATTCGATGAAGTATGTGATCTTCGTCTGGTGGCTACTCACAGCACTGTCCAGGAACAAAAGAGCCTTTATACTTTTGCAGTTTCGGACGACAGGGTTTTTTTTTGTTTTTTTCAAGTAGCTTCTCAGACCCCTGGTCAATTATTTCTTCGTTATTTCGTTATATCGGATATCACGCACGGCCCTCACAATTTCAGTTTCTTTATAAAAGAATAAGTGTCATTGAAATAAGGCGGGACCAAACACAGTTTGTATTTAGTTCGCTTTAGCCGATAATTCGCTATATGAGTGTTCACTGAAACAAGCTTCAAACTGTATATAGTTTATTTCAGTGGAGATTGCGTTAAACGTGATGTCAGTGTTATCTTAACTAACCAATCTTTCGAATTAACCAAACTTGCATTTTCTCTGCAAGACCCCTTTATACTCACCAAGGACTCTATACTCACCAAGGCCGCTCTTGCTGCAGCTAAACAATGCAACCTCGAATTCGCTTAAATGCCCCTTTATTTTGATGCACCGAAGAGGCGAATCAGTTTACTTAAGTCCTGTCGCCTCACAGGTTTGTGCCGCTCTACCATAAAGTTCGCAAGTTTATGGACATCGCCGAGTACTTTGCCACGCGGGGCTGGCTGTTCCCATCGAACAACATGGAAACACTTGTGGCAGACCTCTCTCCAGCGGACAAGCAGGTACACTTTTGCGCAAGTTTTCTACAGCCCCGAACATCTCTTCCGGACAGCTGTCTGCAGATATGGTCCGCATCTGTTACTCCTCTCATCAGTGCTATGTCCTGCTTTAATCCAGATGTCGCGTTACTATAACCACCATATGGCGCAGCAAACGATAAATACAGGGTAATCAAAATTAAGTCAACAGGTTTATTTACAATTAGGTGCTTATATTTACGCGAAGACGACTTCTACTGTGAGGATATACTCCCAGGGGGCGCAGAATTATGGGGTAACTATTGATGTCGGTGGCTTAATTAACTAAAATTGTTAATTTGACCTTTTCAGTGGGTGCCGTAAGCAGGCATGTTAATTTTGAAAAGTTGGACGCAATCGTGTTTCTACACAGTTTTATTTGGCAGAATTCTTCTAGCGCATCTGTACTCCGAGATACAGAACTGCGAAGTTTAATTGCCGTTCGCATGATTATTACGCGTGCTAGGCAGTGAGGACCGGCGCTAAGCTCCTCCCTTTTTTTCTGTGTTGCGATAGCGGTGCAGAGTACTTCAGATTGCGATAACGCCAACCAAGACTAAAGGGGTGCCACTTATCACTTTTGCCTATGCCTCCACCCCGTTGTCAAACTATAACACCGTACACAGCAGCCAAGGGACACAAGTGAGTATCTTTGGGCTGGTCGTCACGGTCTGGCATGCGTAATCATGCGAACGAAATTAAACTTCGCAGGTTCGTTATCTCGGAGTACGGATGCGCTAAAAGAATTCTGCAAAATGAAACTGCGTAGAAACACGATTCAGTCTAACGTTTCAATACCAACATGTCTGCTTACTGCAGCCACTAAAAGTTAATTAATCAATTTTAGTTAATTATGCCGCCGACATCAATAATTACCCCATACTTCTGCGTCCCCCTTGGCGCATAGCATCACTCTAGAGGTGGTCTTCACGCAAATATAAGCGCCAAATTTTAAAAAAACCTGCCGACCTAATTTTGATCACCCTTTATATTTCTGTCGCTACGTGCGCACGCATACCTGCAGTATTTATTACGCAACCATTCCCAATGCAGTGATCGTATTTTGAACTCCGTGTTCAATTTTTTATTGCCTCTTTATTCGCCCGCGGTTTATCGATAATGGAGATCGTTCACGCCGTACCCCTACTGATTGATTGATTGTGGGGCTTAACGCGCCGACGCAACGCAGGATATGAGGCGCGCCTTAGTGGAGGACTTTGGATTAATTTTGACCAACTGGGGATCTTTAACGTGCGCCTAAATCTCGTACACACAAGCGTTTTTGCTTTTCGCCTCCATCAGAAACGAGGCCGCCACGGCCGGGAGGTACCCCTACTTCACAACATCCCTTTGAAAGCACAACGACAGGCCATCGATAACATCGCTACTTATTATTACAGTTGCTCAACGTTGACGTCCGGACCCTACCGTGGTTCGCGTACTGGGACGAATACATGCTTGGCGTTCACAAATACCTCTTCAATGCAGACGTGTCAAATTTTTCAGAGGCACGAAAGCGCATGAAATGGTAAGCAAGCCTGTGTAAATGTGCAAGAATCTCGCGGCCTCTGACCTGTGTGTGAATAATTCCAAATGAATCAGAAAATAGTTCCGAACCTCAATAATTAAATGACAAGCGCAACTCAAGCTGTCAAAACCATGGGTCATCGGTATTTGTGGTATCGTGGCAGCTATGCATTGAAATGTTGACTGGCTGGTAAATGAACACCTTCCTACGATACCCATTTTGCTTCGCATCAGTCAGGAGCGAAAGCTTCGCTGTAGTACTAAATCTCTGACGCAGGTCCGAATTTGGCGCAGGTCATCAACCAATTTCTGGCGCAGGTCCGAATTTGGCGCTGGTGATCAACCAAATTTCTGGCGCAGGTCCGAATTTGGCGCCAGTGAGCAACCACATAGTCCGACTAATTACAACATAAAGCTGTCCTACCAACCTATGAAAACGTATCGAGCCAGCTTTAAGATAAGTTATTTACGTCTATTCGCGCCCTGTGTGCGTTCCCATTGGAGGTACCCGAGCCCGCGAACAAAAATCAAGCTAAGGGGACAAGGCGCTGCGGGAAGGCTTCATAGCCGAAAACGTTTCATAGCACAAGGCCGTTCATAACGCGGGCTTCAACTCGGCGGTAGTTCGAAGTAAGCATCCACGCCAGTACACCGCAGATGGAGCGAGTAGAACACAGCTGAAAGAGCGAGTGGACAAGCAGAGAAATTCACCATCGTTGTACACTCCCCCCTTGCATGGGAGCAGGACCAAGCAGCAAAACACTCCGCAGGAGATGGATCGAAGCCATCAGGGGGGCCGCAAAGCAAAGTGCCCTAAGCGGCAAGGTTACAATGCCTTTCAACAACGCGAGGCGGAATCAAGGAGCCTCGGGCGTTCCAATGGACATTCATGCCTTCGTATTCACAACACATAAGAAAATCTTAGGTGTCTGCGCTATTTTTGTTTCGTGTATTGGTGCAACACCATGAAACCGTTACAGCTTTGCTGGGAATGTACCACCATGTGAATGTTTCGGCCCTTCTTTTTTTTTTTTTTAGTTCGGGAAGTTATTAACTAACCTGGTCTAACTTCAGCACTGTGACCACCCCACTTTAGCTGAAAAAAAAACGAATGATAAGTAATATCGGTGCCAACTGACTCTGAATGGGAAGATAACTAAATTAATTCGTTAAACACTAGTCAAACCTTCGTCTGTACGGAATTGTGGGAAAACCGAAATCATATGGAGAACCAGGTCTAACTATAATGCCGATAATCTTTCCAAACGCAAAAGACTCAAGTTATTTGTCAAACTAGAAACGTTTGACATAAGTTTGATGTTTCTGTCTTAACTAAAGAGCTAAATAAGGTACGATACGTTCTCCGTATGTTTTCGTATGCTCCGTATATACAGAATTCATACGGATTATCATTTGGTGTTTCAAGCGGTCCTAGAGAAATAAAACCCGTGGCAATTTTTTCACGTAGTACCGTACCATATAATCACGTATTATGGACACATATCCCTGCTTCTAGTCAGGCGGTGTGTCAGCAAAGGTAAAAATTCTGTATTTTCATATTCCGTATATACAGAGTGTTTCAGGAGAAAAGCTTGCGGAGCCTGTTCTTTACGTAGTGCAAATCTGAGTATAACTCGGCATCCACCTCCAATATTTTCGGGCCTTGTTCCTATTTGACTCTTCTAAATTCAACCTAATTCCCTCTACCTAATCTCCTTCATCGCACGCTTTACACCAAGCACCGGTTTTTCAACCTACTCCCCGTAGCCTTTGTGTGGCGCCTGCTGAAGAGACGGTCACAGGCAGGCCGAAGCTGTAATACTTCAGGCTGACCTTTGTTCTGAAATTACCAATTCCTGCCTTCACGGCGGTCGCTGTTGTGGAGGCCGCGAGAAGACGAGAAATCTTCGTTCGATGGACACTCCCATCCTTCACCCGATCGCACTGCTCGGACACTCGAGTGGTCGTGCTCGAGGAGTCTAGAACGACGGGCCTGCTTACCTCTTTGTATCACGATACACACAAGACTCCTGTTCCTCCCAGAAGACTCACGATGAGACCAATCGTTTTTTTCATTCTAGAGCTTACATCATATTACTCCATACTTCAACCCTACTTCTCCCAACAGGCCTAAAGCCCGCATTGCCTTTCCTTTCTCTCCCCCTTTCTCCCTCCTTTTCTCCCCCTTTCTCCCCCCTTTCTTCCTCCTTTCTCCTTCCCCCCTTTCTCGCTCCCCTTTCTCTCTCTCTCTATAACAGCTACTGTTGCGACCGGGCGGGGGCACCTGATCCGATCTCCGTGGCCTCCGACATACGAGTGGTAGCGTGTATGATGCGAGCGGCCAACTGCGGTTGCAGCCGTGAAGAAGTCCAGAAGCCATAGGCTAACGTAACTGTTTACTTCATAGCGAGAGGTGAGCCGAACCCAAAGAACAATGCCCCGACGGGCGAGGTTACAATACAGGACTCGAGCAGAGCGACAACATCGATTCGCTGCTGTAACAGGAATGGGTTACAACGCTTGGGCAGCTCTATTTATACCCAAAAGCGGTAACGGTCAAAACGCCAACAAGTGGGAACACGCACAAACGTCACAGACACAGGCAACGCTCTTTCCAGTGTTCGTTAGTCGTCGGTAGCCTCCGCGCACGTTGAGTCCGAGAGAGGGGAGAGAGGAGGACTCCGTTGCGATCGACGGGGTCTCTGTGTCCTTGAAAAGCGTGGAGACGAGCCTCGCAGGGAGCCGCCGAAGTTTTGGAAATGCGCTCAAAGCGAAGCGTCTGACGCGGCTTGTCGCCACTTGTCACCGACATGATTGCGCCTGTTTTCGAAGGCGCACGAGTGGCTTCGCCGCACAGCCGAGGAGTGATGCGGGGAAGTACTGCGGCGCTGGCCGATTCGTAACACTACCAAGCCAGTTGCCTGTGGGTGACACATAGAAACGACGGCAATGGCGAAACAATAAATTGCTTATCTGATCAACAGACGGCCAGGTACTCTCAGTGACTCATTCTCTCTCTTAAAATGGCCCTCACGTCTTTCGCTCTAAACAACTCGTTATTCTGAGCCACCACGCTATGCTCAGGATACACTTCCCAATGCCCCGTAAATAGCAATATCAGAGTGAAACAGATTCCATTAACCAAGCTCAAACTGATGCCTTCTGTTCTCAACTCTTCTTTTGGTTCCTGCAGCGACAGAGGCGTGGAGTTTGCGGAGACTTTGGTCAGCGTGGGACACATACGAAGAGCTTGCACTGCTAGCGTTTGCTAGGAGCGCGCCGAATGTAAATTTTGTTGTAAAACCATGATCACTCCACCACAAAAATTGGGGAGTGGGACTTCAGCTCAGGAAATCCACCCCTCCTCTATTTTCCGGACCCCTCTTTTAGAGAGCAATGGATTGATTGATTGTAGGGTTTAACGCGCCGACGCAACGCAGGAGATGAGGCACGCCGAAGTGGAGGGCTCCGGATTAATTTTGATCACCTGGGGATCTTTAACGTGCGCCGAAATCTCGTACACACGGGCGTTTTTGCTTTTCGCCTCCATCAGAAAAGCGGCCGCCGCGGCCGGGAATCGAACCCGCGACCTCGTGCTCAGCAGCACAACGTAGAGAGCAATGGAACCAGAGACAGAGAGAGAGAAGCTTTTATTAGAAAACAAAGGGCTTAGCCGGCGTACAAAATCGCCTTAATACTATGTTGTTAGGGAAGGGGTAAACGGAAGGAAGGCCCAAGAGAGAGGCCTTTGCCAGCACGTCTAGACCTCTTATACCTGACTACAGTAAATACAGCCGGATTTTCCTCTTCAGCTGCATGCACATCTTCGCTGCTGTAGATGGCGCGCTTTTTCACGGCTGATGGTTTAGGTTCATCGAGTAAAACATTGTCTTCTGGAGGCAGGGACGCTGTACGATGCTTCCCTTGCGTTGTAGACATGCTAGAAGGTTCCACCATGGAGTCATGAGGCACCAGTGATGGCGGCACCCTCCTTAGCAGCAGGGACCGCTTATTGGGACCGTGAGTGGCTTTCTTGACGAAGTTATTCTGGGTCGCCGTCGTCTGTAGTCGTTTATAACGCCGCACTGCACAGCATAACGTGCGGGAATTTTTGCAATGCCACAAATAAAAGAACACTCGCAGAGCGGTGAAAGGAGTTGACCGGTTAGCCCGTGCTCGTCCGAGAGCAATGGGAAATCTTGATGTTCAGCCCCTCACTGGCGATACAGCTTGCGCTGGTCGACAAGACGCAGGCGGCCATGAAGCCATATGGGCTTTAGTGGACAAGGTACCACACAACCGACTTTAAACTCTCAATAAATGTATTATCTACCTCTCTGTCTCACTATAATGCTCTGCGTTCGCGGGAACTGGAGTACATGTTGCGCAGATCAAGACAAAAACTTTACTTCATGGCGTTGGAACATCACATTCATCAGCTGAACATGCGAAACAGTTCCTGTGTACAACTGAAACTGGTACGAATTACAAATACGAACTAGGCTGTAGCCTTTTGATTCCATCTTGGTAGTTCGTTCTGCATTCCACTCAAAACCAAGTTCGCGACGAAGTAAACTGAGCTCAGTATCTTACCGTTAGTGTTTCAGCTCGTTTTCGAGCATGCAAACTGGCGAAATATCTATCAATGCAGATAGCAGAAGCTTTCAAACCTACGACTGGCTGGTATGAGGCCCTCAATATTATACCTCTGAAACGTGTGAGAATTCAATGTCAGCATCAAATTGTTTCTCCCCCTTTTTTATGTAACTTAATCACCACCACAAAAACAGAACAACTGATGGTGGAATCACAGCCAACACCTTTCTGAACAGATATCAATACTTAGTTTCTGTTGTCGAACCACTTTTGGTTATGTTGCACAAAAATGATACTTACAAAGCAACTCCGCCGCATTTTTTGTATTTCTTAATAGATATAAGACATGCAGATAGCAATGCCTTATATAATCTTGGTTTGTAAGCGGCTACGACCAATTCAATTGAAATAGCGAAAATCTTACAGGCAAAGTGGCAGTAATTTCACCAACCCTGTAAAAAGGCAGTTAACTGAGGAGCATCAGAGCTGAGGAGGATAGTCTATAAGCAGGGATTGTGTGAAAAAACGAGACGCGAAAGTTTGTGTCATGCTTCTCAGCAGTATTACGTTGTGCGTTCTTATTGATGGTTGGCCATCCTCCAATGCTTTACAAGTACGACAACAGCCCCAGTTTGAGGCGTCTACTCTACATCAAAACAGCCTAGGTGAGTGGGATAGGGACCAGGAGTTTTGGCAGTGACCGTCGTCAACACTGCTTAGGCGTCCCTCGCAGGAAACATAACTCTCGCGTTCCATCTGAATTATGCGGCGCAGTGCTCTGTGACGCCGTGCGCCAAAGTACACAAACAGTTTCAGGAAAGAACGGTAAAGAAGGACAAACCGGGAGAAGGCAACACGGAAAGCAACGATATGCTGATATCGAGTGTTTACCAGCAGACAGGTGTCATCCTTTCCGGCTGTCAGAAACACCACCTATTGGTAGGCAAGGGAAATAGCTATGTATTCTGGGGTTCCGATATGTTGGTAGCGGTGGTAGCTGAGGTAACTAGGTTCACCTTGGATTCAACGACCACCAGCGTTTGGGCCTGGTAAGAGGTGTAGGAAGAGGCGTCCACATTTCGACTATTGGTCCGCGATACGTATTCGGCATAATGGGGAGGGGGGGGGGGGGGCATGATGTGCGGTGACCTCGGTTGTATGTTGAATGCATATGACCGGAAGCAGGGCGATGTGGCAGGAAATGCGATGCGTTGGAGAGTAAGTTCAAGTCGGGCGAGCAGATAATAACAAACTACGGATGGCTCTTTGGAAGGCGCGTTTTGTTCGGCTGGTAAGACGCACCTGAGTGAGATCCTCAGTAGTATTGTGAACCCCTATATGTGAAAAACCCGTTGTTAATGGTGGGGAGGAGATTAGGCGCTATTAATTATGTTATCGAAGTCTGCGGACATAACAGTGCCAGATGAACAAGAACAGATATTGCTCCTCCAACGAACCACGGCAACCCTAAGGCAGAATATTAGACGGCTCGAAGAGTGCTAAACCATCATGCACAAGGGGCTAGTTGAAAAAAACAATGCAAGGACGGGAAGCAGACAACAGGACAGAGAGCGGGGCCCTGCGCTGGCGGCGCCGGACCGTCTATTTCCGGTTCTTTTGCCAGGCACTCAACAAAAGTATAGAGGAGGCGCTGCTGAAGGTTTCTTTTTTTTCGATGATCATAGAGTTTCTTGAACCTGGGCATGGAGAGAACATGGGCCCTACTTAAACACCTGCTTGACCCCGGTAGTTTTAAAACAGAACAAAATCACCGCTTCACAACGATCATCCAGAACTTTCCCGGCTCGGATGGGGAACTCCTAGACAAAATTTGTTCCCTATACGTACCTACCGGTCAAAAACAGCCCCTACCGGAGTATAAAGGCCTCACCAAAGACAGTCTGGACTGATATTGCTGAGTCGGAGGTGCGGGGGGCTCTCCTCCAACTAAGCCCGGCTTGGCAGCGGGGCCGGACTGTATCACTAACAAAATGCTTCGCAACCTTGACGATAGTGCAATTTCGGCCCTTACAGCATACTTTAATCATTGCAGGAGGCAGGGAACCCTGCCTCAAGATTGGAGGCACGTTAAAATCACACTCATCCCCAAGAGGGGGCATCTTTTCATCGAACATCTCCGGCCCATTTCCCTCACCTCATGTTTGGGAAAAGTCCTGGAACACGTCAACCTCACGCGTCTCACCAATCATCTCACTTCCACAGACGCGCTTCCACATTCTATGATTGGCTTTCGCCCCGGCTTATCCCCACAGGACATGCTCTTTCAGCTATCCCGCGAAGTGATAACTCCCCCCAGTAGGCTCGCTTCGGCGGCCATCCTGGTTTTGTATCTCACTAATGCTTTTGATAGAGTTTCACAAACCGCCATTCTGCGCGGATTTGAATATGTAAACCCGGGCTAGCGCGCATACAGCTATGTTCGTAGCTTTCTCACGGCACGCACGGCAATCCTCCAAATCGGACACCACACATCATACACCTTGAATTTGCCATCCATAGGTACGCCGCAAGGAGCTGTGTTATTACCCAGACTCTTATATCTGGTCTTGCTAAATATCCCCAAAGAATTACAGAAAGTTCTCCGTCAGCGCTTCAGTATGCACGCCGATGACATCACTCTCTGGGTGACAGGTGGCAGTGATGCGCACATTGAAGAGACCCTACAAAATGGTGCACATATTGTAGTTAAACAAGCAGAGTTAACAGGCCTTATATGTTCACCTAACAAGTCCGAGCTGCTCGTTGTGCAACCCAAAAGAGCAGCCTGCACGACGTCAGATATCTCTATCTCTATTAGTGGTTATTCAGTCCCCGAAGTTCACACACTAAAAGTTCTCTGTCTCCTTATACAACGGAATCGAAAAAATACACAATTTGTCCCCCAGTTAACGAAGCATGTTGTCCAAACAATTGGTCTCATTAAAAGGATTGCCAACCGCCGGCATGGGTTGTGTGAGAGTGAGAGATTGCGACTCATTCAGGCCTTCGCGATCAGCAGAATAACATATTCCCTCCTCTACATTCATGCCAGTGCTGCTGAGTTTCAGAAAATCAATTGTCTCATCAGAAAATACTACAAAGCGACACTTCAGATACCCCTGTACTCTTCCACTGCCAGATTAGACCGTCTGGGTTTTCATAATACTGCCGAGGAACTTGTTGAGGCGCACCTGGCAGGGCAAATAGCACGCTTATCCACTATCTCATCCGGTGTACACATCCTCGACCAACTCGGAATTCGTGCCCCTACTTTGCCCGCTCGTAAATCCCCCGTTCCTCGCGCTATTCACGCTCGACCTGTCATCCGTACTGTACCACTTAACATGCACCGTGTGTATCATGCGTGTCGCTGAATGCAATGAGCGGACGCTCTTTAGCGACGCCTACCTGCAAGACCAGATATCTTCTTCGTGGACCGCCAGAATACCGTCACCACGACGCTTATGCCCTGGCCATCGTGAGTCGGCCGGACGAGCCCCCGTTATGCTCCCTAACAGTTCGCACCCCTTGCCCGCCACGGTGGAGGAGGCGGCAATTGCGCTCACCTTGTCACAAAGGCCGACCCCACGATAGTAATGTCTGATTCAAAGACGGCCGCTCAAAATTTTGCCCGTGGTCTCATTTCGCCACTGGCACTCGAAATTATCGCTCAAAATCCTCCAACTTCCCCGGTAGAGCTGCTATGAACCCTGGCGCACTCGGGACTCGGGGGGAACTAGGCGGCCCATGACGCGGCTCGAGGATTCACAATCCGAGCGGGAGCCAGCCTAGTTCCTTACCAGGGGCCCGATCCTCCAGAGACCGCTTAACTCCGTATCATGACATACTCACGCATTACCGCCTCGCCCACCGAAAATACCCCCCGGCGCATCCCCAGCTCAGCCATGAGCAAGCGCGCACCTGGCGACTTCTGCAGGTTCATTCCTTTCCCTGCAGGACGGTGCTACATCACATCAACCCTTCCCTCTACCCCTCACGTCATTGTCCCGCATGTGGCGAGCACGCCACACTTTCCCACTCCATGTAAGCCTGTCCTTCATCTCCCTTCCCTTTAATCACCCGTGACGAGCAATGGCAGGGTGCGCTGGGTAGCTCCGACCCGGGCGTTCAGATCGCCTTGGTGGAACGAGCTGCCGTCGTCGCCGCCGGCGGCCACCACGCTTCCCTAACCCCAGTCGCTCAATAAAAGTTTCTCTTCTCCTCTCTTCTCTCCCGCTCTCTCCTCTCTCTCTCTCTCTCTCTCTCTCTCTCTCTCTCTCTCTCTCTCTCTCTCTCTCTCTCTCTCTCTCTCTCTCTCTCTCTCATTTCCGAGAATGCCGCAGTAAGCTGGCACCCAGTGAAGTGGGAAGCAGTTACCCGATGCCCAGAGTTTCAGAACTCTGCGGCGAATGACTTCGTTACGGGGCTGGTTAATTGTCCATTGGCACAGGCCCGATACTCTGCTGGTGAGTATGTGTACGCGCGGTATACAGGAGCGCTCGTCAGGTCTTCCCGGAGAGATGCGTTCGAGACAGTCACAGATGGCCCGCTGTTCAGCTTGTGCGTTGTGGGCCGGAGCGAAACCGACGTGGTGGCGGCGACCTTCAAATCCAGTAGTTTCATCGGACCAGTCCTTGGCGCACACAATGTGTGAGTCAGCCGTAGTGGGCATGGCAACGTGTGTGTAGATGACACTCTGGTGTTCAAATGCCACCTGTGTGGAGAAGGCGTGACGTTTCGCATGAGCTGCTCTTCGACCGTCGTGATGAGGTCCCATGTAGAGGGGTAGTGGCTTGCCATCTGTAATGGTAATGTACTCCCACGGAGGTGTGCGTGGCTGAAGAAATGGTAGACCACTAGTGTTATAGCTTAGACGGCGAAGGCTGTCACGGTCAGCCTCTGTTGCACGAAGCCGGACATCTTGCGTGGGCCGGTGTGTGTCTGTGATCTCGGACAAGTCGTTAATGAGGCTGCGGCTCTTCAGCGCTTCCAGACGGGTGCAGCGGGGAAGTCTCGTTACAATGCGCCGTGCTTCGCTGAGCAGCCTTTCGAGTGCAAGCTTCTGGATGCGACTTACCGGGTGGTAAGGAAGTCCGTTTACAATACGAGATAATAGCAATGCTTGCACGATCTGCTTCATCTCCCTTTCATTGACACCTCTCATACGGTTTGAAATACGTCTGAGAACGTGAATAATTTGCTTGCATGTCTTTAATGTCCTTTGGAATCAGCAGTCTGGCGCAGTCCAACCCTCTTTGTCCGTCGTAAGAACACTGCGGCCGTGAACTGGACGCTGCAGTAAACCTAGCACATAGTACACACGGGGCGAACTGTCAGAAATTGTAAACAACCCCTTCCCTGTGGCCCTCTCCAGCTTATTCCGGCTCGCTAGTATTTGCACGTGGCCCGATGACGGGCTGTTTTCCTGTTATTCTTCCAACAACACCACAGCTATGCAGGAAAGAAAGCTCAAATGACGCACGTAACTTGGAGAAGGGATGAATGTTTTACCCGGCCGTCGTAAAGCCAAAGACGGAAGGAGGGCGCCAGCTGGATTGGAGGCCGGTGTGCTTACTGCTCGCATTATTAAGGCAGTCATCCGAGCGGCGGTGTTTTGGAACCGGTATTTACCAGTCCCCAGGCACCCCTGGCTTTTCTTGTTGCACGGTCCACGTTCCCGCAGCTACTTTCATATCGTGCCATACTGTAGTGCGATTAATGCAGCGTAACATAAGTAAGCGCCACGCTTACGTGTGGCTTGCAGTCAGGACCTAAGAATTGGCCATGGAAAGCACCGGATGCCAGTCGCACCAAGGCCCACCGTCGGCCGCGGCTGAGATAGAGAATGGGATCTCCCAGATCGCGCAGTTTCTACCAGGACCAAGTGGTTTTCATCACCGGAGGAAACAGGGTTCGTCGGAAAGGTACGTTGCAGCTCAATTGTCTTGCGGTCATTACCTCATTACCTCCGGTCATAGTTTTCTAGAAAAAGCACATACATAATAAAATATTGCTGCCTAACTACTCTGTAATTCAACCTTTAAGTCTTCATCCTAAAAGTTCGTTACCTGCCAATCATGATTTGCTTATCAATCTTCTTTTCGGCTCCGATTTTCGTATTGTAATCAACCACGAAGACCTTTTACCTGAATTGCCATACTTTTCAAGTGAACACATTTACAGGACTGTAATGGTCGTGAATTTCCCCTTGGTATTAGTAAACGGTTAGGTCCGTTGTTTCTAGGTTTGATGCGCCGATGCTGTGGCGTGTAGAAGTCTTCCGATAGTGTGCGTTTGTGCCTGATGGTTGCGGCACTGATGACACGACGATGAGAGCTGTGAGGGTTTTTAAACTGTATATTTAAGCGAAAGACATATACAGAATATTGACTGACTCAAGATAGAGTTAACAAAGTAAGAAATAAAGTGAGAGTCTAGGTCAGCTAAGGCTTTGTGCACGCGGCACCCCCGTCAGCGACGGACCCTGACCTAAGACTACCCAAGTGGTGAGATCTTCCCTAGCCGAACCTGGCTAGCCCGGCAATACGCCGGCCGTGCATAGCACATTAAAACCCTGAGAATTCGATTCCGAGACCTCGTGTCTCGTGGCTTCAATGGGTCACTTAGTCCCCACCCACGATACACAGGCCTATCAGCATCCCATGGCGATCTGATTGGTCGGATGATCTGATCCGGGTTTAAACTGCGGTGGGCAACGCCCCCCCGTAACTCTGAAACATCGGTCACCCTCTCTCACCAACCAAAAAGGAAAATATCAAAAGCAAATGAAACAGCGCTACAACAAACATTCGGAAACCCGCGGAAACAGGTGCAAGCGCCAGGGACAAGCTTCTACGAACGCGGCCTGCGTCGCCTGTTCCCACGCCTATCGTCCGAGACCGGACAGCCACTCAAGCCAGCTGAAACACATAACCGTCCATCTTAACGAAAGGCAGTGAGCCTCCAAGATTGCCCGCCTTTGACAGGCGATGCGTCGTTAATTGGACCGCGCCCCAGAATCAACGCGTAGGAACACAGGATGCGGCGGCCGCCGCAGGCGTCGCGATTCTCCCGCATCCACCCTGGGCCGCTGCACGAATCCCCTCGCACGCACTCACGCCACGCGTGGACGGGCCAACAAAGGGAAAGCTATCGCCATAAATCGGCCACTGTCTAACCACGGTTCACAGCTCCAAGCTCCCCCGTCTCCGGAGGCGCAGCGGACCGAATCGTTTTACAACCTGCTAAACGAAAACGCGGTAGGCCCAGAGTCAGCCCCTGCCAATGTTTTCCTACAGCGGCACCATGCACTCCGACCGAAACAACGCGACGACGCGGCTGCGGCCAGGGACAATGTGTCCTCGCGCGAGCGGCGTGACCCAGAGGCCGTTTGCCCTTAAAAAAACACTGAAGTGATTTGTAAACATTGCGGGATTACGAGCTGAAATTGTAGTCCGGAGTCCCTAAGCCATGTTTCGACCACTGTGAGCGTGGTTACGCGAATTTATTTAGTAGAAAAATCAATTCGAAAATGCTGTCCTCCTCTTTGCACCCTCGCCCATTTTCTGTGGCGTTTTCGTGTGTCGTCAGGAGGAGATGAGCTGGCAATTGGCTGCGCTACTGCACGGCACGCCGACCTTCCGACAGAGTCAGTCGGTCCAGCGTTTTAGTCCGCCGGCCGCCGACGGGTCGTCGCAATTCGCTCGATAAGTTGAAACTAAGCCACAACACGTTTGTGAATGAAAGAATGTGCCTTTCTTTACTTTGTTAGTTTGTACACTGCATCTAGCTCCAAGTCAAGGTCGCTTGACACAAGCGCTGCAACAAGCGCACATGCGACGCTTCGCTGACTGGTACGCCAGTAGGAAAATCTATAGGGCCACTTCAAGGCGGGAGAAGTGTCAGTGAAGTCAATACAGGTACTAAGGAAATATAATCAACTGATACTTTTACCGTACAGCGTAAAAGTATGGTGCAGGAAGCACGTTTTTGCTGGGCGAACAAGCACAGCGGTGAGCAGCACGACTACGCATCTGCGAACGCTTTTCCGTCTAAGAAACGCAATTGCTAGACGTGAAATATTGTGGAAACTTAGGGGACGCTTACTGCACGAGCGCAATACAACAAATAGTCACCTAATCTGCTTGAAATGCCAACACTAAATAAAAGTGTAAACTGGTTATACATTATATACCTTGTATTTCTAAGGTCAGCAGCGCCCGCCTATGGCCGAGTGGCCTGGAGCGCTAGGTATGTAGTTGCAAGTGTTTCGCAAGTCACGAGTGCGAATCCCCGAGGGTACATTGTTTTTTATATATGTTGACTTTTTCATTTTTGGCTGGTGTTTTCAAAACTGAGTTCACCTTTTTTTGGCCGTTATAACGTTCACTGCTCCACGAACTAGTTCACAAAACGCGCGCAGGCTGACGCTGACGCGCTAGCGAGTTCTCGTTGGCGTGCTATTGCCATAAGCACCGACGGCTTGCGGGCAGTGGGCACAGGCCAGAATCAACAGAACCTTGGCCTGGTGCGAACACGCTTTTTACGATACAGGCATGAGTGAGGCAAGCTCCTAATATAGGGAAAGCGCATGGCATTTGAGCGGTCTGCTGGTGACGCGGAGGGCGTTCATCCACTGCGTAGGCCTGGGCTGGTGATTGCTACTTTTCCAAGCCGTCCTGGTAGGCTTATCTTAGGCACTTTACAGCCGACAACATGGCAGAAGCGCGGTATGACGATTACTGAGATATTGAGAATGCCCATCCAACGATGCCGTCGGATGTCATGAATGTTGCTTTACAGAACCGAAACGGAAACTTCTTTGAATGCGAACTTTGGATATTGTCCAATCACGGTGCGTCTCCTCCCGTCGTCACAGCCTTTAGTTGGTGGCGGGCACCGCCGCAAATCACGCCTGGTAGTTTTTCTTCTTTCGCGCTTTGTAAAATAATTACCGACTTGTTAACCGGATAAACGATGAAAAGTGGGCTAATTGAGCCAGTCTACGCAGTGCAAGCAAAACGGATCTTGACAAATTCACTTCAGTGTCCCTTTAACCAGGTGGCTGCCATACAGCCATTCATTCCGCATTCCGGAACCACGCCGCTCCCTCTGCGTTCGACACATTCCGCGTCCGCTGGCGCCTGGATCCCTTACAGGTCTTCTTTGCAGTGCTTCCCATTAAAATTTTGGTACGGTCGGCTATAGAAAACCATTTTTGTGCTTGGCTTTGGCTATTTGGGCCATTAGCGCACACAGGATAATTGTCTATGGAGGGGGGGGGGGGGGAGGGGGGTTCAAATTTCCGCAAAAAATAATGGTCGTGTTCTTAACAGTCTACATATAAAGGGGACATACCTTGATTACTATACTATTAAAATGCATATATCACATGTTTCCCTGCACGCAAAGAAACAACACAGGACACAGAAAGGGAAATATTGGTTTAATAGAGGTTCGTTTCAATTTCAATGCGGAGCGGGCTACTCCAAACCGTTGAAGTCTTAGAGTTTGGTATACATTGTACATAATAAATAAACTTTAATAGCTAAAATTGAAATTCTTTCCCCATGCGTACGCAGCAACACATGATGCACATAAAGACAATTGACAAAATGAATACAAAAAAGTATTAAGCTTTATCAACCACACAACATACTTTTGTGCATGCACCACCAAGAAACACCACACACGGCCGCGAAATAGAAATATATATTTTATGGAAAAGTTGCTCACATTCCACTTTGGGGGCGGCTATTCCAAACAAAAATAAAATGACGTAGTTTGCACTAAAGTTATTTTCTCATGCACGGACGCACACACACACACCAACAAAAAATAATGTGTGTAAAGATAGCGGGTACAATATACACACAATATTATTACGCTTTTTAAGAATACCATACAACGACACATAAATTACAAGGAGGTGGTGGAAGCGAAAAGAAAGGCTGGGAGGTTAACCCGACGTATAGCACAATCTGCTACCCTGAAACTGGTGAAATGGGGCTCCCAGAATAAAAGGAGGGCGGGGGAGTAGGTGGAAAATAGAAGCGGAGAGGAGCGTACAATCATAGTCCTTTTGCCAGGCACTTATTCGTGTAAGCAGGTGCCATTTCCAAAACGAAAAATGCCTTTGGTAGCCTTCCGTGAAAAGGACAGTAGAGACCAGCGTAGATTTGCGATGTATGCAAACAAGAAAGGCCTACAAGCGTTATCACGGCGCCAATAACATGAAAGCAACCAGCAATCATGCAGTTTCTGCATTCAAATTGCACTTGTAATTTGCACTACAACTTTAAGTCAACTCGCCGCGGCTTTGCCGCCAATTCATTCGAGATCTCGTCCGAACGTATGGCAACTTCTCTGTGAACATTTAACAGCGCTAGTCCAGTTAATATCAGTGCACCTGTTGCGTTGCGGAGGTGCGTTTTCAAGCGCCTCAATGTAGAAGAAGACCTCTAATTTGTAGACGTTGTAACTGGAAGGGTCGCCATTGTCTGAAGACGCTTTGGAATCCCCCGAAACACAGAAGACGGACGCACTTTCAATGCATCGATTGGACCATTCGGATGTTTCTCTAGCTGTTGGATTTCCTGATAACATAGGTGCAGCTCTCCAACAACTGAAGAGATGGAGTCCCCAAGATCGCTGCTTTAACGCTCACAGAGGGGCCGTACCGAATTCTCGTCGTCTGGGATCAGGCAACCAACTGGTAATGAAGGGCAATTAAGAAAAACTTGAAATTGAACAAGTATGCTCTTGTGCTTCACAAATCGTTCATTGGTTTATTCTGCGAAAGCGTCGAGGAATGGAATAAAAATACGACGGAAGTACTCTGCTGTAGTTCCGAATTTCGCATTAGATACCGTTGTTTGCCTACCCACAATCATTGGTACTTGAATTTCCAATCCAAGCTCATCACTTGTTGTCATAATTTGTTCAAAGAGCTCATAAAATGCTTCGTAAGCTCCGGGTCGTAGATGTCTCGCCGCTCCTAAAACACTCAGCCAACTCGACGGCGGAGGAAAGATCGATGTCTATAGTTTGCAAGTACTTGTTTAATGGCAAGCTCAAGCCAAAGACCTCCGACACAAAAAGAGATACGAAAAAAATTGCTTTTTTTTCGTTGCACTCGGTAGGAGTTCAGCATTCGAGGAAGATTTCCGGTCGTTCTGGTTAATGGCAATGTACTAGAGAGTCGCCACAACAGGTTTGAGAAGTTTAACAACCGCAAGGAGAACATCGTGCCTCTGAAACCACCGGGTAGGTCAAAGCGATTTTAGTCGCGTCACATGGGTTATCGGGACTAGCTTTTCAATCTGAGCACTCAGAGCAGCTTGACATTTTGGAGGAGGGGAAACTCGCATATTTTGGCCGCTGTTCTCATGCAGTTTCTGATCTGGGAACAGAGCATGCACTAGGCAGGCTCAAATTCAGGCTGTGCGACCCGCAGTGAACATACATGGCATTGGGGAAATGTTGCAGTATATGCGCTTGAACGCCATTATAAGCCCCACTCATTGAGGCAGCCCAGTCATAAACTTGAGTTCTTTGGTACTCCGCCGCGACTCTGTGTCACTCAGGCTGCTTAAAATTATATTGGCCAGACCTCTACCTGTCAAGTTAGCCACCGGACTAAATTGGAGAAACTTTTTTCGTACCACAGCTTGCTTCAAATCTACATAGCGAGTACACAGTGAAAACTGCTCAACATCGCAGATATCTTTTGTCTCATCCGCCATTACACCAAAGCACTTCACAGCGTTGACTTTATAAACAAGCTTTCGCAAGATAATGGTGTTCCGTGCTGTTATTATTTCCTTTTGGGTCTTCCAGCTCGTACATGTTGCGTAAGTACTGCATTCTTCTCGGTGATTCTTCAGCAACTCATCATCGTTGCATGCACGCAATATTAACAGCGTCTCGAAATTTCCGTCATTTTTTCCGGGCTCAGTGCATAAATCCATTTTCCTGCCATCTCTATGGCCTCGCAAAGGAACTCTGCTTTCCGCACCACACTACAGTTGTGATGGCTGGAGTCAGCCTTGCTCTGTTTTTGGAAACTTGCTGCCCCAGACCGGCGTAGATGTCTTGGCAAGGAGGATTTTTGCTTCAAAAAATAGAGCGCGACTTGGACAACGACGGTAAAGAAGGACGACGGGACTAGCGCTTGTCCCGTCGTCCTTCTTTACCGTCGTTGTCCAAGGCGCGCTCTATTTTTTTAATCATAATGCACCAACTTGCCCAACAGATTTGCTTAATGAAGGATTTTTTTCCCCCTTCTGATACTTGCAGAAATTTGTCTGCGTCAGGAGCGCTGCTTTTGTGAAACGTTTCTTTTTCGTGCTCGTTAAAACCCTCAACTGCTTTTTTTTGAATTGTCAAATATAGAAAGCACACGTTTACCAGCGGGCAAACTTCTTTCGCAAACACCAGGTGGCGAGAAAACAGCGCAGTACTTGCGGAAGATCCCGTTCTCAGCTTTTGAGTAGACCAGCCACATCCATCGCTGCAACCACCAGTTCTGGAACTTCAGGTTTCTAGTGTCTGTTGGCTTGAATGTAAAATTGGCAGAAGAGGTCCAGGCACTCGTGAGCAGCTCTTCCTTCTTTGCGTCCGCGCCAAGCCCATGAGAATATTTATGGAAAAAGAACAGGCGTCGCTTATACAGATGCTTGTACCTACTTTAATGGTCAACACAAAGTAGCCGCAGTCACCACAAAGGGCGCCCTCATTACCTGTGCATCAATGACGACATCATCAACCTGGATTGCCGAGGAGCTAGCTATCGCCTTATCCCTCATACACACGAAGTACCCAATCATTATCATGGATTCCCAAGCTGCCTGCCAAAGCTTCTTAGCCGGGAGGGTGGCCCCTTCTACTTTAAAGCTACTATTACCACATCAACCCCTCCGGAAAGTTAATATCATCTGGACTCCTGGCCATTCCTCCCTGACAGGCAACAACTTTGCTCATCAGCAAGCCTGCGCCCTCTCTCTCCAGGCTTCCGAGGAGACCACATCGTCAATCCCGCTCGTCATCACGCAATATTACCGCAAGACATCATGCAATATTACCGGTCCGAAAGACAACACTTTCTTCCCCCTCACCCTGCACTCTCCAAGAAAGAAGAATCACTGCTCCGCAGACTACAAACCAATACCTTTGCTTACCCAGTTCACCTGCATCGTATGTTTCCAATTCAATACCCTGCTGTATGCCAGTTTAGTTCACCAACCGGGAATTCTAGCTCATATTATAATACAGTGTGGGTGCAATCCCAAACTTCCACTCTCCGATCCCCTCTTCCCACCCGTGAGCTGTGGGAGAACCTGGTGACCAGCGACCATCTGGACGTACAGCAGCTCCTGGCATCCAGAGCGAAGGCTCTCTGCTCACCTCATGGATTCCCGGACTAGGGAATTACTCCCACTGTAGAAAGCTCGAGAAAACCTTCCCTCTCTCTCTCTCTCTCTCTCTCTCTATAAGGAGAATACATGCTCATCATTACACTCATGAACTAGACCGCTTAAAGTTGTAGCGCCATCATTAAAACAAATTATTCCAGATAGCCAGAACTAGAACGCTTAAAGTTGTAGCGCCATCATTAAAACGAACTATTCCAGATAGCCAGTGCAGTCCTCCTCAAATAAGACTTATAACTGGGCCTACTTATAGCAGGGTGATATAAATGGCAAAAATCTAATAAATAGTGCTTCTTTAATGAACAGCGTAAAATAGACGACACACAAAAGCAGAATACGAACAGTGTGAACAGACACCGCTGAGTATGTTGGTGTTCTTTTCTGATATGTCGTCTTTTTTAGCTCTTTATCTTAAAAAAAATGTACCAACTCGCCAGACCGTTGCGGACAATGCACTGGCAGTGTTTTAGACGCATGATCAGTAAATCTGGGCATGATACGTTTTGGCGAAAGGTTATCATAGCGAAACACTCATTTGTCTGTTTATTCCCGCGGATATCTAGAGTGTAAAATAACAAATGGTTACTCTTGGCGACTTTTTTCAGAAGGCTTGCTGGACAATACTGAGTCCCAACATGTTAAAAATTTCAGCGTCCTTTTTAGAAGTCGACGAATGATTCAAATCTCGTGACTGCAGTTTCCTAAAAGTTCAGAAAGTCGTATATTGTGGCCCTACAAAACTTGCAATTACGGTTATTGTAGGCTATGAGGCGAGCCGTAGAGAGCTATGGATTAATTTAAACCCCCCAAAGATTCTTCCGCGTGCAGAAATGACCTACCCACGGACCAGGGTATAGCACCGGAACCGTAACCAAACCGGTCAGTCAGTCAGTCAGTGAAAACTTTATTACACACCAGTCAAAAAGGGAGCGTTAGGTGCTCCCTCCCCATCAGTCGGCCGGTATCCCTTGGGAATTGGCGGCTTCTAGGGCGAGACCGATGATCTTGCGCTGGGTTTCGGAGGTTCGGCTGAGGAGTAGTGCCTCCCAGGATGCTACGTTTCGGTGCGGTTTCTTGTAGAAAGGACACGTCCACACCATGTGGACGAAGACCGCTCGACCCTTACATTTTTTAGAAGTTGGATCGAAGACTTTGGGATGCCACATACTATATAGGACTGGGTTCTGGAAAACTCCCGTCTGCAAACGTCTCCAGTAAATCTCCTCTTTTCTACTTAGCTGCGGATCCGCAGGAGGTAGTATCTTCCTCTCCAGTCTATAATATTGCGTGATATCACTGTAGTCACTCGGCCCTTCGTTCGCCGTCATTTGGGAAGGAGGTTCGGCATGCAAGGCTGAGGCCAACGACTGGACATCAGCAGCGGCGGCGTTGGCGGCGGTCGCCCGGACTGTAAGACCTCGGGCGGTCGCATGTGCTTTCTCATTCCCAATGAGTCCCCGATGAGCTGGTGTCCACACAAACGTTACCTCTTCGGTTGTAAAGTTTTTTACGTTTGCGAGGATGCTCCAAGCGTCGCTGGAGTTCCTCCCTCGGTCGAAATTTCTGATGGCCGATTTAGAGTCGCTCACTATGGTTCTAATTTCCGGTCGGGTCATTGCTAAGGCAATGGCTACCTCCTCGGCCTCCGTCGCGTCCCTACTCAGTAACGTGCAACACGAGACTGGGACCCCGCTTTCAGTAACCGCTACTGCTGCGTAAGCGGTTTTACTCTGATATGCCGGAGCGTCGGTGTAAAGGACGTCCGTCTGTCCACCGTATCTGGTTTGCAGGGCTTTGGCTCTGCTGTTTCATCTAGCTTCGTGATACGCGGAATGCATGTTTCTGGGCATGGGTGTTACCTTAATTTTCTCCGTGATCGACTTTGGTATCTCGCGTGTATCTTTGGCTAGTTCACTGGTCTGGTATCCCAGACGTTCGAGTATTTTGCGACCCGTCCTGCTGCCCAACAGTCACTGCTGTTGCGATGCATTTGCCGCCTAAATGAGTTTATTTAAAGTGTTCGATACGCCTATCTTGGCCGTTGACGTGTTCGGGGGAAGACCTAGCGCACATTTGATTCCCTTTCTTATTATTATGTACAACTTATTCTTCTCGGATTTTGTCAGCCTCATTTAGGGGGCTACGAAAAGGATCCTACTGATACCGAAGGCCTGAAACACCCTGAGGAGGTTTGGCTCCTTGATCCCCCCATGCTTGTTTGAGATGCGTTTCATCATTCTGCAACATGTGCCACCGCATTCTCTAGTCGACGTATGGTCTCCGTGTTTCTGCCAGTCTCCTGGACATAAAGCCTCAGTACTCTGATCTTGTCCGTCGCGGGGATTCGCTGTCCTCCTACTTTAAGACTTATGTTGTGGCTGTTCCTGCTCGCTTTCCGCTTGTACTGGGGGACGAGGAACAGTGTCTCGGATTTTCCGGCCGAGCACCTTGAGCCCCAAGGTTTCTAGGTAGTTTTCAATTTCATCTATGGCTTGCTGTAGTATATCTTCAATGTGCCCGTCACTACCACGGTTGATCCACAGAGTGAGATCTTCCGCGTAGATGATGTATCTCAGGTCTTCTATCTTATCGAGCCTCTCGGATAGTCCTATCATGGCTACGTTAAACAATGTCGGAGATAGGACCGACCCTTGAGGCGTGCCCCAGTTACCTAGTTCGATGTTCCGGAGGGAGGCACCCCCTAACTCTATGTTAGCCGTACGATTTGAAAGGAAATCCCTGACATAGTTGTATGTTTTGGTCCCCACGTTTAGGGCGCTTAGGTGGCGCAGGACGGCCGAATGTCTGACGTTGTCGAAAGCTTTGGCTACATCGAGGCCAACAATGACTCTCGTATCTTTACTTGTACTGTCGATTATATCCTCCTTGATTTGTAGCATTACATCACAGACCGAAAGGTTCGCCCTGAAACCTATCATGGAGTCTGGGTACATTCCCTCGTCTTCCATGTGATGGAGATCGGTCTTAGATTCTCTAAACCTAGTTTCTTGCCGTGTTTCTGGATGAGTGCCAGATTAGCCGTTTTCCATTCCGGTGGAAACTTGCCCCGTGTCCCAACATCTCTGCATATAGCCGGTTAGTTCACAGATGGATTCGTCATTTAGGTTCCTCAACATCTTATTGCTGACTCAGTCCGGTCCAGCGGCCGTTTTGGTCGTGAGGCGATTTATCTCGGCTCTAACCTCCGCGATCGTGATCGGGGCGTCGAGAATCTCGTTCACTGCACCCGCATAGTCGGGAAGACTTTCTCGGGAGGACGGCCTCAAGTATCTATTTTTGTCGGTTCGACACACTGCCACGAACACTTTTTCTGTCACCAAACATTCTTGTTCTCTTTCTTAAACTAGCTCAAGTGATATGCAGGTTGGTGCGCACATAGCCTTCAAAGCACAAAAACCAATCGTTTATTCCTGCTCTACATGGACATCAATCATACTTTTAAATTACCTTAATCAGTATATCCCAGAAGGGTTTAAAATAAAGGGAGGTGCTTACGAGATTGCATTATGCCGCTGAAATGGAAATACTTTTCGCTTTTCTCGATTCATGTACCTTGAAGTCAACCATGTCACCAAACTTTCTGTTTTCTCATTTGGTTTTCTAACGCCAGTGAAACAATATTCTTTTCCGAGATTAAACTATAAATGTCTAACAGAAGAAGCTCTCAAGACTACATTAAGTTCAGTTGGTCAACTTCGGTTCGGTGGATTAGGGAGGAGCGGCGTTGGGTCAACGGGCCTCCAAAGGGGGAGGGGGGGTTACAACCCCTAATCCCCGCCGTACATCCGCCACTGATTTAGCCCAATTAGATATAGCTGTTTCTATGGCTGTATTTAGCTATTCGTATCGACATTCGTTAGGGTGACTTTATCGTTTAAAGCGAATATTTTTACCTCTACCCCCCAAGGGTTCTTTCGCGACTGTTGGTGTCAACAGCAAACTTCCGCGAACAAATAAAAGAAGGTACTGGCACCGCCAGGAATCGAACCTGGAACAAATACAGGAAGGGAGAGAGAGCCCGTTGTCTTACCGATTGAGCGGCGAGCCCACGGGGAGATACGGGAGATAGACGGTGCACTCACTGAGCCCATCTGCAGGTTTACCCCCTGCGTTTTCTCTGAATGCCACATGATGGCGTCACGCGACCTCTCGCGCCACTGTGCACTCCGCCCGCGGCACGTGTAGCAAACCGCATGCTCTAGGAGTAAGTAAAAATAAAGGAAGCTCACCCCAACGCATGGCATCTCACTTCTTCGTCTCTGCCACCGATCTCGTCGCCGACAGGTGCTCGCAAACCGTGCGAACGAAACCGAGCTGGTAGTCAGCGAATCGTTTGGTGAAGTCATGGTCCACTGCAGCGAAATGAGCATGATTTGCGGATAGGCAGCTGTCTTGTGGGTGCGCTTCGAGACCGATGTTCGGGTGGGGAGTCGTTTCGGCAAAGGTGCGACCACTTCGGTCCTGCTCCGTGGCGTGTACGACAGACCGTTGCGTTGCGACGAGCTCAGCTTGTGGAACGCGAGATGCCAAGTTCGCAGCTTGAACCGTGAATGAATGCGGGAACGCGTTCCGCTTCCCGCTGGCGTGTCTCTGGTCACACCAAAGCAGTAGTGAGCACGGCATTCACCAGTCGGCGTCGTTGGTTTAGCGCCAACTATCGGGGCTCATTAGCGTCACGACGCACTACTTCGCTTCACCTCTGAATTGAGACCCGTCTGAATTGAGACAGAGAGATTGTTATAGGGAAAGTTATAAGGCGCGTTCGTAGAGCTAAACGGGCATTACTTCATAGCCCAGTTGGCAGAGCGTCTCACACCTCCCGTTGCGGCCAGAGTGATCGTAGGCTGGAAACCCAGCGTCGTGGCGTCAGTTCAACGTTCTCTGGCGATGTCATTTTAGTGACGGATATGACGTCGGTGAGGCCTTGTTGTACCCCGTATAAAACACTTCCGTGTTAAAAAACTTTACTGATCTCTATAAGTAATGGCGTGTTATTATGCTTCGAAGCAAGTTTCTCCCGCATTATCACGTAGAGCGGAATTAATGATCTATTTCCCACGAGCCCGTAGAAACAAAGAAAAAAATAGCTAGCTGATACCTCTGCCTTTCTTATAACTTATGCGAGTTTCTTCGTATACCTTGGTATTGACACCTTTTGTTCCTGGTCCTATAGTTCTGTGACTATTAGTTCCACGGCCGCGTATTTAGGGAATATTTGTTTCAGGAGGATTTCGCTCTTTTGTGTGTGTGCGGGGGGGGCGGGAAGCGCTAAGCACTGACAATGAAACGAGATGAAAAATGTGGCCGCATGCAATCAATCACTTGGTAATTATAATGTACTATTTAAATAGCTGAGAGTTCGTCAAACATGACTGAAAGCCAGTTTAGCTCGTGCGCGTTTGAAGAAAATCACCGAAAACCCCAAAACATCAAAGACAATTGGGTGACACGTGACCGCCAGCCCACACAAAACGTTTTACTGACATTATTCTTAAATTACGAATTATCCGGCACAGAAGCGTGATGTTGAAGGGGATGACTTGTCGAAAACGCGTTTAGAGGCTGTGCGCGTTCTAAAATCCACTGAGGGGGCGATAAAATTCCTGGCTTATCAAAAGCTCCCCCTTTTCAGGTCTTACTGGAAAAACTGTTGCGGTCTTTTCCTGGTATCAAGGAGATCTACTTCTTGTACGAGCCAAAGAAGGAGAGGAACCCGAGGCCAGGATCGAAGCCATGCTGAATTCTAAGGTAAACAACTTAAATATTAGACTGCTACGTATCGGTATCCGTGTAACGGTGACGAAGATTGTGGCTGGTAAGCCGAAGCTATACAAAAAGACAGCAACCATTGTCTGATCGCCATGTCATGGTTAAAGCCTAATATGCGTAAAATGTTTATAGAGATTTTCGGCCCATCTACACTACTTAGAAAACCGGTTCTTAGAGGGTTCTTTCTACTTCTTATAGAAGTAGAAAGAACCTCTTCCTTCGTCCAATTCCTCTCGAAAGTTCCCTGGCGTATACTGACGCAACACACTAAGCCTACACGCTCGATAAACTGCACGGCTAGCTGTTTACTACCGGGTAGCTAGAAGGATGCCGGTGACCTGTACCACCTAGTCGATATTACCATCAAAAACTTGAGATACAAATTTTTTTGAGGCGCAGATAGCATAAAAATGGATCGCAACCAAGATTTACGGCGTTGCGAAAGTTCCTAGGGTGGCAGAAAACACCACTTTGTGTCTGTGTTCGTAGGATGCGCAGCACATGTGCGACCTCAGGAGTTAGGTAGGCAAGGAAGGAGGCGGTAGTGCAAGTAATATCCAAGAGTCTGATGAGTAAGTCTGGCTCGCCGTAGGGGTACCGCGTGTTGGCGCAGTTGAAATGCCGTCTCGGTCGATATACAGGGTGATCAAAGTTAAGTCGGCCGGTTTTTTTTTAAATTAGGCACATAGATTTACGTAAGGACAACCTCTACAGGGAGGTTATGTGCCCAGGTGGCACATAATTAGGAGGTAATTATTGATGTAGGTGGCTTAATTAACTAAATTTGATTAATGAACTTTTTCGTGGCTACAGTAATCAGGCATGTTTGTATTCGAAAGTTAGCCGCAATCGTGTTTCTGCGCCGTTTCATTTGGCAGAATCCTTCTAGCACATCAGTACTCCAAGATATTGAACTACGAAGTTTAATTACCGCTCGCATGACTACGCATGCTAGACAGTCAAGACGGGCGCATAGCTCCTCCCTTTTGTTCTGTGTTTCGATAGTGGTTCCGAGTACTGCAGATTGCGATAAACGCCAGCCAGGACTGAATGGGTGCCAGTTATCACTTTGCCTGTACCTTCAACATTTTTTCGAACTTAAAACGTACACAGCAGGCACGTCACAGAAGAGAGAAGCTTTGCGCCGGTGAAGACTGATTTGATTGTAAGGTTGAACGCGCCGACGCAACGCAGGTGATGAGGCGTGCCGTAGTGGAGGGCTCCGGATTAATTTTGACCACCTGGGTATCTTTAACGTGTGCCGAAACCTCGTACACACGGGCGTTTTTGCTTTTCGCCTCCATCAAAAAAATTCACAGCATATCCACGGGGTGAATGATGATGAGTGGGCGAAGCTCCTGAGGGGAAATCATCGGTAAAGCTGTGACTCTTCAGTGAAAGTTCGCCCACTACATCTGTGTCCGAACGTAACGTCTAGAAAGTCTCGCCTAAACCGCGCGTCGGCACCTTGGGGCTGAGCTCGCCTGATGCGTTTTGCAGACGCCTCACGAGCTCTCACTGCATCGGGGTCTGCCTGCCGATACGCGCGCTTTCTCGCCGCTTCCCGCTCTCTGACGTTTTGGAGATCCTCTTCGCGCCGCAGCCGTGCCGCTTCGCGTACGGCAGGGTCCTCGCGCCGTTGCCGTGACGCTTGGCCTCTCGTTCTCGAACGCTGGGATCTTGGCGGCGTCGTCGCGCAGCCAGACGACACGCTTCGGCCTCCCGCTCTCGTACGGCAGGATCTTGGCGGCGGCGTCGCGCAGCTTCACGGAGCGCTTCTGCCTCGCGGGCTCGCACATCTGCAGCCTTATCCATCGGGCGACTCCGAGCGCGCGCCAACAGCGAACGAATTTTATTACAACGCTCCCCGCCATCTAGTAAACAATCCAAGAACTAAACTAGAGGTAGCCACGCCATCTAGTAAACACTCCAAGCGCATCTTTTCATCATATACAAGTACCGCCATCTAGTAAACAATCCAAGAACTAAACTAGAGGTAGCCACGCCATCTAGTAAACAATCCAAGAACTAAACTAGAGATGGCTACATACATACGTCGAGGATGGACAGACCCGCGCCCTAAGGAGCTTCGCCCCTAAAAAGCGGCCGCCGCGGCCGGGAATCGAACCCGCGACCTCGTGCTCAGCAGCACAACGCCTTAGCCACGGTGCAGAGTGTCTTGCATACGTAATTATGGGAACGGCAATTAAATTTCGCATTTTGGTATATTTCGGACTACGGATGAGCTAGAAGAATTCTGCCAAATGAACTGCGTAGAAACACGATTGCGTCCAACTTTCCATACAAACATGCCTGGTTACTGCAGCCACGAAAAAGTTATTCATCAAATTTAGTTAACTAAGCCATCTACATCAATACTTACCTCCTAATTACGTGTCCCCCTGTGCGCATAACCTCACTGTAGAAGTGGTCTTCACGTAACTCTAAGCGCCTAATTTAACAAAAAACCTGTCTGCCTAACTTTGATCACCCTGTATATAAGTTCGCGAGCACGGCCGTGCACCATCTCAGTAGAGCGTACGCCTATGTTGGCTGTGTCCACGGTATGGTCACGGGGGTCGGATTGAGGGGTTTTTGCGAGAATTCGCAAGATCATGGGGAGAGTTATTGTTGCGGATTTCCTGCTGATAAGCAGATAGGACGAGTTCGGAAGTGGGGCGCAGGGCGACCACAAGGGTAAGGGCCACTTTCTCCGGCGTGTATTGGCCGACCACAGTTACACAGTGTGCAGGTTTGTGAGGGAGCGGTGTCACAGTGTATAGTGTGCATGGTGATGGTGGCGGGTATAGTTTGGCGTGTGTGTTGGCTCGTGCTAGTCGCAATCATTGCATGGAAAGTTTGCTTCTTGTGGGGAGGGACAGGGCGGATTCGATTTATTTATTTATTTATTATTATTTATTATTTATTATTATTTATTTATTTATTTATTTATTTATTGCAGAGTTTCCCACGCCGACGCAATACAGGCGATGAGGAGCGCCGTATCGGAGGGATTCGGATTCATTTTGTCCACATGACGATGGTTAACGTGCGCCGAAATCTCATACGCACGGGCGTTTTTGCTTTTCGCCTCCATCAGAAAAGCGGCCGCCGCGGCCGGGAATCGAACCCGCGTCCTCGTGCGCAACAGCACAATGCCTAGCCACTTAGCCACCGCGGCAGGTCCATAACGAGTTTAGGACAAGCGAGTGGTAGCAGAACGTTGTTTGATAAAGTTACTGACGTAGTGGAAAAAGTGTAAGCCTATGATTTGGGGTGAGATTGCCTTAAAGGGGCCATGCAAACAGAACACAAGCTTGGTTCACTCGAACGATTGCCTCGTTAGAATCAAACTGACACCACTTTTAACGAACACTTCACTGAAATAAGCTATATAATTAGGAAAAAAGAGAATGTCCATGCGACCCACTAGCTCATTTCCCGCAACAGAACCTATGATATCCCATGCCCAGCGGTGCGATTGGCTGAGGTCGGCAAAAGCAAACGCTAGTTAGGCAGGCCTTTTAAGCTTGCAGAAGGAGCAGTTTGCGCTTAAATGTAATGCATATTTATCCTACAGCAGTAAGAATGCTAGGGAAAACAATGAAAGTGACGAAAATACACTCAAACATACAAGTACCGAGCCGCACTGGTGTTGGTACTGGGCGCACATGCTTTTTTTACATGCACACGGGCCGCCGCTTTGGTGTTGTCTCACATGACACTGGCCGGTTTGGCGTAAGCGACGTTGTCTTACGCGACTCTGTTTGTCGAGCTTGCCCAATGTTTCTCGAAACGATTACTTTCTACAGTAACAAAGACAAGCCAGAAGCGAATATGGCCTAAACAAAGCAATGACGAACGCGGTTGACTATGGTAGCGCCATCTGGTAGGATTGACGGTAAGCAAGGCTGCAGAGCCGAATGACGCACTGCAAGTTCGTTTCAATATCAGCCCTCATGACATCAGGGCAGACGTCACGAAACACACAATTTGGTGGGAGAATGAAAATTTTCACCTAAATTGGTCCATTTCTCAGTGAATACGGCGTCATTTGCTGCCCAACGAGCGCTGGGGGCAGTCTAAAACACGAAATCTTTCGAACAAAACAAACTTGTACTTTGTATGTATGGCCCCGATCAGGATGCAATGGTGTGACATATAGTCTAGAGTACGGAGGTGTGATCTCATTCCGGGGGGGTTGGTTGAAATCATGGTGATATTGTGTAGTATGTCTTGAGTGGAAAAGTTCCGTCGAAAGCTGATTAAGGTGTTGAGGGGTGTACCTTTGCAAGTGTTCAAGGTGTGCGTTAATGGGATTCTCCAGAACATGTTCGAGAAGTTTTCCGAGACAGCAGGTGAGGAGGACAGGGAGAAGGTCGTGTGTGAAGGGGGGATTCCAGGTTTGGGCATGAGAGCGATGTTGGAGTGTTTGCAAGTGGCTGTGAGGGTGTGTGGTTAGCTTCGTTGGCTGGTTGGAGTTGTCAAAGGTGCTCCAAGGCCTCTTCGTTGAGGTGCCGTAAGGAAGTGTTTGTAATGTCGTCATGTCGTGGGGCAAATGCTGCATTTCAGGAGTTGTACCGCGGCAACGTCAAGTTTTGCAAAAGTGATGAAAGGGGGGGGGGGGGGGGGGGGGTCGCGCTCTGCGTTAGGGTGGCCAGCGCATTATCGGGGGACCAACAGAGGTTGGTGGCGGACGTGGGATGGTATTTGAGTGGAGGGGTTCGCATATAGCGGCGGGCGAGAGTTTAGCTTCCACTATGTTTCTGTGGTTTTGTGGTGAGATTGGGTCCTATAGAAGAAGGGCAGTTAAACCTGGATGCAACAACACTCTATGTAACTAATTCCTGGATTTGACGAAGTTCTTCATTTCCCGATTGCCAAACCCACTGAAAGTCATGTGTTCGCGAACCTCTATGTACTGAAGGCGTTGCTACGGTTAACCTTGATGTAACGTATGTTCTACGCTGCTGAATCATTGTTTTTCGCACTTTTTTAAAAAATACGCTGGAGAAATGCACTAATTTAACGAGTTTCACCCGCACCGCAAACTACCGTGCTTTTCCACGTCTGAGTGAATGTCAATTCGAGACTTTTGATGTGCTGGCCCTGCCTGTGGGCGTGTTGTCGCGCATCTCCACTGCAATCCGCGGTGTTGGTTCTTCGGCGATGAGTTCTCTTGTCAGAAAAGGAAAAGGTTTGTTTTTAGGACAAGCACACACTTTTAAATGCCGTCGACTCCGGCGAGAAAGGGCAACGTCGCCACCGGGTACAGTCAACAATTTTGAGCGCGGAAAGAACATCAAGTTCGCTATAAGGCCGCCTTTAAAGGGGCCCTGAAAGGCGTTTTGAGCACACTAAATTGACTAGCGCAATCGTTAGATTCGGTCGTCAACATCATCTGTGCCAAGTATTACTGTTTTACGCGCAGCGGAAAGCTCACACTTTTGTTGCAAAGTTTGTCGCTTTTTTCTCACCCTTCCCTTCGTGTTTTTGGACCCCGCCACCTTCACGTGTCTACGTCATCGATTCCCAGATGTTCGTCATGAGCTAGACATCCTGCTATTGGGCGGCTTTTTCACGCACTTCCGGCAAAGAGATGAGTCGTCTGCTCAGCGTCGGCTCGCCGGCTGATCTGCCAGCGTAGTGCTTGGACATTTTACGACAACGAAACAAGTGTAAACAAAACGCTTAAACCGTTTGTATTGAATGCAACAGAGCCATAACACGACATGGATATCCTCTTACTTGAGTACGTTCCATAAAGAAAGTGTTGAAGCCCCGTGGCACTTCTTTCTTGCAATCGCAGAGAACGCCCTGGGCCGAATGCCCGGGTTTGACACATACATTTTATTCAATTTCCAAACAATCCAGAGGTGCGTTTCGAACGAACACAACGTCACAACATGCGTTGCAAGTCCGAACCGCGATTGACAGACGATGGGGTGCCTCCTCCTGCCCCTCGTGAATTCGGCACTCACCTCGCGCGCGGTTTGCGGGGACGAACAGCAAGTCACTTAACTCTGGCGCACAAGCCGAGATGGCTTTTAGCCACGCACACTGCACATACCCCATGCGAGGTTGAGTAGTACGACGCTCGAGAAAGATAATCCAGACGATGGGAATCACTATCCACCCGCAGAAGCACAACGTCGCATTTCATCGCGAAACAAAGGCGTCCACAACACAACACACCATCGCCTCCTGTAATGCCAAATGCATCTCGCACTTCCAAATGGGAGTGAGTAGTATGCCTGTAGTGCCCGTATGCCCCAAGCTGAACCGGGATCACGCAACCGTAACTGACTTTCTAGAGCGGTTTGTGCCTTGTTGCCAGGCAACGGATGTTTGATATTGTCAAAGAAGTGGTGCTCGCTCCAGCGCTAGAAAGCTCCTAGCCGCGGCGGAGCATGTTTTGCCAACGTTGCCGCTCTCCACCACGCATGGCCCCAAGCTGAAACTGGCGTTTTGTGCACGGATTCTGTATCGGTTTAAAATGTCTTTTTCACATGCCGCCGGGCAGTAATTACCCGCGCCAGAAAATAAGACCCGGCACCAGCGGGGGCCACATCTGATACGGCGCTTTTGGATAAACAGTGCGCTGTGCATCCAAGGGAGCGAGCGCACGATCCTCCCCGTGCGGCTGCGAGTTCGCCGCCGATAAAAAGTCACGTGGACCACGAAAGGGCAAGGCCAGGCCTCCGCACACATGCGGCCAGATGTTTCGTTTGCTTTTCCAGCCTTGAGCGGAGTGCGGGATTCATGGTGTCAACAAAGCTTTCCCGTAGCAGACGGCAGTGTGAGCAGCGCAATAGCGGAAGTACGTCACCGCCGAGGAGCGCAGCATCATGGGAGGGAAGGCTCGCTCGCCGTCAACAGCAGAGAGTAAGTTGAAAGGAGGAGGAAACGCGGCGCGACGATAATGCGCGGTTTTTGATTTACGATTTCTCAGCTAATACTCCATCGCTTTAACAAAATTCTTGCGGGAGGAGATTGCTAATACATTGCTTTATTTGGTTACATGTACATCCACGCATCGGGGGAAGGTATTTCAGGACCCCTTTAAGCACAACTTTGTTTTTTTAACGCGTTACAGCGCCAAAAAGTGTCAGACGGCAAAAAATAATACTTAAAGGGACCCTGCTACACTTACCATCGACTACTCGGAATGTATTTTGGGGTAAAGTTTATTGTCCCAGCAATCTCCTCCCGCAAGAATTATGAAAATCCGTTCACTATCACCGAAACTACGCGCGATGAAAAATCGCGCGTAATGTTCCCTCTCAACTCACCGCGGACAACGCGACGAAAGCTGCGCCACGGCCGCTGAATGAAAGGCGCATGCGCTCTCATCCAGCGGCCGTGTGTGCTCTCATCCAGAGGCCGTGACTGCGCGCTCTCTCCCGGGGGGCGGCGCGCGGCGTTCTGTTCGGCGGCCTCGATATGTCACAGGCCGGGGAGTTTTGTCCTTTTCCCCCCGCCACGTGGACGGGTCTATTTCCGCTCTGGTGCCACAAAAAAGCAGGCATGGCGGCCTGCTCGCAAGCAAGTGCTCAGGCTGGTAGGGCGTTTTTGGAGCAATAACGTTTGTTGTCGAGTGGGCTCGTTGAAAGTGGAATATTTAGTTCGTCACTCAAACTCCGCGCGCACTCAAAACAAAAGAAACACCAAAGCATGCGGACGGGTTCCGACATAGAAGAGGTTGATACACAGCGCCGACGACGGCGGATCGTCACAGGAAATTCCAGAATTTAGCCGCGAAGTTGACCAGCGACAACCAATAGGACAGCCAGGACAGCCATGGCCCGATTGACGTCGCAGAGGCCATGCCAGGGGTGCATAATGAGGAGAATTGAAGAGAGCGCGGTTGGTTTTTCCGCGTCTTTCACGGCGATTTGCGCGCTTACCGCTCACGTGCACATGTAGTATTAGGCTCGGGTGTTCCTGGCAGTGTAATCTAAACGTCGCGCAGTTTACTTGCACTGCACGAAGAGTGTTGCAGGGTCCTTTTAAGTTACGCTTGTGAATACGGGAGTAAGTGACCTCGCTTCAATCGCAGCGCTGTGTAGCGCCTGAGCTTGTGCGAAAGCAGCAGGCGCAAACCACGCAGTTTTCCACTGTGAAATATATCCTTGAAGGGTGAGTTCACCTTCACTGATTACCATCATGCTGCTTTCGTTCCTGCTTCATTCACGCGGGCCTTAACTCGAAACCTGCACGTAACGACAACTTTCGAATATTTGTCAGCTTCGCACACACGGCCACCTGTGCAGTGACGTGCGTCGGCCACGGTCGCGGCTCACACCGTTGGTCATTGTTTTCGTGTTACGGCTGATAAAAAGCGTTGTTGCTAGTCTCGCTCTCTCAGTTGACCGTCACCACTTAGGAGAGCATGAATTCCGAAGGCAGTATCTCCGTTCCAGAACGCCCCCTCGGCGACTAAATAAGGCTACCATGACTCACATCTTACAGCACCTTTGAGCCGGAAACAAATATTGTAAATTATTTCTGTACGTCGGGGTTCAATATTCGCTGACGAGGCAATTTAAAGGCATGCAAAGTATTTGAATGAAATTGCGCCTACAACTTTGTCATTGCAAGCGCTCCAGTTTTTATTTTTTGCTACATCGGTGTACGGCATTCCATTCCGCCATTCGTCTATACGTACACTTCAATTGCTTTGTTTTTGTTGCTCGACGAGCAATTAAGATATCCTAATAATTTTCCCTCATCCGGAACCAACTCATTTTTTTCAGCTAACCCTGCCCTCTTCTCTTTGCATTCGCTTGAAAGGGATGCTCACGATCTCTACATTCAACATACGCCAAGGCTGGGGTACAAAATAACCGAGGTGCACCCCTGAAACTAATTTAACTTATCGGGAATAACGTGCGCAAGCTACACCTGGCCAGCGAGGCCCGCCATCTCGGAGGGCTCCGAATTAAATTTACTACCTGGGAATCTTCAACATGCGCCAAAACCTGGACAGATGAACGGTTTCGCTTTTCATCTCCATCTGAAAACCGGCATCCGCTGCTGGGAACAAACCGCGTCCTCGGCCATGGAGCTAATTAATTGCTGGTTACACACTGTGTTTACACCAACTTCATTTATACCGCTTGAGATTGGCATAAACAAACCACATATTTACTAATTACGTTCATAAATCTGCACGATCAAATCGTTTCGTGTATGCCAAGGGACCACTTTGTGGCATAAAAAACTTTCTCCCTCCATTTATACCGGAGATAGGAATGCTTATTCGAGTCAAAACCACTTTTTATTCCCCTTCTTTGCTTTTCCAGGTATTTGAGCGAGTCAGGCAGGAGCAGCCGGGTGCCCTTGAAAAAGTGAAGGCGGTGGCAGGGGATCTCACCCAGCCTAACCTTGGGTTCTCAGCGACCGACCAGGACACTTTAGTATCAAAAGTGTCAGTCGTATTCCACTCAGCTGCAACGGTAAATTTCAACGAGCCACTCAAGTACGTCTTCCGTAACAACTGCTTCCTACACACCCTAGAGGCTTGTGAGGATGAAGTTCGCATAGTTGAAGCTGAGGAGAAAATTTGCACGTTATCAACGGTTGAAACATGTAGTTTCGATATCCGGAATGTTTCCGCTATATGTTCACTCAAATGTTCACTCAAGGTTCCTTTTCGAGCATGGCAATCTGCCGATTACCTTCATGAACAAAGAAAGAGATGTAAATAGTTTATCTTACCCATGACCAGTGGCGGATCCAGAAGGGGGCCCTGGAGGCCACCCCCCCCCCTCCCCCCGCTTTCCCAAAGACATCTGTTCTCCACCCTCATTTTCCCCTTTCATACCCACCTCAAGCCATCCGTTTCACCCCCTCCCCCTTGTTGCTTCCCCGGATCCGCCCCTGCCGACAACACTATCTTATAAGATTTCTGGGTGACGGGGATTAGAGGGGGAAAATAGGCAATATATAACAATGCGCTTGCAAAATGCCTTTGCCCGCCTCGACTCCTTTTTGAGCACTGCGATACTCCTTTGTCCGTTGTCGTATACCTGTTGGAATTTTAAATGCCTCTTGCTTTCTGGGCAACAGTTTTTTGACTTGCTTGATTCTTTCAGATTGGCAGTCGAGATGAATCTACTGGTACACGCCGAGTTCTGGACTTGTGTAAGAAAATGTCCGACCTACGTGTAAGTTTTGCTCCGCTTAATTAAGTGACACCTCCCTGCGTTGTCGCTTCGTGTAAATTTTTACCGCCATTGACACACGTCATCTAATTCACGTTTTAACAGTGCAAACATCTGTAGCATGTACAACTTTATGTACAAATACTACAAAAAATATTGCAGTTGTGTGATTATTTTGTAGTTGTATGATTGTGAGCTGGCGAATGTGAGTATTAGTGGTTAGTACTTAGACTAAAACTTTTGAGTGGAGACGAAAGATTTGGTTACAAATGAAATTTAAGTTTGGAACCTGTCCACTTCCCCACTTGAACGCAGGGACCCTCACCAGCTACACTAGCGGTTCGCTCTTGTAAGAGCGCAATAGAGAACCGTGTCTATCGCGTTTGGCCACAAAATGTGGAGTCAGGATTCTAGCGTGCAGGAAGGCGCTGGAAGGCGCTGCTTACCAGCAAAACAAAGGAGGTGCTGGGAAGTATGCAATGCGGAACAAGAAAGTAAATACTACGAGCGCCTCATTCCGAGTGTCACAGGGAACAATAAGGAGCTCACTTGGACTGTGGCCAATCACGAGAGATACACGGTAGGAATAAAAAGGTTAGCTGAACGATTAACAACTCCCCTTAAACGCGACAAAGATATAGGATGGCCGCGGCAGCAATCCGCCGATGCCTGTCAACAGAAACAAACAAGTTCCTCAAAGACGAATTGTAACCTCGCGCAAAGTCTGCGAACGCCAGGTGAAGCATTTGCCGACGAAAGCGACGCAAACTTTCTATTGTTTCTTCACATGGAAAGAAAGGTTCCCGGCGCGACGGGAATATTCTTCGCCTCGCTGGCAGCAACGGTTCCGGTACCCACCGCGGCGCGGACATCCTTCGGCGTTGAAACCAAATCAGCGGCTAATGTGGTGGCATGTGCAAACTTGTCGAATGGCTTAATAGTGAACAGCACCCTTTTTGAAAAACCAGGTAGGCTTCTAGACTCGGAACTTGCACATACTGATTTTTTCACTTGCTTAAGAAGCGCGCAAGTTTTGTCCAGCATGCGACTTTTGAATTAGTGTTGCTCGGTTGATCCAGCGCTCCTCACGAAGCCGGTTCAGCAACTATGTGTAGTCTTTGTATGTCCACTTCGCTTCATTCCTGGAGTGAGCTGGAGTGAGCGCTACACCTGCACAAAGGTAATCGTGGCACACACTCCAGGTCATCGTTCTTATCTTGTCAGATCTTATCTTTGCAACTCAAGGCACAATACAATACCCAACGCATAATGTCACTTTCTTATGTGTTGGGAAAGAACGCCAGCAATAGTCGGTACCTCCCTTGGTGCTTACCGAAACAGTCAACTTCTTGGCTCCGCTTTCAAACCAACACGCGACAACACGGCACTTTACTACATGCGATGCAACGGGGCTCAGCCAGCATGAATGCCAATACTGTCAAGGTGAACAGAATACATGATGCTGGACTTTCCTAACATGCCCAGACCAGCTATCCGTTACCACCGTTACCGTATACCACACTCGCAAACACTGCTGACCATGAGACCATGGAAAAAGACCAGCTCTAACTAACCACCAGGGCGGGTGGACAGCTGATAATTTCTTGGACCGATCAAGTTGAGAACTGCAAGAACTTTTTCAGTACAGGATTATTCTTTCAGCAATTCAGAGCAAACAGTCGCCTCATTAATCGCGCTATTGAGTGGCTTCTAAAAGGGATATTTACGCTGCCTGAGCGACGCGCTGTTGTCAAGAGGAAAAATGAGCCAGATGACCTCCAACACCCCGTCATTTAGCAGGGACACCTACTCGTCCTCAAAGTTCCACTGTCACTTGCTGAAGTTAATAACAAGCCCATTATCATATAGGAAGTGTACATGTCCGGTCGACGGGTTATTAGCCTGCTTCTGTGAATCTTCCCATACCTGTGATTCTCAACGCGGCCGAACTATGCGATACAAGCCACCAAGCTGGCACGTGCGGGATGTTAGCGTTCTTGAAGACTGTCGCAACGTAGCTCAGGGATTTACGCGGCCATACAAAAGAGCCAGAGAAACTGAGATCGAGCACCCCGTGAGAGAAAGTTTCAATTCGCGGCCCTAAGTTTTCGCGGATATGGCATATGGTACATATCGTCCACTAAATTTTGCTCATACCCGAGACACAAATTGCAGGTTTGAACAAAATCAACAAACATAAAGAACAACTGTTTTGGTAACACCGAACGCGGGAAGTAGCCGCGAATTTTTGACTAAGAGTGTCCCTCAGAGGACGTGGCATTTCAAGTATCTGTTTCGGGTTATTTTTGTTCAGTAATGGACAGCGTTTAAACTACAACAACACAATTGTCTGTTTGTTATAATAATTTGTTCTACCCTTTTGGGTGATCTGCTAAAACCTGCGCAAAGCAAAACGCAAGAGTAGTTACCGATGGAGTGAAACTTCAACATCCAACTTATCTTGTGCGTAAAATAACAACCGCTAAATTGTAAATCACAAAGTTGGCGACAATTTGGAGCACTCGAAAATATACTGTCATAGTATTGCTACTCTGTTATTTCCCGCCGTGCCTTATGAATATTCTCAATTCCCATTATTTATTTCCCCAGGCTCTGGTGTATGTATCAACAGCATACAGCAATTGCGACAGACTCGAAGTAGATGAAGTGGTGTACACTCCGCCTGTCGATCCCTCTAAAATAATTGCAGCTGCTGAGTAAGTACAATTCGCCGCGTTAAATTTCTAATTGGCAGCTTATAACGCGTAAAACTTATTCAAAAGAAAAAGTGTTATCCTAAAACTACACTCCACCAATTTAAAAAAAAAATGCCTTGCTGGTTAATTGCTTACAGGTGGATGGATTACAAATGATGGACGCAATGAGTGGATTACTCCTTGGAAAGCACCCTAACACTTACACCTTTACCAAGGCTCTAGCTGAAGCGCTGCTCTTTAATGGCAGGAGAAAGGGTCCCAATCGCCATCGTTCGGCCTTCCATTGTGATAGGGTCTTGGAAGGAGCCCTTTCCGGTAAGACGACATGCATCATTATTCGAGCAATGGAGAGACCAGCTACCAAGAACCCACAGTCCCAAAAATAAGGAGTGCTGATAATAGAGAGTTATAGCAGATCGGAAAAACGGTTCCGGTACGGTAACGTCTACCGTCTGGACGCCACCGCGCATGCGCAGAAACCCTACCGTATACCGGAGCGACTTGGCCGCGCGGTACCGAGACATACCGTGTCCGTCGTTCGGAAGCGGGCGGCCGCTTTGGAAGAGTTTGGGATACGTACGATTGGCTCACGCCTAGTCGAACGGATAGTAAATATGAGATCGTTTAAAGGAGTACTGACACGAAATTTCAAAGCTGAGATAACTATGTAAAACGCTTCCTTTTTATCAGGAGATATCTCCCACCAAGTTTATCAACAGCAAACCGTTCAGCGAAACATATTTAAAATCCATTTTAATCTTCGCCCGCACGAGAAGGCCAGAGCGGGTCGACGTGACATCATCTGCTACGTGCCCCAAACTGTCGACGTCGGGGGCTCCCGTGACGAGCCGACGCGCTGGCTGTGGTTGGCGCGCGCTGCTCGGGCGTGTGTACACGTCATGGTTTTTGGGACTGACGTCATGCTGCCAGGGCCTGTGGGGACGGCGAAGACCTCGGCCAGTCTGGGCGCGCGCGTGCGCATCGCTCGCGCGCCGCTTCCAGAGAGGCAGCGATACGGCAAGAATGGTGACGGCCATGTGATACATGCTGTCATGGGCGGCCGCTCGGCGTTTTTTTTGTCGAAACCGAAACTGGCACGATAAACGACGCGCCGTAAATGAATGTTTTACGCATGCGCTCGAGACCGCCTAAATCTGTCATTCTATGATTAGTGGGCTAGTAGGCAACGCATAGCAGCGAAAAAAACGTAACATAAAAAATTTCGTGTCAGTACTTCCTTTAAGAAAAAATGAGGTTGCAGAAAGTGAAATCCACGCGATTCTGACAGCTCAAGCAGGCAAGCGAAACACGGTCCCGGCCCAACTGCCGTGGGTTGTGTCGTCGAACGACGAATGTCCGATAGCTTCTTTTAGGTTAAATAAAGGCGATACGGCTACTTAACTATAGTAACAGCAACCATGGGGCCCGTCTACAAATCGGCGAGTGAGGAACAGGCGGTATCAGTGCGAGGGACTCTCAATACCACGAAAAACTAGAAACAGCCAGCCGTATGTACTGAGCTTGACCTGCTGGCGCCATCTATTGAAATGGCGTAGAGTTAAAATGATGCCGCTCCATGTTCACGCAGTCGCATTTGGAATGTTCCGTAGGAGCGTTGGATTTTTTTTTGTTTGTTTCTAATACTGTCTTTAGCGCTTTTGAGAACTGAAAACTAATATTTCAGCACAGGAAGCGCCACAGACTCACGAAAAATTGCCAAACGACGTACAACACAAGTCGCTCCCAGTCACGGTAACATGGCCGGTAGTTACGGTCTGCTATAACTCTAAAAAAACGAGCATTCCCGGTACGGTCCCGTAGCGGCTACCGTGTACCGTACCGGAACCGTCTTTCCGATCTGCTATAACTCTCTAATGTTGAGACATAAGCCATTGTTAATTGCTATTAGAGTCTGGGTCAAAAGCACAGAGCATTCAATACAACATTCATTAGCATAAATATTAGATAGCTATCATTTCCCGACATTCCACCTGCCATCAGTCTTTATCAAAATATAGGTTCAGCTATCCTCGAGACCGGGCGGGTGCCCAATATCAGCGCTTGCTCCAAAATATTATTATAATTCTTTATTCGAAAGGGGAGACTCAAGATCTAGTCAGGGATGGGGAAGACGGTAAAGAAGGTGAGAGCGTCTACATTCTCTTGTGTATCCCCGTGATACAAGCGAAAGTCCACAGGGACATAACAGTCTCTCTTGGGTGAGCCTGGCCCAGAGGAGGCGATGCCCACTCCTGGAGGGTCTTGATGTACGGCGGAAGATGCGCTCTTCTCTCTGCCGCGAGCCCCGAGCACTCCCACAGCATGAGCTTTTTAAAAGATCATGCTATCTCTCCCTCTCCCCGAGAAAAGTTACCGAGTAAAAAGTGTACGGGGTGTTCAGAGACAAAGCCCATAATTTAACTTGGGATCGATATCGCAACGGCCCCACCTGGAAAAACGCATCGGAGGACCTGAGCAGCGACCGCTATACATCGCCGGTGACTTTGAACCACGCTGGCAGAAAAAAAACAGCAAATTCGGCGAATGGATGATTATACACACAATGGAAAAAAAATGAAGGCGTGACATCTACAATTCAGCCACTATTGGCATCTGTAATTGAACGGAAGAACAATCAGGGATGCTACGATGGGGGCTAGTTGGTATAGGGGTCGGAGCTACTATGAATAACTGAGTTGGTAGCTGACACTTGCCTTGGGCTTTGGTTGCATTTTCTTCGGCGTTTGCAATCATTTGGAGCAGGCAAGATGATAACCATGTTTCGAAAAAGCCAACATTGAATACAAAATGTTTCGCTGTGATATGATAGATCTTGGGTTCAAAAAACTGTGTGTAGAAGGGAGTTGCATGTTTTGCATGGTCTGATGTTTTATGTGTTACTTCACAGTATGTGTGGCTTAAAGTAGTATACGGGCTCTAATTTACTGGTACGGGATAAATTATTCCGTCATTTGATTTTCATAGTCAAGCTCGATGCGCTCTCAACCTAATCACACCCACCATGTTTACTTTCAGGGCTGGGTAGACAACTATAATGGCTTAACAGGAACCATAGTATCGGTACGTTGGCTAGAAATGTTTCATCGTTTGCATGCGTATAATCGCAAATCACAGAGCTTCATTTTACTGGAATTCGAACACTGCCAATCCTCGGAGAAACGCGTGTAGGGCGCACTCCTATTCAATACATATTTTTTTCCGTAGTGTGGTTGGGGCGACTAAAATCATTCATCACCGAGGAGGATTGCATCGCGACATGCATTCCCTGTGGGATATAGTAGCTAATACACTCATTTCTGTTGCCTGGCACACCGCGACTACAAGGTAAGCTGCAACAATAGGCTTTTCTAATACCAAGCACATAGAAAAAAAAAAACAGCGCTCAGAATTCCACCTTCCGGCTGTCATTAATTAGAATGGCGCTAGAAAAAAGAACATCAAAGCATAAATGTGTAATACCCATCGGTGCACACCATTTTATGTAATGTATCATGTGTTTAGTTGATCTTTAAAAGGGGTAAAGGTTAAATATGTACGCGGGCACTTACACTTTCTTTGTGTGTGCGAATGCTTCAGCAGCACACCTTGCGAGTTGTAGGTCGTCGATCAACGCTGAGCATATTGGCACTGAGTGTTGCGCTGCAGAGTTTATATTTATGACTAAAATTTCGCGAAACAAGCAAGACAAAACGTTTTATTCGTGAGTACTCTAATCTGCGACCTTATATTTCGATATAGAAATCCTATGATTGTCTACTTGCCGACCAGTTCGTCGATGTCCTTCGCGAACGCATATTTGGGGAGGCTGCGTTTTTCGCCAACTCAGCAGAGTAACCCGTGAGGGATACGTACGCATTATGATGACAGGAATACTGTACCAAGAGAAACTATGTCCACATGTGCACGAAGGTTAGGAAAACTCAGCTGCTTTAGGATCCCAAAAGCGAACACCACCTTTCCCTTCTGGCAAAGTGCTCACAAAGCACGTTCTTATGCCAACGGATCATGCTCACAAGCAGTGTTTCGCATTGATCATGGATCGAAAACACAAATTTGCCATCTGCAACTGTTCTTCTAGCCATTCGAGGCTGTACAAAAGTATGAACTCTTCAGATCCCTTTGATTGAGCCCCTGCTTCTTGCAGTTGATCTCGATGATAATTAAATGATGGTTGTGCAATACCAGCCGTACAAGCTCAGCACTTGTCGTCTTCTGCCCCTCTTCTCCCCTGGAAATCAGGGAATAACATACCTCGGTCTGCTAACAAGTAATACGTACATTAGGTTTATATAACGAAACCACTGGTGCTGCCACGAGCTCCACTTACAGATCCATAAGATACTTGCAGCAATGTCCTAACGAGCTCGTTTAGAGCCGCTGAATTGGAATGGCCGAAAATGCTTGAGCCCACTTGTTTTCGTAGGCAGCACAGAACTGTTCGGCCTAAACCAGGCCGGTGTACTTTGGCCGGTGATTTTCTGTCCGGCCGTTTTTCCGGCAGTCATGTTCGGCCCATGTCCAAATTTGGGCCTTTTGGCCGTATACGGCCGTACTCCCATGGCTGTCCAACGGCCAGTGTCCGTCGGCCATCTACATACCGGCTTACGGTCATACGGCCAGATTCCAGCCGTAGGGCTCCGGCCATTCCAAAGCCAACCCGTGTACGGCCGAAGTACGGCCGCCGGAGGACAGCCGAGATGCGGTCGTCGGACTCCAGCCGGACTAAAGCTACCGGAAATACAGCCGTACTACGGGCATTGGAGTTCAGCCACAGTACGTTAACTGTACTGAGGCCGGTCACTGCATTGTCGCGCAAGCAGATGACTCATTCGCGCAGTGCAGAAGCAGCACAAAACCCAGCATTTTGGGTCCAATGCAGCCACATCAAAGTGAGCTCACGCGCAACCACCAGCCGTCAAGCTTTCAGCGCAGCCTTGCTTAATTACCAGCCTCAGTTGACAGCAAAATTCATTTATTAAACAGTGCTCACAAATTGTCGTTCCTTTAATTGCTATGCCTCTTTTACTGCCGAACACAGAAAATATTCAGTTCTTTGTAGAGCTTGAATAGATGTATTGTCCAGGTCCTGATATCCTCTGTGGGGCGGCTTACCTGTAATAAACGGGGAAAGAGGAGTGGGGGGGGGGGGGGGGGGGGGGCGGAGGGCGCATTTTTAGTGGGTTGAATTTCAGAGAGATAATTGCGCCGCTTTTAGCCAATTTCTTTTCGGGCAATATTCCGGAACACTTTCTTGCTATGACTACATAAACTATTTTTTATAACAGTTGCTTGACCAATTTGATGTATAGAAAACTGGTGTGAAGGGCCTTTACGAAGCGTTTGGTTCTCAACAAAACACTCAGGAGCATTTAATATACTCCTTCACAAAAAAGTATGTCCAGTTTTCGCCCATTTTTTGCAAAGACATTTTCTACTCGATCAACTTTTCTGATGATCTTGCGCAGGGCTGATCCTAAGAAGGAGCGAACAGGTACTTTCATTTTCAATCTATTTTATTGTTGTTTTCATGAGTATACGTCCACATCACTTAATAGTCCAAAAGAACTAAATTTTCTTCGAATGTCATACTACGTTCAAAAATTCTAGACGCGTTGCAAATGACGCCTGCTTCAGGTGGCTGTCAGTTGTATCCCTCGTGTTCACGCAAGGAAAGGCGTAAAATTAGAGTTACATAATTTGTTTCAAATCATAACATAGCAATGGTAGCATGCATACAGGAAAACCTTGCATACTGCAACGAATAGGGCAATAAATATTTTATTGGTCAAGGTTGAATGCGTAGGGTTCTCATCCCGTCGGAGGCAAACTTGCGCCTCTGGATGTTTATTTATTTATTTATTTATTTGTTTATTTATTGTTATTCATTTATTTATTCATGTTTTTATTATTTATTTATTTATTTATTTATTTGATGCCTGCTTGCCTTTGCATGCATTACAGAAGGGAGATACATAACACTAAGCATTAACTATGAGACAAAATAACAAAATAATTCTACAAATCGCGCTGAAATCGTCAATATAAACAGTTAATGCAATCATATGTGGAAGATAATTACACTGCAGTATTGATGTAAAATACAATGAATCGCGCAAGGCGTCACCTTTAAAGGAAACTTAATAATTTGCTTTAAGCTAGCGGTCCCACTTTGCGATATGTAGAATGGCGCTTGGACATACTTCTCCCCTTCTACTCAGTTTTCGAATGATAGATATTACGAAAAAAGTTCACCTGTGGTTCGTCTGTGATCTTTCACGTCATGCCATTTCAGTTTACTTTTACTTTCTCTCATGCTAAGTTGAGCGTGCCAATTACCTAATACGAATCGCACTGACATATTCTGTATGTTTTCGAGCGTATCAACCAGCTCTTTGGTGTAGGGATCCACGAAACACATGCGTACTCCAAGATTGAGCGCACATGAGTGAAATACGGTTGTTCTTTTCAGTTAGATGGATGATGATGATGAATAAATCTTTTATTTGCCAAGGTTCACTGAAATTTGGTCTCAGAAAGCCAAAAACATATGCAGCCGTAACTTTTATGGTGTGAACCTGCCTATTCAAAACCTCTAACCACTCCCTAAATAAACTCCTAGGTATTTATATTTCCTCGGCCGTTGTCACAGCAGCATAATTTATGGTGTACGTATTCAATTGGAATGAAGGTTTTCTTGTAAAGGTGCCGTTAACACACTGTTTTAACCTCCAAAACCTTTTCTGAATCAGCACACCAGGATGTTATTAAATTCGAATAAAGCTGCAGGTATACGGAATCACGTTCATTCGCTATAGTCCGGTAAACTACACAGTACTTTTGAAACAAAGCTATAGGGCCAATAGTAATAACAATGCAAAAACCGATTCATTCAGTTCATAGGATGAAATGTACTACGCAGAAGGTGATATGGAAACACCATCATTTGATTTTTTGCAGCCCAAGAATGTACAGTCAACCACTTAGTAAGCTTATCTATTGCAAGGGCCAAGTCGTGCGTGAACTCAACAATTTTGCCTTGAGGCAAGAAATCTTGACAAAATCCGTGTTTGCTAGGATGCTGGCGATTATGTTAACCAAATGAGTCATATCCCAAGAGTAGCTAAGCTCACCTTCAAAACATCGGAACTAAATTAACAGCAATGCTTCGTCAGTGACAAGGCTCTGTTGTTATCGCAAATTTAAAATAATTTTTTTTCTGAATAGGAAAGTCGTAAAATCCCATGAAGTAACATAGTGCAGGGCATGAAGTTGGATGCTGACCGAATGCACGACGAGTCCGCTTCTACGTTTTACCACCAACAACATAGTGCAACATTGCTTGTCGCAGTTTAATTGTAAGCAGAATAACTTGCGCTTTTGCTCGCACTTGCCTTTCTGTTGGTGGGGAGTCCTTGACATGGTGGTGGTTTAGCTCCTGCGTGGTGGCCGCTGCTCGACTGCCCTTGAAGGCCAGTTATTTTGGTGAACCATCTCCATCTCGGATCGGACATCTCTGGGCGGGTCGATGTCTCCCAATGCTCTCCATTTCTTGAGCGGGGCGAATACCTAGAGCTGATGCGTCCGACGAAGCCGGCGGCCGAGGCGTGGTAGCGGCGATGACTGGCGAGGCTTAGCTCACCCGTCGGTGTGGCACAGTCTTCTTGTGGCAATAAATGACATTTCGATGGCCTAAAAGGTTCCCTGCTAATGTCCAGTGAGTCCTTGCACCTTGCCCGTTCACCGAGAACACTCATTACTGTTTGACAAACGATGTTCGTTCATTTAAAACGTAGAAACACGGAGCGGATGAAAAACGCGTCCCCGTCGTTCGGCTCCCTAACGGCTTTTCTCCCCCCAGAAAAAAACCGGTCGGTCTCCTTCCAAACACGTCTGTGCATGAATTCTCGGCGCCCAGGCGCCTGCCGTTGTTCGGCTGTATGCCGTTTACCGAAAAAATGACGTATAACCAGATACCTTACGTAGGCCGGTCTCCTCTTGAACACCGGTTGCCAAATATTTTGTGGCCATTCGCTCGCCGTAATTCGGCCGAGGACAGCTAACCGAATGAAAAACGTATATTCTGGGGCCGTACGTCGGCCGGTATCCTTCATAACACTGGTTGCCCGAAGAAAACGAATATTCTACTACCGCCGGACGCGCTGTTCAAACTGCCGCAAGAATACGCATATTCTGTGGCCGGTCGCTTGCCGTGCTTCGGCCGATTACCGCTTCCCGAAGAAAAAACGGATGCCCTAAGGCCGTACTTCGGCCGTTCTCTTTCTCAACATCGGCAGCCGTAAGAGAACTGAATATCTGGCAGCCGGTTAACTACCGTTGTGCGTCCGGACACGGGCGGACGGAAAAATACTGAAGCGCTGGTTGCCGATGTTGGCCGTTCAACGCATGATCAGTGGCTGCCAGAACCTGGATGCTGGCCGGACATGCAGAAAGCGGCCATAGACGGGCCGGTCTTGGGGCACACTTTCTGTGCCGCCTGGGGTTCATGACATGTAGCTTCATGTACCCTAAAGTTCATTATAAAGTGTACTTCCAATCCACCTGCCACATACAGTCCAGTCCAGTTTGCTGTACCAACGAAAATTAACCATTTCGTCGCATTTAAAGACAGTACTTTAAATGAAATATGTTTTATATATTCTCGTGCTTTGATCCAAACGTCTTCCGAGCTTAAGTCAAGAAGTGCATTATTGCCCTCTTTTATCGTTTGGGCATCAAGAATCACTGTCGTACTGCCAATGCGTGCTGTACCGGTAGGTACGCTGCGAACGTGTACAGCACGGCGCCTGCGAGAAACTGAAGGCCGGCGCGTTTGTGTATGTGTGTACGTGTGCAGGCCAGATAACGTGAGGGTGTAACCACTCGGACAAGCGGCGCCCTTGCAACAACAGACATGGGGCGAAGTATCCGCCATGATGCAGGAACTGATTGTGCGAACACCCTCTGCCTAAACCTGACGCGCTACCCCCAAGTTTTTACGGTCACCAACAGCCCGCTATGGCACAACGTCAACCTTTGGCGCCTCAACTATTTTCCCGCACTTGTTGGAGACCTGGGGCCTGAAACTGATTGGTCAAAAGCCAAGGTTTGTAACAGCAACCCCCGTACGGCGAGGCTCGCAGCAACGGGATATAAACTCAGTCCGCGAGTCCTTCAGTCAGCTGAAGACCTGGCCCTGGAATTAAATGCGTGATAGCTGATTTCGTTCTGTGATTCTTCTATAGAAATTGTTGGTTCGTTGAGATATCAGTGCGCTCAATTCTTTTAGCCCTCATTTCGTTGAAGAACTAGCCCAGGATAGAATCATATGTCCTATTGTCTAATCTAATGTCCTATTCAGCAGGCCTAATCTAATGTCTATTCAGCAGGACTTGTCCTATGTCCTATTGAGCAAGCCTTGCCGCGGCCACATGCCAGCAGAGCAAATTCCCGGTAGCTCAGCCTTAATGTATTTAACCTTAATTGAGGCGAAGGTACTAGACCCCCGGTAGCCCGGAAATTCGTCACCCTGGTCGCTGCAAGCCAGAAATGGCAACAAAATTGCCAACGACGCAATTAACATAACCAGGTCAAAAAATTCTGGAAATCGTACCGAATGCCTGAAGGTAGCTCTTAAAAACAAAGTAATGCAAAAAAAAACCAGCTAGGTAAATTTGACTGAGGATGAGAATCAAGCGTACGGAACTGTTGTGCTGTTTTTTTTTGTGGGTTTGGTGACGTCGGCAGTTACGTCACGCTTTTAAGCCCTGAGTGTAAATTAAAAAAATCACAAGCATGAACGCCTACAAACTGTGCGCGAATAAATACAGTCAAACCCGTTTATAGCGAACTGCAATATGCACCGCGACTATTTCGATATATCCAATAGTTCGATATAGCCGAACCCGCCTATAACTAGCTTATTGTTACGATTTCGCGATCCGCAAAAGCACCCTCCCCCCCCCCCCCTCCTCCCACCCCAACGCCGCCATCCCCGCATGCAGAAACGAACGCAGTAAAGTAGCCATTACCATACCCAAAATCATCCATTTGTTGCAAGTAATTAAGCTACTTTCCGCCTTAACTGCCTACTTTGCAAAAAAAGTGGTGATTTTTGTTTTCACTTTCGTTTTGGTGGCTTCAACTAGCATAGCATTCTCTACACGAAACATTGTTTGCACTAGTTCGAGTCCGCGTCCACCAAAATCCAAGAAGCATTGGCGGAGCACATCGACTGCCGAAAGCGCTTCATTATAAGCGTCAGTCGGCTTTCACTCGCGACATCATCGGAAACGTTGGCGAGCTCTTCCCGGGACACTAATTTTTCCCCTTTTTTCCCCCACAGTTCACCGATGCTGGTGTCTTGGTCCGGATTCGCTGAGTGGGCGGGTTCCGTCGTGAGTCCCGCGCGTCGGAAACAGTTACGGAAAGTGTCGGGCGTCACGTCGCTCCGTGCAAGGCGCAATGTCTCAGTCGCGGCTCTTGCTCCGTGGTCGCGGCCAATCCACATCTCAATCACCGCTCCGAGACCATGCATTTCGGCGGCCATTCTAGGCGCGCAGGGTTCGATATATCGGATGTGAACTGTTATAAGGAATATGTTTCCCATGTATTTCCGTAACTGAAATATTTTTGTTCGATATATAGGATAATTCGCTCTACCCAGGTTCGTTATAGCCGGGTTTGACTGTATGACGTCATTATGTACATCATTTCACTAGATCATGAAGTGGCCCCAAAAAGTGCGCGGTGCCTGTTTTTTCCTCTTCTTCGTAGCTTCACAGGTGATTCAGGAGCTGTATTTCTGTAAGCAGCCAGCAGGGGATCGTACCAAGGATCACAGCCGCAGAACACGTTTGTCCCAGCAGCCAAATACTTTTTTCAAGCGAAGGTTTCTGTTGACTGAACTCGTGTCGCCGTCAGTGTTTGGCCGGCCGTACGCCGAAACCTCCTCACCCGCAACTTGCGGGCGCAAAGCTACCTTATCCACTGCTAGCACCCCTCTTTCCCAGCTGGGCGGCCGCGCCCACAAGTGGCGCGCTTAATCTCGCCGTACTCTCAGCCAATCCCATGCGCTGCCTCTCTCCGGAGATGGAAAAGCGCAGGCTATCTCTTCCCGCGCCCGCCAGCTGCGTCATGTTTAGGCCACCTCTGGTCCGCTTCGCTGTAGGGCACACGCGGGGCAACAACACATTCGGAAACACATTCGCGCTTGGGTCAGCCCTCAGCGCAAGGACAGGGGTTGGTTGGGGTTAGGAATTGGTCGAGATTTTCATTGTGGTTATTCAAAAGTTTGAGCATTTAATTTGACCGCATTTCATAAGGGATTGGTGCACGGTGTCACGGGTTGGAAAACTTTCCCGCGCACGCCTATTCACGGTAGTGTGGGTGGAGGGGTTTGTTGGTTTTTGTTGTATCCCGTATGTACACAACGGATTTATCGTGGCCCTACACCAACTATGTCCGGTTTGATTGGACTACGCAAGGGAGCCCCAAACCCTAGTTCTATCCATTTTCCTTAACGCGTCTTTATCTTTAGCAACAAGCGAAAGGGTCAGTTACTTAAATACTGGCGCCTCGCAGGTTTGTGCCAATCTACCGTAAAGTTCGCAAGAGCATGGATGTCGCCGAGTACTTCACCACTCGAAGCTGGCTGTTTCCATCGAACAACCTGGTGGCACTTGCGGATACCCTCTCTCCCGCCGACAAGCAGGTATACTTCCCCGGAAACTATCTGCAACGAGCATTTCTTCTCCAAGTACGGTGTTCCTATACAGTAAACACCCGATTATACTACTCTGTGGGGAACTTAAAGAAGCGTGAAAAGCAGGTGTCGTGAAATCTGAAGAACAGCAATCACGCCTGTAAATACAGTTGCGGCCGTCACATTTTTCCGGAACTTTTAATGTCAACTACAAACTTGATGTTTACAGGGCTCGGAAACCCAAAATAATAAAAAAAAGTAAATGCAAAAAGAATAATACAGTACAGGCGCCAATCACGCTATATTAAACAAACCTTGTACCGCAGTCCGCTGCAGCAATTCCCGCAAGCCAGTGCGTATCACACGCGATCACGACAAACACATGTGAAAGCCTAAGCCTGTGAGCGTAACCTCGTTGGCTATTCAATGCATAGTGGGAGAAATGAACACCTACACACTGCCCCTGCGACCGCTGTGAAACACGACAAGAAGAGACGCCGGAGTGGAGAGGGGTCAAGCGATTCAGCAGAAGAGCAAGCTGCCGCTGGAGTGCAGAGACTTGTAAATCTAAACGGAGACAAAAGCTATGCCAACCTATTGAGCGGGCCCAAGGTCCACGGAGCAGGCCCGCGGCACCTTCATTTCATCCACGGATCGGTCGCGCGCTTCGCGTGGGTCGTCGCATAAAGCGGGTCAGGCTTAAAATTGCGCCGGATAATTGAGGTTTTTATTGCATTGGGTATACAGTTGAGCCCGCTTATAATGAACCTGAGTGTCACGCGGCCTCCGTTCGTTATATCCCGAATGTCTTAGTAAATGGACCACCGTAAAAAAGTGAAATCAGTATAGAACACATCGGCGGAAAACGAAAAAGTTAACTTATAAAAAATCGATTTTGTAGAATTCAAATTTGGCGCCCTTGGAAGACCGCCTCATAGTCTCTACAATGGCAGAAAGAGGGCGCCAGGAGTCCGCTAGAAGTAGGAGTTCCTGTATAAACATCCCCCTCGCAAGGGGCACGATCAAATGCAGAGCATTTCCCGGGGCGCACGACGTTAAGTAGTTTGCGTTACGTTAATGTTGTTGCACTTGTGGCAACTGCTGACGAGAGAGCGCTCGTCAGCAGTAATTTGAATGAGTCAACGATATAAGGCGCGTTAGTAGCGTCCAATTCTGTGTCGGCTTTGTGGCACAGTGGGTAGAGCACCATGTACATTGTTTTCCGCCCGCATGGTCGAGGGATCGAAACCTGGCGCCGGATAGTATTTTTTTTATATATATAGTACGGACAACGACGGTGCGGACTACGGACGTCAACGCGGGTGACATCGTGAGTTACTGAAATGCTCTGCATTTAAAAAAAGTAAAATTCGAAGCACAATTTATTTTTTCGCAAACAGGTTTGTTGGCTGTTTGCTGTTTGTTTCTGCAGCGCAGACTTGATTAGGGCGGTATGCAGTTTATTTAGAGCGGCCGCGTGCTCTTCGCCGAGGCCCTTCGCGTAAACAAGTTCTTTAAGGTCCTCAATGTAGCCCATTTCAACAGGCGCGCTTATATGCGCAGGCTCAGAAGTTTGTCGTCGTCCGCGTCCGATTCCTCGGCATTGTTCTCGCACGGCACTTTATTAACGATGCCCTCGTCCGTGCACGTTCCGCAGTCTCAGCATCTTCATCGGCACAAACGATATCTTCTCAGCCGAGGCATTGGCCCCCCATGTCGGAGTCGATGACTCGGCTTCAGGCTCGGCTTCACGTTGTGTGTCGGCGAAGCCGGCCGTGCGGAAGCAATTCCGCACGCAATCACCTCCGAGAAGGCAGCCTTCCCCATCTCTACAGCTGTATACAGTGAAACTCGAAGAGGCAAGTTGGCTGCCGGGCGGTCAACAGCTATCATCAAGCGCTCCACAACGCGGCGCCTATACGATGCCTAAAGTCACGTATTATTCCAAAATCAAGCGGCTGCACTTTCGAATTGGTATTAGGTGGCAGGAAAAGGAGAATCACTGCCGTCAGGGAAGCTTGCACGTGGTGCGCAGAACAGTTATCGATCAAGACCAGCACGCGCCTGCCTTGCCTCGGATTGTCACGGTCGAACTCACTCAGCCTGTTCGCCAGTATATATATAGCGCGTCATCCAAAACCTTAGCGTTGTGCCTGTAGCGCACGGACACAGCTTCTAAAGCAACGAGGCTGTTTCGATTTGGCGTAGACGAGGGGCACGCGCCGGTCGCTGCCATCCATGTCAGTGCCCAGAAGTGTTGCGAAGCGCACTTTCCTATGCTTCCCGCCAGAGCATGTTCTGCCTTTCATAGCATGTGTTATAGACGTCGCGCTTCGCATTGCTTGAAAGAACTTCTTATTTTTTTTTTAACCCACGCTGCAACATCTTGGTCACTTGCGGTGCGGACGCCGCCTCGCCGACAATCGACTTAAAAACAATGCCGTGCCGCTTCTTGTACCGATGCAGCCAGCCATTGCCTGGGCAGAAGTCGGGAAAATCCCGATTTGCCCGGTCTGCCTGCGAGTAGGTTCGGGAAAGCGACCTGCCCCGGCACAGCTGGGCAGAGGCCGTCATTTCAACCCACATAGCGGCGCCGAGCGTTTGCTGTAACCGGTCAGCAAGGCTCAAAGACGTTCGTTGTACGTGGGTTTTTATGCCATTGAAATAATGTATATTTTCAAGGTCCCGCGGGTTTTGTTCGTAATAAGTGAAAGTTCGCTTTACGTGGGGCCGTTATATGTGGGCTCGATTGTACAGGGACCTTGCCTGGACCCGACTTCTCCGTCGTAAAATCCTGATTGTCGTAAAACTGGGGGACATATAACCGGGGTCCCACTGTATTATTGGTTGCGTATCTGTTCAGCCGTATCATAATGCGTCAATCCCATTACCATATGATGCAGCAAACGATTTACTCCTCTAACGCATGAGACCACGTTCATTTCCATGCAACCATTCACGATGTAATTATGCCTGTATTCTGAATTGCGTATTCAGTTGGTAGTTGCTTGTTTACGTGGGAATTCTATCTTTAGCACAATCTCTTCCCTCGCACCTGCTTTTCACGACAGAGATTGGAAACCACGACGACAGGCCATGCATGCTTGGCATCAATTACTTTTATTAAACACGCAGCGATGGCTATGGCGTTATGCTGCTGAGCCCAAGGACGCGAGTTGGCTTCCTGCCCGCGGCGACCGCTTTCCTGATGGAGGTGAAAAGCGAAAACGCCCGTGTGTTTGAGATTTCAGTGCACGTTAAAGAACCCCAGGTGGTCAAAATAAATCCCGAGCCCTCACCTACGGTGCGCCTCATCGCCTGTGCAGCGCCGGCGCGTCAAACCTAACAATCAATGAATCAATTCTTATAATTACAGTTGCTCGATGTCGACATCCGGAAGATGCCATGGTTCACCTACTGGGATCATTACATGCTGGGAATTCACAAATACCTGTTCAACGCCGATGTGTCAATGCTTCCAGATGCTCGAAAGCACATGAAATGGTAAGCACATGAAAAGGTAGAAATAGAGCCCTCGGACCTGCAGGCACTGGGCATTCCGAATGAATCAGAAAGTAGTTCAGGAGTTCAGTAATGAAATGCACACGAACGCAAGCTCCTACAGCAGCTGGAACCTCCTGTTTTTGCTATCGTCGCAGGAATGTTTTGAAAGATTGGCTTTTCGGAAAATGAACCCCCCCCTTCCCCCCCCCCCCCCCCCCCCCCCCCCCCTACGATGAAATGTTTTCTCCACATCAGCCAATTGTGTTAGCTCTGCTGTTATAATACCCGTCAGATGAAATTTGGCACTGTTGCGGATCAGCATAGTCGGGCCATCTACAACGTAATGCTGCGCTTCCAAAAATTCGGCCGATTAAAACAAATCGCGTGAGTTTTAGTGCGAAGCTGCACATGGTTAACGTACCATGACATTTTTCTTGTCCGGGGACGAAAATACCCAGGCCTGTACTCATGAAAGCAGGTCATTTTATAATCGCATATCGTGTGTCAGCGTCGCTGTGGGATGATGGACGGACGTCATGGTGTCGAAGTTCCGCACGTTCCGTGCGGAGAGCCATGCCCGTGTTGTATCTGGGAAACGTAGACAGATGAACTGTTTTAATTAAGTGTTTTCATTGAAATCGCGCATGCAAAGCACGTGTACTCGCAAGCGGTTGGCGTCACGGTGTACATAAAGACAGCCGGTATGTCCCCGTTTTGCAAGAGGATGTAGACGTCAATTACGGGGATGTGTGCAGCGTGCAAAGCAATATTGGGATTCTTATATCAACGGTCTGCGCTTCTCCAGGAACGTCACAGGCAGATAAGAAGTTCATGACTCCCCGATCTGCGCGGGTCGCTTGTGAAAATTTCGCCCGTTTTATTTTATTTTATTTTATTTTATTGCGTATCCGATGTGCATATTTTGTGACCACAGGGACAACGGTTCAAGTACATGGTTAGTGCTGGATCAGTTCGGTCTCCGAATTATTTTTGATTGAAATATTTATTTCTGTCTTTAAGTTACAAACTAAAATACGAGAGCGGACGAAAGAAAAAAAAGCTGCCCTATTTAGCCTGAGCACACCTTACGCCTTACATAAAACAACATCAGTGATATAGCACGAGGAAACGAAACTACTAGCACAATTCAACTTTTTACACAATAGTAGCGGTAATATCAACACTGTACATTACTATAAAAAAGAAGCAACTATTAAAAAGAAGCTTACACAAAAAAAGGTAAACCGACGAACTGGTAACTAAAAGCACACGGCAATCGTCCGCATAAAATAAACTCGATCAGAACAAAAGCTCAAAGTGGTACATCAGCATCAACATTTTTTTCAGATTCTTATTATCGAAAAATTGTTATCTTCCAATGTGTTTTAATGTCTCAGTAAGGTGCACAAAAGAGATTCGGAACAATGACGTCATACATATTTGAGCTAACCAACGACGTAGCGGCGGTCGAGAATTATATACCTGACATAATCAACAAATGGCTCATTGGCTGTGACTGCAAAACCCAGCTTCGCTGTTTGAGTGCGCAATGCCCCCATCGTAGGGGAGAATTGCACAGACGTTTTAGAATTGGGGAATCTCTCAAATGACCTGGTCTAATGCTAACTAGCTGTCCTTCACAAATTAACAGGTAGAAGCAGAGTAGCAGGCACGTAGTCGATGAACCATGGATATAAATATAGCAACTTGCAGAGCCCGTTATTACCGCAAAAAACGCTATAAAATTTCTCAACATTCACCCTTGCGTATTTGTACACTTCGGGCTATTTTGTCTCACCAGTGTAAAACCTCACCAATCCAATGCTCCTTTATCCCAGGCTTTACACCAAGCATCGGTTTCTCAACCTGCTCCCGGTAACGGTTGCGTGGCGACTACTGAAGAGACGGCCACAGACGGCGCAGAAGCTCTGATAATCAACATTGAATTATTCGCTGTAGCTGTACAACACGCTGCCCCCGCAGCGGACGCTGTCGTCGAGGCGAAAATGAGTAACTTGTGCGTATTTCCTTGCGCAAAAATTGATTGATTGATTGGCTGTTTATTGGAGGAGGTCATAAGACCCTGAATGGGATGGGGAAGAGTGGGAAAAGGGAAGAAATTATGAAAATAAAAGCAATCGAAAACACATTTGCACTTCTTGTTCCATTATAAAGTCAGTTCGCACTTGTCACAGAATCACTGACCCATACAGGGCTGAGTCAATCACGAATCAAACGGCTTTATAGAGACCATTCTGGAGAAATTCTACAATTGCCTCTAATAAAGAGGGATTAGCGCGCATTTGACGAATATGGTCCTGTTCATCACACAGGATGGCGTGTAGTGTTAAAAGTTCCGATCGTCCTTGTGAAAAGGCAGAGCACATCCAGATAAGGGGGTAAAGATTGGAAACGACTGATTCCCCACAAAATATGCACTTTGAAGTATATGCTGTACGAGGATAGGTCCATTTAAAAATAATGTCGGGAGTATATGCAGAGTTTGCGTAGTTCTTGTTTGCAATAACTTCTCCTTTTCTGGGGAGACATTTTAGAGCTGTGAGGAAACCCACAGGGGAGGATTCCTGGAGGCGCTGACGACTAAGGATCTTTGCTTTGCGGTAGTTTTCTGGCCAGGTCGCGTCCTGTGGGGGTGGGTCAGAAGAAACCATGGGAGGATGTGAGAGACTCTCCCGTGCAGCCATGTGAGCGAACTGGTTCCCTGTGTCACCCTCGGTGTGCGCCGGGGTCCAAAGCAAACGAACGGATACGAATCTTTGCCGTAGCTCCTGAATCTTTGTAAGTATATTAGTGTCAGTTGCGTTTGGGGTGAAAGAATGATTTAATTCACGAAGTGCTACGTGAGAGTATGTGATAACGGGTAGTGTGGTTTGGGTAAGTGACGGGCGTTTCTCTTGGATGCTTTGAAGGGCACCTAGAATTCCGAAAAGTTCGGCTTCTGCTACTAGGCTATGGATTTGTGAGATATTGCAGGACCCATCCAGGGGGAAAAATTCAGGGCAAGCTTAAGCTACCGCTGCGGCATTGTTGGCCACTGCTGCGTCTGTGATAACATCTAGTTCGCCAATGGCTTTGTCTTGGCGTGTACGCCTAGCAAGACGCTCTCTAGCCGCCGGGTTGGAGCGCCGTATAGGCCGCTGTCTGATGAGTCCAAGCGGTGGACGTTCCCATGCGGGGATAGTACCTTGAAAGGGTGCCTCCTCAAAGGCGCTGTTCAACGCGTCCCATTGTAAGATTGCATGTCCTTGCGGTGAGCATTCAAGGCGCGTTTGAAAACGTAGCTGAGTTTCCTCCACGAGTTGTCGTAGCGGGGGAAGAGGAACTGGCAACTCTAGAGGATAATTTCTGGTGTGTCGAGGAAGACCCGTGATGGTTGGAATCATAGCACGATTTATTATTTCCAAACCGCGCAGATGCCGGGGGTTGAAGTTATATATTGGAAAACCGTATGTTAGCCGGCAATGGGCCACTGCTCTGCCGAGAGTTTGACAAGAGGCCCGTTGCGAACCACCGTACTTGCTTGAGATGCGAGTAATAAGATGCATCCTAGCATGCCAGGTGGTACGAAGGCTCCGAATCCATGCTTGAGGGCTATTGCAGATGCTCAGTTGGAGACCGAGAAGTCGGATGGTTCCGTTTTGGGATGAGATTGATGTACCACCGAAATGAAGGGTCAAGATATCAGACAGATCAGTTTTGCGTTTGCCGTTGATGCTGACAAATTCCGTCTTCTGTGGTGAGAGTTCCTGGTTGAAGGCGGACAAAGAGCGCTCTAGGGTAAAAACGGCAGCCTGAAGTTCTGACTGCATGGCTTCCTTGCCATCATAGTCGGCCGCTTCTGTCCAGACGACGACATCGTCGGCGTACAGGGCGAATCGAGCTGAGGTATCATTTTAAAGCTGTCGGGCCACATGGTTCATAGCAAGGTTGAACAGCAATGGTCCGAGTATGGAGCCTTGAGGAACTCCTCGGTCTACGTAGTAAGTGCTGAGTTCAGTTGTATAGGACGATGTTGCAGGAAATTTCTGATCCAGGCTTGTGCCTTGGCACTGAAAAAGTTTGGGACAGCTCCTGTAAGATGCCGTTTTGGCAAACATTGTCAAAAGCCTTGCGTATGTCTAAAAAGAGGACGTAATCTGGGATGCATTTTCTGGGTTTGCGGTTGATGACTCGCTGCAGGAGCCATAGGAAGTCATGCGTCCTGAGATTTGGGCGGAAGCTAGTTTGAGTTGGGTGGAACCAGCCTCTGCGTTCCAGATGATATTTCAAACGATTATTTATCAGTCTTTCCATTATCTCGCTTGGAGTAGGAGTAAGTGCAATGGGCCGCGAATTTTCAGGTTTTCTAGCACCCTTTCCTGCCTTGGGAATAGGGTGTATGATCGTTGTTTTGAGGTGTTCAGGAACTTCACCTGATTCCAATGGCTGATTAATAAGCTCGAGAAGAATAGAATGCACTTCGGGGGCAGATTCCGGAGGTCCTGCCAGGTGACTGCGTCGCGTCCTGGGGCAGACTTAGGCTTCCCTTGGTTGAGTGCTATTTGGAGTTCCCCATGTGTAAAGGGACTATACAGAGAAGGGTCAGGTTCTGGAATCTCAATAACAGAAAGGGGTTGCAGGCAACTGGCGTCGGATGCCGCATGAGGGAACAAGGTTTTCAGGATAGCCTTTTCAACATCCGTGTAATTCAGGTGTAGGCATAGTTCTTCGATGATTGAGAGCTTGGTCTTATTTTTGCCACACAGGCCACGAAAGATTGCCCAAAGGCGTGCGAGCCCTCTCTTCTGACCTAGTCGTTGGCAGAGATCGTGCCATTTCTCGCTTTGAAGGGTTTTCTGGTATTCGTGAATAATTTTCTACTGTCTTTTGAGCGTCAATAAATCGCGATGTTTCTTTCCTTGAGATCGGTAGCGATTAGTAAGTCGCTCCGCAGTTCGCAAAAGGTTACGCATGTGGAGGTGCGGTCTGGTTAGGAAATCTCAACAGTGCTTTCAACAGTTTCTATAGCATTTGTGCGAGCAGTCGTGATATTGGAAACCAGTGTAGGGATGTCGGAAATGTCAGTTGGCGTAAATAGAGTCCGAAATGAGTTCCAGTTAATGGTAGAGTACTGACGTTTAGGTCGGAGTTTCTTGGCGTTCAAATAAAGAATAGGGTAGTGATCGCTACCCCAGGCACAAGGGGCAGTTTGCCGTGACTAAGTGCACTTAAATAGGCACGTTTGAAAGGGCTTTTACAGCCAGCCTTGCTTTTAATAACGGCTTTTCTCTGTTTCTCTCTCTGTATATATATGGCAGCTACCAAGCCAGTTCCGTGAGGGCGAAACAACGGACATGGTGAACTAATAAACTGATTATCTGTATAGCAGACGGTCTGAGACGAGCAGTCACTCGTTCTGTCTCTTAAAATGACCATCACCCCTTTCCCTGCACTTCTCAGGATACACTTCGTCAAGACCGTAATAACAATACCAGAGTGAAGCAGATTCCATTTATCAAGCTCAAACTGACGGTCTTCTGTACTCAGAATTTCTTCGGTCCCTGCACGGACAGAGGTACGCAGTTTTCAAAGTCTTTGAATCAGCGTGTGATACACACGATGTGTTCACTTCTAGCGTTTAACTCGTCATCATCTGAAGCTCTGCGTTCGCAGGGACTAAACTACTTGCTGAGGCCGATCAAGGCAAAAACGTGGCTTAATGGCGCTGGCACGTCGCATTCATCAGATGAACATGCGATGTATTCCATATCTGCAACTGAAATTGATCCGCATTATAAGCATGAAAATCGGCTGTAGCCTCTCCATTCAATTTCGGTAGCTTGTGCTGCCTTCAACTCAATACCAAGTGCGCGACGAAGTCAACTGAGATCTTACCTTACGCTACTTTACCTTACCGTAAGTCTTTCAGCTCGTATTTGAGCAGGCAGACTTGCGATAGATCTGTCAACGGGGATAGCAGAAGCTCTGAAACCGCCGCATGCCGAAACTGGCTGCTATGAGGGCTTCAACGCCATACCATTGAAACGTTTCAGAATTGAATGTCAGCACAAATTCTATTTTCGTTATTTTATGTAATTTATTTCGGAAATGTTTAGAATAAACCACCAGAGAAACAAGAAATTTATGATAGAAAGGGTGACATGTTGGGCCAGTTCGTGAAGTTTAAATTTCCAAAAGCCGCGCGAAGCAAACGGGAAGGAAGGGACGACGGCAATCAGCTTTTGTACAGTTTTCCTTCGCGCTACTTTCGAAGTGATGGATATAATCGCAGCTAACAACCATGGCAGAGCAGATATCAATACTTAGCTAGTTGGTGCTGTCGAAACCACCTCTTAGTTAAGTTCCAAAAATGGGAATAACAATTGCAAAGTGCCGCATTTTTTTATAAACTAATTCATGTAGGCACTGTTGCGAACATGCCTTGCTCAGCATGCTATCAGTGTCTGCGCCGAGCTGAGCGATGAAGCTGTCGAGCCGACTATGAATTATAGCAGCATTTCACAACATCTACGGAGGCTACATATTGTGAACGAGGGCGGGAAAACGACAACCAAAACGACGGGGGGCAGCGGGTATCGCTTCGCGCCCTTGCCACAGTGCTTTTCTGCAGTTCTTCTCCCCGAAGAGAACTTTAAAGCGACGGCCCCAACCCCAGAACACATGCATTTGCATGGCGCTACACCGTCGTTTCAAAACGATGGCCCATCGTTTTAGAGATTTCGGCCCCAAGTCTCTGTTGGTGGCTCCGTCGAATGCCGCCGCCACCTCCGCCGCCGGGGCGTTTTGTATCCCCGGGGTCCCGTTCCGTTTCAGCTGCGAGCAAAACAATCCCTTCTATCAGGACTCTCCGCCTGCTGCTTTCTTGAATTCGACGAATGGACGCGAAGAGGTTGCATCAGCCGATCCGCTGAGGAGGAGGCGATACCTTGCTGCCGCGGGCAGTAGGTGTAACGTTTGCCTTGGGCCGTTGGGCAGCGGGGCGGGATTTAGCCCAGCCTTCGGCTTGTCGTCAGACCAAGCAAATTTATCTCGGGATCTCTGGCAACAACAGCATGCACATATCAATATAGTGGTTGTTCGTAAATGGCTACGATCAGTTCAATTAATAATATTGTCATTATTAAAGGGGTCCTGAAATACCTTCTGCCGATGAAACGTGGATGTACATGTAACCAAATAAAAATGTATTAGTAACTCCTCCCGAATCAAAAATTTTGTTGAAGCATGAGTATTAGCTGAAAATCGTAAATCAAAAACCGCGTATTATTCGCGCCGCGTTTCCTCCTCCTTTCAACTTACTCTCCGCTTTCTTTGACGGCGAGCGAGCCTTCCCTCCCATGATGCTGCGCTCCTCGGCGGTGACGTACTTACCGCTATTGCGCTGCTCACACAGCCGTCTGCTACTCAAGCTTTGTTGACACCATGAATCCCGCTTCTCCGCTCAAGGCTGGAAAAGCGAAAAAACTCTTGCCGCATGTGTGCGGTGGCTGGCCGGAAGTTGCCCTTTCGCGGCTGATGTAGACAGAACGTTGCTGACACCCAATCCGAACTTTGCGGCGGCAAAACGCCTTTCAGACCGTCATTTATCGGCGGCGAACTCCAGCCGCACGGGAGGATTGCACTCGCTCCCTTGGAAATGAAGCGCAACTGTTTATCAAATCGAAGCGCTGATGTGGCCCCGCTGGTGCCGGGTCTTATTTTGTGGCGGTGGTAATTCCTGGCGGCGGCATTGTAAAAAAGACGTTTTAAACCGATACAGAACTCCGTGCACAAAACGCCAGTTCAGCTTGGGGCGACGCGTGGTGGAGAGCGGCAACGTTGGCAAAACATGCTCCTCCGCGGCTCTGAGCTTTCTAGCGCATGGAGACGAGCACCATTTCTTTGACAATATCAAACATCGGTTGTCTACAAGGCACAAACCGCTCTAGAAGTCAGTTACGGTTGTGTGATCCCGGTTCAGCTTGGGGCCCCACCTCGCGGCATATGGGCACTGCAGGCAATAATAACTTACCACTTAAAACCCGATTTGACGGAGATGCGGTTTGGCATTACAGGAGGCGATGGGTGTGCTTGTGGACGCCTTTGTTTCGCGATGAAATGCGACGTTGTGCTTCTGCGGGTGGATAGTGCTTCCACATGGTACTGGATTATCTTTATCAAGCGGCGTACGACTCAACCTCGCATGACGTATGTGCAGTGTCGTGGCTATAGAAACAATTATATTTGGCATCTCGGCATTGTGCGCCAGAGTTAAGTGACTTGCTGTTCGTCCCCGCAAACCGCGCGCGAGGTGAGTGCCGAATGTTACGAGGGGCATGTGAGGAGGCAACCCATCGTCTGTCAATCGCGGTTCGGACTTGCAACGCATGTTGTGACGTTGTGTTCGTTCGAAACGCATTCTGTATTGTTATAAGATTTGAATGACAAACTGTATCCCGCAACCCGGGCATTCGGCTCAGGGCTGTTCTCTGCGATTGCAAGAAAGAAGTGCAACGGCGGCTTCAACGCTTTCTTTATGGAACGTACTCCGGGGATAAGAGAATATCCATGTCGTGTTATCGGCCGATGTTGCATTCAATACGTGCGAACGGTTAAGCACGTTCTATTCTTGTTTACATTGTTTCGTTTGTCGTAAAATGTCCAAGCACTCCGGCACTCCGCTGGCAGATTCAGCCGGCGAGCCGACGCTGAGCAGACGACTCATCTCTTTGCCGGAAGTGTGACAAAAGCCGCCCAATAGCAGGATGTTTCTAGCTCATGACGAACGCATATGGGAATCGATGATGTACCGACTGCATATTTCTTGATTTGCGAAGGCGTCCAAAAACACTATGGCGCATGAACTATTATTTATTAAACTTAACAATCTTCACTTGGCGTAAAAGAGTAATACGTGGCACAGATGATGTTGACGTTGCTTCCTAATCTAACGATTGCGCTACAATTTAGGGTGCTTACTGTAAATAACGATTCTCCTTTAGCTCCCGTTCACTCAGGGCCCCTTTAAGGACTTTCTGCCACATGAAACGGTCCGCATCCAGCAGGCAGGCGCCATGATTAATAAAATAACCGATCATTGAAGTCTACTATTAGCCATGTTATCAAAAGGTGTAAGCTGTTGAAAGTGGATCTGGATATTAATAAATGTAAATGCACGCGCGTTTCTCGAACTAACTCTGCGGCACCTAACTCCTTTCTTAACGACATCCCTTTTGAATGGCATGCGTATAGGTTTACCGCCGCCCAATACAAAGTCTGCACTGAGAGGGGTTCAGCATTCATTTTTCAATTCAATGATACCATGTATGTGGTAAATAATCCGTCAAGCAATTCTAAAATATCATCAACCAAAAAATGGCAGCATGTCCACTCCGTAGATGATGGAGAGGGTGCGGAGTACGGGGTCTCGAAATGACATCAAAGTTGTGTCCCGAATGACATCCGATTTGCGCCCCGACCGTCATTCCATTCGAGCCGTGAGTTGCACCTTGATTATTCCTTAAATGAAACTGCAACTCACATCTCAAATCGAAGTTCGCACAGCCATGAAATTAAGACTTTCTTTACCACTGCTCGACCATCGGGGGAAATTATTTCGGTTGTGTATCTTTCACAAAAGATACCACAAAAATCCCATTGAAAAACAACAGTTACTGTCTTCGCCATCTTACATTTCAGCACGCATGGATCACCGGTACAAAGTTAACGTCCTATCCTGCCATACAAAACATTTCCATGAGTCGTTTATCCACAGCACTTGCGTTAGTTGGAACCGCCTTCCTGCATAGGCTGCTGCGAAAACAGATGAGACCGCTTCTCGATCTGCAGTAAGCAACGTGATGTGGCGAATGCTTATGTTTATGTTGTTATTTTCAGCTTGTATCAGTGCTGCCGCTTTTCTTTTTCTGTTACACAGGATGTAACCCCCTCTCCTCCGTAACGCCCTTTGGGCGGTGAGGTAAAATAAATAAATAAATAAATAAATAAATAAATAAATAAATAAATAAATAAATAAATAAATTGAAGAGTCGAAACGCTTGAGGTCCGCTTTATTTGCGAGCGCCGAGCACGGACACAAAAGGACAGCAACCGTTCCAGCAGCGGAGATGATGATCAACCGACGAGAAGGAAGATGAAATGAGGTGATCATGAACGCGCACAATGTCTAAACGACAACGAAGCATAAAAGGGATATTGGCCGCTTCCCGTTGCGAACCCTCTTCTTTGCCAATTTCACGCTCACAAAATAAATAAATAAATATAAAAATAGCAAAAATATTACAAGCAAGCTTGCAAAAATTTCAGAAAAGCAGCCATAAAGAGGCAGTTGACTGATCAGCAGCATATCTGATGATCATAGTCTGCAAGCAGGGGCTGTGTGCCTAAGCCAGATGCGAAAGTTTGTGTCATGCTGCTCGGCAGCATAACGTTGTGCCTTCTGATTGGTGCTTGGCCATCATCCGATGCCTTACCAAGGCTACAACAGCCCCCGTTTGAGGCCTCTACTCTACATGAAAACATCTTAGGTGTATGGGATTGGGGCCAGAAGTTTCGTCAGCGACTGTCGTGAACACTGCTTAGGCGTCCCTAACACGAAACATAACTCTCGCGCTCCATGCAAATTATGAGGCGGAGTGCTGTGTGATGACGTGTGCCAAAGTGCACAAACAGTTTCAGAAAAGAACGCTAAATTAGGTGAAACAGGAAGAAGACAACACTGAAGGCAAATATATGTTGATATCGACAGTGGTTACCCGAAGAGAGCGGGTATCCTTTTCGGGTGTCAGAAATACCACAGGCTCTTGGTAGGCCAGGGAAATTGCTATGCACTGTGGGGTTGCGATATTGTTGGCTGCGGTTGGTAGCTGAGGCAACGAGGTGCACCTTGGAGTCGATGACCACCACTGTGTGGGCCTGGTAAGAAGCGTATCGTCCGCATTTCGTCTATTGGCCCGCCATACGTATTCAGCCTAAAGGGGGAGGGGGAGGGGGATGGGGGGCAGCCCGTGATGGGCGGCGAACTTGGTTGTATGTTGGATGCATATTACCAGGAAGAGCGGTACAGTGATGTGGCAGCTAGGGGGAGCACATAATACTGAATTATGGAAGAGTAGTTGCGTTTGACTAGTAAGGTGATGTCATCGAACTTCTAGGTAGTATTGGGAACCCCGAGATGTTAAAGACGCATCGTTGACGTTGTGGTGGGGAGACCAAGCGCCATTTAGTAAGTTTTTTATATTCTGTTATGATCGACTCGGGGAAACACTGCCGGAAAATGGGGGCAATGACATGCGCTTTGGCAGCCGCATCCGTGACAGCTGCAACAGAGAAACGTAGGCATTGCCGGCGTTAACCTATCTGTCTTTCCTCCAAAATGCGGCGGCACGTTCATCGGCTACAGGGGTCGCCCTGTCCATCGTGCGAATGAACCCTTAAGCCGAGGTATCCGGCCGGCACAGGTGGCCGCTTTGTAGCCATGTAATTGATTGAGCTCTGCGCGCATCAATGATGGACACGGCATGCCATATGTTATGCGGCTGATCCGAATAGCCTGCGCACGGCGCACTGCGTCGCGTTGATAGAAGCCACGAGGGCAGTCATATATTTGTCGAACGAGGCCGAGTTGTTGCGTGACAATGGGTTGCGGTTGTGTGAAAATTACGTACCCTGCCTTGTCTTATCGTACTTGGTGACCCAATTTACGAAGAATCGTTACTCTGCGAACGAGTTCGTCGTGCAGGGTGAGTGAGAGCTCGTATTAGTGGCGGTATTCTGCTTCGAATGCGTGCATTGGAAAGAGTGGGGACAGTTTGTCTTGAGCGCAGGTGACTCCGCAGGCGGTTAATTGTTGGCTTGTTGGCCCACCCAACGTTTGTTGTGTAGGGGATGAGTTCATCGGCTTGAAGTGGAATGTGGTGAATGGGAGAAAGATAGTCGAGAGCTGGTGATAACCCAATCACCTTGACTTCAAAGAGGGTTCAGTGTATTAAACGGCTTATTCGATCTTAAAAATATACGGGGACTCAAACCCAACACAATCACCCGCGACGAGATTTAGAAAATCGTTTTGCAGACCACTCGAGGCTGGCTAGCGTTTCTCGTATGCAGCGCTATTGCAGTGAAAAAATAGAGCTTCCACATGTACGAAAGTACGCATGCAGCGCGTGGCTACATCACCTATAAATAAGTACGCGGCTTTGTAGTTGGTTTCAAATATCTGAAACCAGCCAGGTCCTCCGTGGCCAGTCGGCGTAGAGAACTTCAGGCTGAGCATCGCGGCAGATAATAGGGTTTGAGGCTGTTGGCGTTTCAGTCGTCGTTGTAATCGTCGTCTCATGTAGTCACGGTACTAAGACACCGGGAAACTCGTTTACGCCTCGCGCTAGAACGTAACGCGTACTAAAGAAACACCGGGACATTTTACGTCTCGCGCTAGAGAGTTTTGTGCTTCAAACACAAGAGACTTTTACAGCAAAGCTGAATACCTCTACCCCAAACGGTTTCATCTCCGTTGGCAAAAACGCCAAGGCGCCAAGAATACACTTGTACACAACATACTTCACTACCCCCCCCCCTCCCCCCGCAGGGTTCACGTTAGTGGGGATGGCCTGGGATTTTATTTTATTTTTTATTTTTTTTTTGTAGCCGCTTTCACTAGACCAGCGAAAGACGATCCCTAGCACAATTTTTCTCTACTCCATACCCGTTTTCTCGGTTCTGTGTCTTTGTTTCCCCGATTAGTGCCTTTCTGGGGAGTGGTGCACCTTCCGCTGTAGCTGTGTAGCTACCGCTGCTAACGTCGGTTCGGGAGCGCAGGCGCGCCGGCGCCGCTCGCCACTTCCCACTCCGGGCGGCAAAGCACGGCCGCGGCTGCACGGCTGCCGCGTATATACTTTTCATCTCTATCCATCTCTTGTTGACCATGGGCTCAGTCTACAAACTCAGTTAACCTGTCGACGTAGTCAGCCGTGTTGATGTAGAACGGGGAGCAGCAGGCTTCGCTTCAATCGTGTTGAAGACGCAGTCTCGCCGGGACGCTATGAACGCAAGCTCCCTTTGGCACCAGTTTTGGGGCACCCATTATTTGGGCAAAATGGCTCAAGGTAAACCCAAAACCCGAGGGATGGGTCGTACTCCGCGCATGCGCGGTACGGCTTCCCAAGCCGCTTGATGAACCCAGAGTGCTGGAGTTCATTATTCTTTGCGGGGGGCTTTTGGGTGGCAAGTGGAATTCAGGGTGACAAAGGGTGAATATTGCGACTTCTTTATTTGTGAGGTTGTGGCGGGAAACCATTTTTCGTGCAAGCTTCGCTTATGCGTCGTGAAGCTCATGAATGGTAACAGGGGCATCGAGGTGGAAATTCAGGTCCCCTAAATACAACGGACTGGTGTAGAAGAGGTTCTGTTGTGGAAAAGGGTGAAGGCCGAAATTAACTGGTTTGATTTTTCGCAAGTAGATGAGCTTTGGGGCCTGGGGTTGTTCGGAATTAAATATCTGATATCGTATGCCTTAACGGATTTGGAGCGTTTGGCGCCCAACTAGTCCTCTTCGAGAGAAAAGCCGCGCTAAAGAGGTACATGAATCGCACGTGAATCGCATTTTATGATCGATGCTCTTAATAAAGTTCTTCTCTCGCTTCCGTAAATCCAGTGCGGTGTTCCCAGTGTTTCTTGCAAGCAGTGGTGGTACCAGGGGTGGAGCCCTCCCCCCCTAAAGAGGTCCTCGGGTGCTTTTTTTTTTTTTATAACATCCCATTTGTACGAGTTTCAGACCGTGTGTCTGGTACGGGCCGTATTCTAAGTCGCTCCTCCACTCCACTTGTTCCCTAAACTCGGCTGAGGGGAGGATTCCGCAATGCTTATGCATGGGGAAATCGATTTTAAGGACCTTCTCCACTGGAGGCTCGAGTGGAGGGAGGATTCAGAATACTAGGGTAAGCCTTCGTTGTGACCGCCGGAAACTTGCACCGGGGTCGGCTGTGGAATCGCCTAAGTAGCACCGAAACCATTTGTGGGCAACCGGGCAACACCGAAGGCAGGCACCCGCCGGTCCTCCCCGAGTGACTGCCACTTCCACGGAAGAACTGCTAAATGGAAGGTAAGAGGTTATTTATCGAGCCTGCAACGGGGGCCGGCAAACCACTTGTTGTTCCAAGGATGTCGTCGCTTTCATTGCGAGTTTCCGCTGGCTGCGGCGCCGGCAACGCAGCGACCATGCCGACGCATGCGCTGGCTTGGTGAGGTTTCACCTGTGACCTGCCAATGCTGCAGGACTGGTGCTTACCCGCCGGATTTTTAAGTGCAGAGCACTTCAGGGACCCGCCTTGTCGTCGTAGCTCGCTCGCTGGACCCAAGTAGAGCCACAGGGCAATTCGTCGTCGCGGCGTAACCCGGACGCTTCGAAAGCCAAGCGGTTTATGTAGTCTTAAGCGTTCGAAACGCGTTAACCACTGGCGCTTGTCATACATCTCCCCACTGTTTAGCGCAAAGAAAACTGTAGGTACATTTGAGGCATAATATACATAATTAACCGGCACCGCCCGCGTTCATTTAGTTAGGAACGCTCATTGGTTTGGTTTTTACAATAGTAAGCGAGAAAAAAAAAGTGGCACTGCAACGTCGACACGTGCGGGAGGAAAAGCAAGCGCGAAAAGAACAGAACTCCCGTTGGCGCAGTTTCAGGCAGGGGACGCGCGAGCACTGCGAAGGCGGGAAATTTGAATTGCATTGGGTGGTAGCACTGAGCGGATAACGGCGCTACAGCCCATTATGGCGAATCACTGCTCTGCACTTCCGACAGCTTTATTGAGTGGAGCGGCTTAATTTTTTTGTTCTAGCTTCGCTGATTCTGGGCAGCTGGTTTACGCGGTCGACACGCACGGGCTGGTGTTTACCAGCAGCGGAGTTGTCACTTCGGCGTTACGCTGCCGCGTGAAAGGAAATGGTTATTTGTTGAAGCTGCGCACATGGCCGGCCAGCCACCTACTCCAACGCTGCTACTGCAGCCTTTACGGTTCGTCAATATCTACGGCGTTGGATGTCAGTGCGTGCTGACATGCCTTGAGTTCGTGCGGCTTTCCTGTGACTCGCCAGATTGCTCCCTACCGGACTCCATCTTTTCAGATTCTCCACCGTTTCTACGAAGCGTGTGTGACCATGCGAGGTTTGTAGGCTCTCAAGGGACAGAAGTGCACGCAAGAACGTGCCCCTTCGTTTTATGAGCCCTTTTCTCTTTATTTATAATGTACCTTCCAGTGCAATAACGGCTCCTGTCTCGTCGTTACTCAGAGCATGTTAACAGTACCCCAGGAGCAGAACGCAGTCCGCCATTACACTTGGATGTGAGAATTTTGAAAAACCCTATTTTGTGGGGTGCACTACAGCCTTTTCGCCCTCAACTACGCAGGGAAAGGAAACTGCTACTGCATCTTGCACAGAAGCGAGGAATACTGGCAAGTGGTCTCTTATTTCTTAACAGTGCACGGGGCTATAGTGGAACAATAGTTCACATTTTAGGAGACTCAGAAAGCAAACGGCAAGGCAGAAACAAAAAACAATGTGCCAACCGAATTGACAGTTCGAGCTGTAGTGGTGCATGCTTGCTGTATTTGATTTTCTAGAAAGTGAATATAATTTCACGGGCGGTTCCTTCTCTTGCGTGTCCTTGCTACATTTTAGGCAACCAACAGCGGAACAATATTGCCTTGGATTTATGTTGTACCTAAAGCAAGGGATGACACTGTTAGACATCGTGGCGCGTACAATGCGCAGGCCTTCTAGGGCTCCCAATTGAAACAGGGGTCTATGCACACCAAACAAACGCACAAGCCCATGGCACGTATTGGTTCAATTTACCCGTGCTAGCAGCACCCCTCAGAGCTTTCTTTGTCGACCGTGCACCCTCTGGTGCAGCCGACACTTTATCCGGAGAAACAACGATCCATCCGCAAACTGGACGCTGCAGTCCGCCTAGCACATACCAAGCAGGGGGAGAACTGTCGGAAATTGCAAACAACATTTCCCCGTGGCCCTCTCCGGCTCTTCCGCTAGATAGCCTTTCCGCGTGGTCTGACGTTGAGCTGTCTCCGTGTTCTTCTGCCAACAGCGCCGCAGCAATGCAGAAACGAGAGTTTGAAAGACCCAGCTGGGGTCGGCAGAAATTTTTAACTAACCGTCGGAATGCGAGAGACGTGGCTGGTAGCACCAGCTGGAAGAACGCGCAACATCGTTAATCGGAGGCCCGTGTCCGTACCGCTTCCATTGTATAAAGCACGTCAACCGAGAGGCAGTGTCTTACAAGCAGCATTTACCAGTCACCAGACATCTCGAATTAACCAAGCTGAGGCTTCTCTTGTAGTGAGGACGATGTTCTCGCAACTACCCTCATATCATTCCCTATACTGTACTGCAATTATAGTGCAGCGCGACACAAAGAGCCGAACGCTTGCCTGTGCTTTGCAGTAGGCAGCCAAAGATTCGCCATGGAGAAAATTGGGCAGCAGTCACACAAAGGCCCATCATTGGTCGTGGTTGACGAAGCAGATGGCGGCTCCCAGATCGCGCAGTTCTACCGGGACCAAGTGGTGTTCATCACAGGAGGAACCGGATTCATCGGAAAGGTACGTTTCAGCTCATTTACGTTCCTGGTATAGTTCCGGGTCACTGTTTTTAAAAGCAGTACATAAACAATAAAATATTGTCGCAGAGCTGCTGTGTAATTCAACCGCAAAAATTTCAGAGTGAAAGTTCTTTACATCCCAATCGTGATTTTTACCTGTATCTGACCTCCGGCGCCAATTTTCATGTTGTGACCAACCCCAAATACCTTCCACCTGAATTGCCATGCTTTCCCAAATAATTGTTATAGCACTATAGTACTCGTGATTCCTCCCCTCCGTCTGCTCAGTCAGGGGCACCTAGAAGCCGTGGGTAAACAGTATTCTTTAGCGTCCACAATATCATGTACAATACAATATTCTGTACACCTTGCGTGTGCTAAGATTCCACAGTTGTTCCCTTCCTTTACTCTGTAACTCTGCGAAACCTGAGCGTTTGGATACTACTGGGCCAACATAGTCGGGGCCAATTCAATACCAAACGTCCATGCTTCAAGGCTTCCATTGTCTGCATTTAGGGCTTTCTTTTCATGGGAAGTAGCGTAACTGTTGTAAAGGTTTCAATTTTACTCTTATTTCCCTCTGGACATGGTATGCATGCTTAATAGGCACGCCTAGTGCACAAGAAGATGGTCTTAGAAGAAAGGCCCATGAAAAAGTGCCCAGAACCAATGACCCCCTCAAAATATGGTCCGAACTTCAATTTAGAGAAAAAAATGATCCTGAACAAATGCTGCGGGCGCTAAGATGGAAAAAAACCGTTCCAATAACAAAACAGTTCAAGGTGCGCCTGCTTTCTGCGAAATCAAGCTTACTGTAGTGTAATTGTGACTGAGCGGTGTGCACAAAAAAAAAAAAAGTTACCCATGTTAGTTCATTTCATCAAGGTCTGCGTTTCTAAGGTTTTTTTTTGCGGGCTTAAACCGACGTTCATTTTTACAAAGGACGCCCGAGACTGACGCATAGAGAGAGAGAGAGAGAAAGAGAGAGAATAATTATTTATTGCATAGTTCAGCTCCAACCTAGACAGGAGCTGGCTACTTCGAGCTTCGGACTAATAAAAGGTGCAATGTTTGTCTTAATGAAACCACGAGGTCCGAATGATTACATTTGAAAGGGCACAGGCTGAAAGATCACATGCGCGCTCAATAAACTACTTCCAATGTGCAGAATACATGCCAATAGCATGCATGCACATATACAGGGTGCCCCAGCTACCATGGAGCAATATTTATAAAAAAGAGCAATGGCGTTATTCGAAAAAAACTTGGCGCATAATGTTTGCGGTACTGTGGAGAAGCGGACTGTATTTCTTTAATAAGATTGAACGAATTAATTTTAATTAGTTATCTAATTCCAGAAGTACTCTCCTAATCATTAGAGTTTACGAGTCACTTGTAGGTGCCCGCGAGAGGCATCTAACTGCGGTATTTTCAGCGACGAACTAATTGCGTACTCATTTATCCTGACTGATAAAGAACCCCCGCGAAATATGACACAATAGGTACAATGACACAATAGCACAATTGGTAGCTGCAGCGCGCGCATTATGCGGAGGATGTGGGTTCGATTCCCGCTTCCAGAAAAACGGCGGATTTTTTCTCGGCTTCTATTTTCACTTGTTTATCCTTGCATAGCAAAAATGACGATCATGACTTATTCGGCACTATAAAAAGACTGTCAAACGCCGAACAACAGTGGCAATAAGAAGCCGCAACTTTGACACATATACATATTCGTTTATTTAGCACATCGAAACATAATGAAAACAACCTATAAATTAAAATTCGCGTTACACCTGTCTTCCTCTCCAAAAATTGCCACTGCCCATTTGTGAGAAATGACTGCAGGCATAAATAAACTCACATGAATTTTTCGCTGAAAGTATAACGCTTAGCAGTAACCCCTCAACATGACAGAAGATGTACCCGCACTTGTCCGCAGCTACAGTGTGACCGCAGCTACAATGGCCCAGAGGCTAAGTCGCTGGGCTGTGATTGTAATGATGTGCGTTTGATCCCGGCCGCGGAGGCCATTTTTTATGATGGCGGTGAAAATATAAAACGGCCACGCGCTGAAATTTCGAAACCGTTGAATGTTCCCAAGGGGTGAGGGTGGTGAAATCATTTCTGAAATAAACGGGATAGAAAAGGAGATTAGAAAGAGAATCGGGTCAAAAAATACTGTAGCCGTCCACTTCGCCGGGCCTCATAACGCAGATACAGTGAAACCTTGTTACCGTACCTGACGGGGACGCGAAGAAAGTACGTACTAACCGGCACTACGGTTTATCCGAATTCATTAGATTAAAGGGAAACCGAGTCGGGGATTCGGTTTAACTACGTATAAGAAGAAACTACAGCTTATCTAGGTACGGTTTAAGGAGGTTCCACTGTATAGTGCCGGTGCGTAAAACTTAGTTTATGAAGTTGAATTAGACAATTAATTCTGCCGAAAAACTAGTGTTTATATCTGTCATGATCGACCATTACGTACAGCCTATCACAGGCAAACTGCAGGGCGAAAGGCCCTCTCCCGTTGAGGTCCAACAGCTCCTGTCCTGCGCCGCTCGAGACCAGTGTTGGCCACCGAATTTTAGTATCTCATCCCTGCGTCTTGTTATTGGCCTTGCCCTTATATACTTATCCCTTGGTATCCACTCTCTTACCCTAATGGTCCACCAGTTGTCGGTTCGTCTTGTTACATGGCCAGCCCAAGTCCATTTCTATTCCTTCACTAAAACTTTATTGCAAGTGAGTTTCACCAGTGCAGACTTCAAAAAGACTAGCAAGATAAAATGACACATAAAAGTAAATTTCTATACACGCTCCCGTCATTCTAGAAAATTAGTTCCTACCCATAAACCCTATTAGTTCCTACCCATTAGTTCCTACCCATAAACCCTGAATTCAGGATAGACGTTCTTGAAGCAAAATTGCTCGCCTGGTTCAAGCTTTCAAAAAGCACATCACTTCGCCACTGAAATCTCAAAGAATATAAACTCAAAGCAAAGAAGCGAGCTTATATGCATTGTCGCTGTTTAATAAAGAATGCATTCTCAAGATTTTTAAAAATCTGACTTATTTTGTTAAGTAATCGATCGTCATTTGGCTTCGAAGCAAAATTGCTCCTGCATTATCTCGTGGATAATGCAGATATATTTACAGTAGTGCATAAATACAGAGGCAAAAACAGCTGACCCCTTGGCTTTCTTCCAACTTTATAGAGCCTTTGTTCCTACTTTGGAGTTGGAACCGTTTGTTCCAGGAATTGTTGCTTAGTGGCCATTAGTTCTGTAGTATTCGTTCTCAGACTCAGCTCCGCAGACACTTGTTACTGGACTATTACTTCCAGTGGCATTTTTTGGGCGAACGCGCTGAGCAACAGCTCCGAAACAAGGCGAAAAATGTTACAGCATCCAGTCAATCTCTTGTCCATCAGAAAGTATGGTTTAGGTCGTTGGCAGTTTGTCAAACTTAATTGAAAGCCAGTTTCACCCCTGTGCGTTCGAAGAAAAACCCTTAAATATCATAGGAAGTAGCTGAACACTGCCGCCGTCCTAGACAAAATGTCTCACTGCAATTATCCTGAAATTATAAATTTATGCGGTCTAGTCAAAGAATGATGATAAACCGTATGGCTTGTCCAAAATACCTGCAGAGATAGTGCGTGTTCAAAAGTCTCCTGAGTAGTGACTGATTTCGGGCTCATCAAAAACTCCCACGTTTCAGGTCCTACTGGAAAAACTGTTGCGGTCTTTTCCTGGTATCAAGGAGATCTACCTTCTTGTACGACGCAGGGAAGAAAAGGAACCCGAGGCCAGGATCAAAGCCTTGCTTAATTCTCAGGTAAACAACTGAAATAATAGACTGCCACATACCGGTATCCGTGTTTCGGTCAGGAAATATTGGGACTGGTAAGCCGAAGTTCTTCAAAAGTCAGTAAACGTCGAATCAGGTTAAAGCCTAGTATGCGTAGGATATGTATAGAGTTTTTTCGGCCAATTTACGCCATTTTAATGAGAAAACAGAGGTGCAAAAAACCGTTTCTCTAGTGCCATTCTTCTCACAAGTTCCGTGGGCTAATCTATGACAAAACACGGGAACGTCCGAACGCTAATTATACTGGATGGCTAGCTTGTTTACGACCGCATAGCTGGAAGGATTCCGGTGACCTGTACCGGCTAGTCAGTATGGAAGCATTGCTGCTAGTGTCGCTATCTCAGTTGACCATCACCGCTTAGAGTACGAATTCCGAATGCAGCAGCCTTGTTCCAGAATGCTCCCTCGACGACCAACTAAGCTGTCGAGACTCACTCTCTACAGCGCCTTCAAGCTCGAAAAAAAATTATTGTAAAATGTTTCGGTATGTTTGGGCTCAATATCACCTGACGAGTCAATTCAAAGGCATGAAAAACATTTGAAAAAATTTACGGCTACAACTTCCATATTGCAATAGCTCCTGTTTCTGCTTCTTGCCTCCATGGCTGTATGACGTCCCATTCCGCCATTCGTCTATAAGTACAGTTGAACCTGGTTATGACGATACACGGATATAGTGAATTATCGGCTATAGCGAACTAAATAGAAACTTTGGTTGACAGCGCTTTATTTCGATGACACTTATTCTTTTATAAGGAAATTGAAACCAAACCATGAGAGCACCGCGATATCGGATATAACGAAGAAATATTTGACCAGGAGGCTGAGAAGCTACTTCTGAAAACCCCCCGTAGACCGAAACTCCAGAAGTATAAAGACCATTTTGTTCATGGACACTGGGAAAAATTTCATTCTGGTCAGGGCTGTGATTAGCCACCAGACGAAGATCACATCCTTCATCACATAAACAAGGACGCAGGTCTGTTTTGTCAAGTGAAATTATTGCTGTTGTAATTTCACGTACTCATGTTCCGGTTCATTGAGCTTGAAATGCAAGAAGAAGAAAGGTGAGGGTTACCTTGTTCGTAGTGGGTTCGAAGCCATAAAAAAGGCATTTTTGTATCAAGCGTTTTCGCGTGAGCCTGATTGTCGATTGGTTTTAGCCTATTTTTACTTCTACTGCTATAACGAATACCGGTTATAACGAGCTAATTTAGAGTCCCGATACTACTTTGTTATAACGAGGTTCTACTGTATACGTCAAATACTTTGTTGTTTCTTTTTACTTTTACGCGTAACTAAGATACCAATAATTTTTCCCTCTTCCGGAATCAACTCATTTTTTCAGCTAACCCTGCTCTCCCTAATTTGCATTCGCTTGAAAGGGATGCTCACGATCTCCACATTCAACATACGCCAAGGCTGGGGTACAAAATAACCGAGGTGCACCCCTGAAACTAATTTTATTTATGGGTATTAAAGTGTTGAAGCTGGGCAAATAAGACGCGCCATTGTGGTGGGCCCCCGATTAATTTTCACCTCGGAAAAATCTCGACGCATTGACGGTTTCGCTGTTCGTCTCTATCTGAAAAGCGGCCACCGCCGCTTGGCACAAACCCGCGTCGTCCTTGGCGCTGGAATAAATCAACCGCTCTTTCCACACTATGTTTACACCACTTTCGTTTTTTTTACCGCCGGCGAGATTGGCATAAATGCACCCCATGTTTATGAAACACGTCCCTGCATCTGCACTGTCAAATCACGTCGCTTACGTGAGGGGAGAACTTGATGGAATAAACAAATTCTTTTATATCGGTGAGATGTACACTTATTCGCGTTAGAATAGCTTCTTTTTACGCTCCTTCTTTCCCTTTCAGGTGTTTGAGCGTGTCAAGCAGGAGCAGCCGGGTTGCCCTGGAAAAAGTGAAGGTGGTGGCAGGAGACCTCACCCAGCATAACCTCGGGTTAACAGCGACCGACCGGGACACTTTAGCCGCAAAAGTTTCGGTGGTCTTCCACGCAGCAGCAACAATCAATTTCAACGCGCCTCTCAAGTATGCCTGCCATAAAAGCTGCCTTCTGTGCAGTATAGATACTTGTGTACACGGAGTTCACATAGTTGAAGCTGAAGAGAACTTTTACACGCCTGCATAGACTGAAACCTATAGTTTCGTCATCTTGGCGGTTTCCGCTATATTATAGCAATTGGTAATAGGGTGTTCCTTTTGAGATCATTTGAATCTGTCGATAAACTTCACGAACAAATGAGGAGCTCCAAATAGTCTCTCTTGCCCACGACACTGCCTGATGAGAATTTTGGGTGACGGGGAGACCAAGGGGAACATTTGCAATGTATATTAATGTGTTTGTAAAAAGCGTTTGCATGACATTAGCTTATCTTTCAGCGTTGCGGTGATAGTTTTGGCACTGTGTCGTGTCCCTATTGCGACTAACGTGGGAAACGGCGTGTTGGTACATAATCGAAGCAAAACAGTGCAAAAAATACATAGACAGAGCGAGGACGACAAAGAGTGCGCTGAACTATCAACTGGTTTTATTGTGAGCGAAGCACAATATATAGGTAGTGGTCAAAACAAAGATTTATCCGCGCAGGCGTAGAAAAATTAGTTCTTTCTCAGACAAGATGATAAAGGTCATGCTGATGCACACCTCACCACGCGTTAAAATTTCATTCGGATTCAGCAGTTTGACGTGACAGCCGTGTTTGAAACTTCCTAATGATGGAAATGTGTTGCAACTCCTGCGAAGAGTTCTTATAGTTAAAACAATGGCTCGCCAGGAGGCCTTCCGCATCTTTCCCCTCCGGTGTACACACGATACCACACAAACTGATAAAAGTAGCCAAGAGGTATGACGTGGATGTTGTATCCTCTGCCCCTCAGAAGCTTTCTAAGATCGGCAAAATGACTGATTCGGAGGCATCCCAGTAAATTCGCTGTGGGACAAAATGCTTCATTCGCAATAAAACCAGTTGATAGTTTAGCGCAGTCCTTGTTGTCCTGGCTCTGTCTTTGTCTTTATTTCGCTGTTTTGCTTAGACTGCGGCAGACACGTTTGGAAATATTCTTCCCTGTTTTCTTTCCAAGCAATTTGCGACTTGCCCTTTTCTTTCAGGCGGGCAGTTACGGTGAATGTTAGGGGTACACAGCAAGTTCTGGGCTTGTGCAACAAAATGTCAACCCTACGTGTAAGTTTTCCTCTTTTATCAGTCGGTGTCACATTTCTTGGTTGACGCTTTTGTGCAGTTATTTTCTCTGATTCACGCATGCCAGCTAATTCTTGCTTTCAGCTGTACAAAATTCTGTAGACTGTACAACATTACGTACAGTCATGGAGAAATGAAACGCGTTCACGAAAATATGAAACAGAACACAGAAATAGCGCGATTTCTTTCCATGCAGATAAAATCCTAACAAAGTTGGGAAATGCGGCGTTCCAAATATACCACTATCGAGCCATTATTTGACCTCAACGAAGAGTAGTTTACTGGGAAGCAGAATACGTCTAACTCAGCCAGAAAATTTTCGTGTTCGCATCAGCAGAAAAGTCCCAGGCTACTACTGGCTACACAAAGAAACATCCCAGGCTACTATTGGCTACTGACTAGACGAGGGCTGCACTAACTACTGGCACAGCCAAGGAGAGCCCGTCGTCTTGCCGTCTAAGCTACACCCACGCGTGGAGACGGGGAGACAGAGAGAGGGTGGTTTGAATTCAGTGTGTGGGGAGGGGAAGGCCACTTTGTGGAGGCGACACATGAAACAAGAATGAGGGGGCGGCAGTGACAGATATGACGCCATAGCCGCGCGTGCCGCCCTACTCCTCACCTTTCGAAAGACGCTCCTCTCCGTTTTGTTTCGCCAACGCAGCTGCGTTAGCACGCCGCCCCCGCTAATCCCAGGTATCGGCTGACAGAATCTCTGGTTTCAGTCTTTGTAGAGCCACGTGTGTGTGCATGCTAACTTAACATACACCTCCCTGTGTCAAAAGATTTAAATTTGCAGCCCTAAATTTTGGCAGTTATGGCATAGGGCAGATATCATCGGCCACTAAATCTTGAGAATACTGGAGGTCGAACTTTTGTGTTTGGATAGAAACCAACAACCATGGACTGCAACTGCTTTGATACCCTGCACTGGACGCGGCCCATAATTTTTTTACTGAATGTCCTCCAAGAGAACTTGGTTCAAAAAGTTTATGCTAGGGGTACTTTTTGGTACTCTCATGGGACCCCGGCAACAATACAAATGAGTTTCCCTACAAATCAGTTCTACCGTGCCGGGTAATCTGCTAATGTGTATTCAACAAACAACGTAAACATAATTAGTGCTTGGAATAGAAATTCAATGCCGAAACTCAAAGTTTTAGCGTACCCAAATGTTCTCTAATTTTCAAATGGCAAAAGTACCGGAAATATGTGGTGCCCGTAAATAAACCGTTTTACTATTGCGTCCATCTAATTCTAGTACGTGGCTTATAAAGTGATTCTATGATAGTACATTTCTTTTTCTAGGCTCTTGTGTATGTATCAACCGCATACATCACCAGCGAAAAACTTGATGCACGTGAAGTAATATACCCCCCACCTGCGGATCCTTCCCAAATAATTGCAGCTGCTGAGTGAGTACATTATCACCATCATTAGCCTATCTACGCCCACTGCAGGGCAAAGGTCTCTCCCATAGATCTCCAATTATCCCGGTATGGTGCTAACTGCCGCCAATTTATCCCTGCAAACTTCTTGATCTCATCTACCCGTCTAACTTTCTGCCGCCTCGGGCCACGCTTGTCTTCCCTATAGGAGATCCACCCTGTTACCCTTAATGATCAACGGTTATCTTGTCTTCGCATTACATGCCCTGCCCACGTCCATTTCTTCTTCTTAATTTGTACGAATACACGTTAGTACACGTCGTGCATACATTTGTCCTTGACAGTTGATCGCGCGTTAGAAAAGTTTTTGAAACTCCAATATTTTCCTAAATTTCAAAATAACTGCAGACCCTAAAGACTACACCTTTGCAATCCAATAAATACCTCGCTTAGTAGTCTGCGTTACTTACAGGTGGATGGATGACAAGATGTTGAACGCGATCACTGGACTACTCCTCGGCCAGTATCCGAACACTTACACCTTCTCAAAGGTTCTAGCTGAATCTCTGCTGCTTGAGGCGCAAGGAACGCTTCCAGTGGCTATAGTCAGGCCTTCCATTGTGACGGGGTCTTGGAAAGAGCCCTTCCCGGTAAGACGATATGCACCGTTTGCGAGCAATAGAGACAACAGCAACCAAGAACACGTTGTCATAGAAATAATGCATGCAGATATGGCTGAAAACATTAGAACTTATCAACTGCTACTGGAGTGTCAATTGCTACTGGAAGCATTTAAGCCAGGATAGATTAGAAATCTATGAGGGATTGTACAAACAAAATGTAATTATCATTACCAGGGACCTAAACAGCTTCACCCTACGTCAGGGTCCAGGTTCAGCACCCCTTGAGGAAACGTTTTCAAGTAAACAATGGATCATTCGAAGTATACTCTTTTGAATGACGCAACTACGACTACAAAGGGAGTATAGTGTTGAATGACTCAATAATTATATTTTTACTTGTCGTCGAAGCCGCAAAAGCCCTCTAGGGAAAGCACACCGTAGAAACATGGGTAGCGATTCGGCGAGCTACGTTGAAAGAAGAACACTTCCGAGCCAGGGAAGGATGAGCCACGTTTGGAGAATTTGTGAGAGGCTTGGAAAAGTATAATTAATTTTAGTGTTGCATCACCACATCAAATTTATAAGTTGTGACACCAAAAATATCCGAATAAGGGCAGAAATTCCTTTAGCTAATCGACACGTATTTGAGCTTTTAAGGAGGACATGACCTAAACAAGCATTGTGAGGAGAAAAATACGAAGACAAAAAGAAACAAAAGAAAAAAACGAAAAAAATTCTGCAGGGTGCTTCACAATATGGCTAGCAGTTAGCCGCCGAGATTGTGGCGGGGTACTATAAGTAGACCTCAGCATTTCACAGGTATGGCAAAAACTATGGCGCCTGCTGTCCGAACTAAACCGGAACACGGATCTGCCGCAGATAAGGCTAAATTTACGTGACTGCTTAAAGTATGCCGTGGAAAGCAGATGTTGAACTACTGTTTGAAATTATAACCAGTTGAAGTGAAAATTAGCAGACGCATGCAAAGGACCTGCCCTTAAACGAGTAGCTCGGTTAGAACCGCACTGCCCCAGTAAGGCCTTATCGGGCTTCGTACATTCTTCTTTTTTCTTATAGCATAGAAATGTGGTATGGACGTCCTGAATATTCTGTTGCCTTTGCGAATATAAAAAAAAATTGAATGCTTGCTAGAAATGCGTTCCCGGCAACGCGAAAACTAACTTCTTTCTTGTTAATGTAAATTGTTTTCTTCTTTTGTACCCCTTTCTCTAGTTACCCTCAAGTGAGGGTTACGTTATTTATAATTAAATAAATACATAAGCACGCAACACAAAAGCTGTTAATGGCTAGAGATGAGCCATGCTACAAAATATCAAATGTATAAAAGGATTCGAGAAGTCAAAAGTCACTGTAGAAGTTCGGTTCATTCAAAAGACTTCTCTGTCCCAACAGTCACAACCCAACAACTAAGCTGGTGATTATGATGATGATGATGATGATCCAAACAACAATGGTGCCAATTTCGACACAAACTTCGAAAAATTACACCAGAGTACAACAAAAAAGTATCAAATACTGGCACCTCACCAACCCTTTCCTTGTCCAGCTCTAATCACGTCCCGAGGATTTGTTTGCGCAGTTACCGACTGTGGACAGGAGGCATCGCAAAGAAAAAATGACAGGATAATTGGCCATACTACTTAAATGCCAACGTGCAGTTCGCAGCGGTAACTATGTTTCTACTGTTTTTTGCATAGTGCCATGACCGTATACAAACATTTACCGTGTCCATAGGCTTTCGTTTATAACTTCAACGAGACAGGAGCCGATTTGAGGGAATCTGCAAATGTTTATATGTTTAATCTAATGGAGGAACAATCAGCGATGCTGCCATAGGGACTAGTTGGTTTATGATGAAACTTCGTTCTCAAGAAAGCAGTTGATATTTTACGCTGGTGTTGTGTATGCCACCTGTGTTTTCGTCGAATTTTGTGATAACCCGGCTGAGGGAACAATGTTCCCAATATAAAACCAGATGATATATCGAATGCATCTCAGTGACGTCTTCGCTCGTAGGTCAGAAAACAGTGTAGTAGAGGGCGGAGGGGGAGCGTAGGCGCGGCACATTGTGGCCCTTCTGATACTTTTTGTTGCTTACCAACTTGTGTGGCCGAAAGTTGTATGAAATGAGATATACTAATACGGTACAACTTGTCTGGGCACGTCAGTGTCATTTTAATGCGAGACTGTATTGCGAGCATGACCATGCCAGCGATTTTTACTTTCAGGGCTGGGTGGACAACTATAACGGCATAACGGGGACCATAGTGTCGGTACGTTTTATTTACACATTCTTGAATATGAATGCGCACATTTAGATTTAGCGGCAATTCATTTTAGTGGAGACCGAACATTTTCTTGTGGAAGGTAGGTAGAGCGCTCGCTCATATTTGGTCCATATTTTTCCGCAGTGTGGTCTGGGGCTGCTAAAGTCATTCATAACAGAAAAGGATGGCATTGCCGACATCATTCCTGTGGACATAGTGGCTAATACACTCATTTCTGTTGCCTGGCACACTGCTACTACCAGGTAAATTGCCACAATGGCTTCATATTTATTTATTTATTTATTTATTTATTTATTTATTTATTTATTTATTTATTTATTTATTTATTTATTTATTTATTTATTTATTTATTTATTTATTTATTTATTTATTTATTTATTTATGTATTTATTTATTACACGTAAGTGGCGACATATGGCTCGGCTAACCTCGCTTTTACCATTACATGCAATAACTCGCTCCAGCACCCGTAAAATTAGCAGAGTATTTAACAATAGTAAGGCGTACACTGGAATACGCAAGCATCATATGGGACCCTCATCAAAAAGAATTAATTAAGAACATCGAGTGGGTACAAAGAAGAGCGGCTAGATTTATTCTTTAAAAATATTTTCGTAATGATTCTGTAACACAGATAATAATAATAATAATAATAATAATAATAATATAAGCTTTATTCAATGTTTTATATACATGATATATTTACTGCCACACCTAAGCACGCAGTGCTTGTGAGTGGGCAGGCAGATCAGAGGCGCAGCGACCGTGCGATAACGCAAAAAAATTGAAATAAAAAAAAACAAGGGGGAAAAAAATAAAGAATGAAAATAGATCCATGTATGCCTTCAAACAGCATTTCATCCCTTAGAAAACACTGCTAGTGAAACAAAATCAGCAACAAGAACAGTAATGCCGAAAAAAATTACACAATACCGATATCACAAATATACAGCGGCGTACGACACAATTGACGCATATCAATGTATGCTGCACTAAGAGCAGAAAACATAACGTCATAGCTGCAAGCAAACAAACAAGACAATTTTTGCATAAAGAATGAACCAGGACGGTAAAGAAAGAAAGGGTAGGCAACAATTCGCAAAAATATGCGAGGGAGGGAGAGAAGAAAAAAATTACAAAAGATTACAAAAGAGATATACTGACTTGTATACAGGTAATTGCCATGATGCACAATAATGCCACACTGATGAAAATGTAGATCACAATTTGTGCAACCCAACCGCGACAACCACAATGCATTGAAATGGGCCGCGAAGTTCTTTTTTCCACTATAGGTCTACTTAAAAATCTAGACACCAGTTTTTCAATTGCTTTTTTACTTGCTTAAGACTGGTTAAATTAAGAAGTTCTGCTGGGACCGAGTTAAACATGGATGGAACATAATATTGTCTATTCCTTTTCCCATAATTCGTAAAAATTCTACGTATGTGAAATCGTTCTGTCTGCCTTAACGTTCTAGCTTTAGCTACAGGCATTTTGAATTCCACGAGATAGTAGCGCGTAATAAAGACGGTATAACGAAACAACTGACCAAGATTTAATATTCCCATTTCATTCATTATATCTGTTGTTTTCTTTTCATGCAGGCTTGTAGCATATACAATGTTCCTGACGATTCGGCGAACAAGCTTATTTATCTTTTCCTGTTTAGTTATTGGGCAGCTTCCGTACAGAGTTATGCCGTAGCGAAGAGTGCTTTCCGCAAGTGACTGGTAAACACGATATCGTGTTTCTATATTAGTGCCGTCTCGCAATTTATACATGTAGGCAGATATTGTCCTCAGTTTTTTACAAACGTGATTTATGTGTTCATCCCAGTTAAAAAACTCGTCTATGCACAAAGATATTTTACACTTGGACTGTACTCTAAAGTCGAGTAAGAACAATCATTCAGTTTTCTAAGTGTAGAAATACCTTTCTGTTCAATTGAATTTGCTTATAGGGGCTTCTAATGCAAAGAAGTTTTGTTTTGGCTTTGTTAACGTGTATGTAGTTCTCAAGCATCCAATGAAGTACTTTGCTTATATCCTTTTGAAGAGCTTCAACGGCATGTTCGTACAACGAATGTTCAAAAACTAATGCTGTATCATCAGCATACTGATACAGCCTGGACGAAAGAGATAAATTGTTAATGTCGTTCGTATAAATATTAAAAAGTAAAGGGCCAATTGTAGAGCCCTGTGGAACCCCATTTTTAATTAGTAATTTTCCGCTCATGGCATTTCCTATTCGAACAGATTGGTACCTTCCCGTAAAGTAGTTCTTGAATAATTGGCTATATTTTCCTCTGAATCTCATGTGTGCTAATTTCTGTAACAATATGGCTCGGCTGCAGGAACTAAATTTACTGCTGCAGGATCTAAATTTACTGCTGCAGGATGCTGCAGGAACTAAATTTACAACCCCTCCTAGACCGCCGTCGCATAGCCAGACTTAAATTCTTGTTTTTGCTCTCCCAAAATACATTTAACTTTGATGCAGAGCAGTACCTAATTCCCCATCAAATGTGGAGCCTACGAAGTGACCGCCCCAGAAAATATCTAGTTCCTCAATGTCGTGTGAGCACATACGCATACTCTTTTTCCCTAGAACAATAAAAGAGTGGAATGTATTACCGGATGCTATACGTGGTTCTCCAACTGCAGAACATTTTGAAAACAATGTTACAAAATATTTTCTAAGTGAATCTTCGTGAACGGTGATACCTTTTTTTTGCGTATGTGTGCCTGTGTTCTATTGTAAATTTGAATGTATTTGCTGTAACTTGTCTCATGTACGTTGTAGGATGTAGTATTGTGAAGTGTATTTTGTGATGTATGTGATGTAGCATGAAAGTTGCAGAATGTAGTATAATGATGTATTCTTTTTGTATCGGCTATGCATTTCTTCTTTACGCTTGACATGGCGGTTGTTATGTCAGTTTTTTACCCCACACCTGTAACGGCCCCATATGCCAACAGTACCTGGAAATGAAAATGCATTCTCTCTCTCTCAACACCAAGCAAATAGAAAAAGACTGGTGCTCAATATCCAAGCTTACTTTTGTCATTGATTAGTAGGGCAGCGGAGCAAAAACAACATCAAAGCATAAATTTTTAACACCAACCGGTGCTACACTATTTTATGAGACAGATCGTATGCGAACTTGAGTACTTGAGCTTTAAGCTGGTAAAGGTGAAAAATCTATGGCGCACCTACGCTTTCTTTCATGTGCGAGAATGTCTTAGCATACCATCTTGCTGAGTTGCATGTCCATGAGTTTATTCTCACTGAGTTTTGTTGCTGAGTTCAGTGTTACTTAATGTACGATGTCGTAAAAGGAAGCAAGAAGAAGGTTTTTTTATGAGTGCTCTAAGCTGTGACTAGCAGTGTGGAAAAGTCAGCTTTGCAGAGATGAACTTTCACCCGAGGTTGTCCCTGTACGGTCAACTTCAGTACTTCGCCCAAATGCGTTCCTGGGAAACAATTTTTCAGAGGCAGTATAAGCATCCTTATATTTAGATATGAAAACCCTATGAACGTTTATTCGCAGACAGTTTTGCCAGTGCCGGTCGGTTACCGAAGTTCGCTGACGGAAATCTCGGGACGCTCCGTTTTTCGCCAACTGAACAGAGTAATGCACAAATGATACTCACATATTAGGAGGTCAGAGAAAACTACGCCGGCGTGTGTAGTGTAGTGTACGGCGAACTCAACGTGCCTTCTGGCAGCGTGCTCACAACCGCACTTGCTTCTGCAAATGAATCATGACCAGCAGCTGCTTTGGGCATTCGTGATAATCAGAAAACACAAAGGTGCCTTTTATAATTGCTCTTACAGTCAGTCGGGGCGATGCCAAGGTGTTAAAACTCTCCAGATAACTTTTATTTGACCCGTACGTGCTGCAGTTTCTCTTCGGGTTAGCGTAAAATGCTGGCGTTGCAATTACGTTTTACAAGGCTAGAACTTTTCTTCTTCTACACCTCTTCTTTCCTCGAAATCATAGAATAACATGGCCTAGGCTTGCACTTGAATACATAAATACACAACGAGTAATTAGGTCTAATAACGAAGAACTGGTGCTACAACGATATCCCCTTAAAAATAAAGCCTGCCGGCAGCAGTGCCTGGATGAGCTCGTTCAGAGCAGCCGAACCGATAACGATCTTTGTTGGATTGTCAACCAAGATCGCTAACGACAAGACAGGTGCGAATCCGTTCCGCAGGTAGGGCGCCAATGCCTCGCCGAGTCCGCGCATTCGTTCCGGTCAAGGGCGACCTCCTCGCCATCACCGCGCGCGCATGCGCAGTCGGGTCCCGGTAACCCGCCACCGTAGCGGGAGCGTACGCTAGTCGCTATCCGTTTCATTCGCAAGTGTCATATTTCTTTCGATGAGTTGATGCAAACTGCGTCGTAACTTAAGTGAAGCGCTGCCTTTATCGTCTGCGCATTCAGAATAATGGCCGCACTGCAGTGCGCGCTGTACCGGTAAGAACGCTGCGAACATGTCCACCACGGCGCGTGCGATAAACTGAGGCCGGCGTGTTTGTGTATGTGTGTATGTGTGCAGGCCGCAGCACGTGAAGGTCTACTACTCGACCAGCGGCGCCTTGCAACAACAGACATGGGGCGAAGTCACCGCGATGATCCAGGCAATGATTGTGCGATACCCTCTGCCTAACCTGACGCGCTACCCCAAATTTTACGCCACCAACAGCCCGCTATGGCACAACGTCACCCTTTGGCGCCTCAACTATTTGCCCGCACGTGTTGGAGACCTAGGCCTGAAACTGATTGGCCAAAAGCCAAGGTTTGTAACTGCAACCTCCAGTACGGCAAGCCTTGCAGCAACGGGATATGGTGTCAGTATATAGTCTGCGAGTCCTTCAGTCAGTGGAAGACCGGGCTCTGGAATTAGATGGGTGATAGAGGTTGTTCGGCCTGTGATCGCTTCAATAGAAACTGTTGGTTCAATGAGATAATAGGGCACTCAAGCCTTTTAACCCTAGTTGCGTTGAAGAATTAACCCAGGAGAGAATCTGTAGTTTACACTGCGGTCTCCTGTTAAGCAAGGCTTTCCTCGCCAACATGCCGGCACAGCAAATCTCCGGTAGCTCATTCTTAATGAGTTTAGCTTATATTTATACTAAGGTGTTAGACTTCCCAGTAAGTCGGTAGTTCGGTGCCCTTGTCGTCGTAACTTAGAGATGGCAGATACAACGGCCGACGACGCAAGGAAGAGATAAAAAACTCTGTAACTAGCGCGAGATTTGTAATGAAGCTCCTAAAAACAATGTGAAGTAATTCGGTTTAAATTTGAGTATAGATGAGAATCAGACCCATGGAACTCTTGTGCCCGTCGCTCTGCTAATTTGCTAACGTCAGCAGTGACGGCACGCTTCAAGCCCAAAAGATCAAAGGTATTCTAAATCCGTGTAAACGGTGCGGTAACAAATGTGACGTTGTCATGTGACATCATTGTGCTAGATCACGAAGTGCTACAAACAGTTGCAGGGTGTTTGTTTTCCCTCTTCTTCCGCGCTTCACAACAAGTGAATTACGGCGATATATTTCGCTAAAACAACAAATGGGAGATTGTAGAAGATAAGAACGAGGGGGACGCTCATGCGGTCCTGCCATCATTCCCCTTTTAACAGCAGAGCTGTTTAAGATTGAGGGGGGCCTGCGGCGTTCACAAAAAAAAAATACCAAGAAAAAATAGCTAGAGCACGTGAGCGTGCTCCTCGTAACGCGCGCCCGGCGTCGTTCAGGCGAGCGCGTGGGCTCGCGCCACGTGAGGAGCTCCCAAAAATACCCCCAAAAATGACCCAGCCTGCACTAAAGGTGCAAGGCTGAGGAAACAGCAGTGCTGGCGTCCCCTCTCCCTTCGTCGGAGACCCGGCTGTTGCACCTCACACGAATTTCCCAACCTGCTGCTGAAAGTTCTCCACGACTGGCAGGCCCGGATCGTTTTGTCCGCAGGCTTTCACGTCTCTCCCAAAGTGGACCGCGTTAGAACCGCCGGCAACCGGCTTCGCGAGCTCGGCGTCTGTACAGAAAACTCTGCGTCTGTGCTCCCCACTTCAGGTGCAACCGTACGTGAACTGGTGAGGAGAACAGCAAGCAAGAAATCACGCCATGGACGTTTGGTGAGGTTTGTTCTCGCAGGTCGAGCTGGCCGACACCGGGCTCTCCTCACAAGGCGCACGTTCACGTACACTCGGTATTTTTTTCTTTTTTTTCTGGTAACGTTGCATGGCGGAACTGAAAGCTTGAAAAGCTCTGCTGTTAAAATAACGAGCGCAGGTGAGCGTCCGTATCGCGAGGAGCGCCCGGCGTCATTCAGCTCGACCTTCTAGAACACCCTGGCCATCGTTAGTGGCGTGATCTCTCGCGTGCTTTTCTGCTCGCCAATTCATGTGTGTTCGCGCCTGAAGTGGGGAGCACAGAACAGCTCGCGCTACAGACGCCGAGTTCACGAAGCCGGTTGCCACCAGTTCTAGTGCGTGCCAGCGGGGTACACTTTGGGAGAGATGTGAAAGCCTGCGGACAAAACGATCCCGACCTGCCAGTCAGGGGGAACTCTCAGCGGCAGGTTCGGAAATTCATGTGAGGTGCAGCAGCCGGGTCTTTGACCAAAAAAGAGGGGCCGACTGCTGTGCTGATTTTCCAAGAGCCTTGCACGACTAGTGCAAGCTGGGCCATTTTTTCTTGTATCGTGTATGTTCGTGCTGTATTAAATAACTCTACGCCACAAATAGGTCCGTTTCGTTTCGACTACACAACGAAGACTCCAATACAAATTCGGCCAATTCACTTAAGCGCCCCTTCATTCTCATGCACCAAACAAATGGGTCAGTTTTCTTAATTGCTGGTGCCTCACAGGTTCGTGCCACTCTACCGTAAAGTCCGCAAGACCATGGATGTCGCCGAGTTTTTCACCACTCGAAGCTGGCTATTCCCATCGAACAACCTGGTGGCACTTGTAGATCAGCTCTCTCCAGCAGACAAGAAGGTATACTTCCTGCAATTTTATGCACGAACAAGAATTTATTTTTCAGATAGCGTCTTCCTGTATTCTTTCCTGCCTTGCTGCTCCGCTGTGCCGTGGTGCATGTATCCCTTGACTTCCATCACCGTCTCGTGCATCAAGCGATTAAATATCTCGCTCGAATGCACGAGCACTCATGCACGCGTTGTTCTTTATGCAACTGTTCACAAAGCAAAGACGTCAAATTTAAAGAGATAGTCTTTCTTGGGCTTCTTAAACGCAAAAATGCTGGTATGTCTTTTATTCTATTGATTCAGCCACCCTGCCAAAATATTAAAAAAAATCCTTAAAGAGAAGTTTATATAGGCAAAGCTTATCCAACCCACCAAACCTTGAAACACACTTCCAATTTGTCAACATTGTTCAGCAAACAAGAAAACATTAGGAATGTTTGCGGCAAAACATTAATATATAGAGTTATTTGCAGTGTTTGTTTTATTACAAATACGCGGCCGATTGATTTTTGCGAAACCAAATTAAAAAGTACGCGTTGAAAACAATATTTTGGCCCGAAAAGAGAAAGATAGCATGCGATGAGTCTAGACCTCGTGACGGCGTTCCAAATTCTACTAGTAGCTGAAGGTTCTAATAAATGGCGCGCATGCAGTGGAACGAGAGCAAATTGAATTGACTTTCGCGACCCCATTCATGTATCGTGGGAGGAGTGAAAAGGTAGGTGGAAGATCGTAAGAGGTGGGCGTGGGACAGAATAAAAGCATTTGTGTGGCAGAGGCGGGGAGAAGACCATCGTTGTTCGACGGCATTTGCAGCGAAGTGAACAGACACGCGGCCAATTTCAACAGCAGAACTGTTTAAGCTTGAGCTTTGTCCGTTGGCGTTCGCAAAAAAAAAAACAGAGAAAAAAAACCGGCTCGAGGCGCCCGGGCGCGTTAGGCGTTTCGTAGTCAGCACAGCCAAGTGGTGCATAGCTCCATCTAGGGGCATGTTTGAAGCTATATCTCCGTGCTATACTCGGTTACAAGTTAAGACGGCAACTGATGATGATGATGATGATGATGTGATGATTGCTATTGGTTTTCCCTTTGAAGCGGGGTGATGACATTTATCTTACCAAAAAGGACTTAATACACCCATGTTTTACACTCTTGGTTAAACTAGCGCTGCTTAGGGCAGGCAACGAAGCTTATTAGGCCCGAAATACTTTTTTTTTCCTGTTACAGGTGGTAACTGTCCCAGGAATATTTCCCCTCTCTGCTTTTCGAGCACCAGACATTCT